>CAJZHL010000023.1:0-222317 GCA_916048055.1 Pedinophyceae sp. YPF-701 | reverse complement strand
GGCTCGTGTGCGACGACAACCTCAAGCACGGCATCCATTTGACGGGCGGCGCGCACCTGCATGTCCAGCGCGGCTGGATGTGCAACAACAAGCAGTACGGGGTGTACGTTGACGGGGAGGGGACGGTGGTGGAGGTGAGGGGCGTGGAGGCGGAGGGGAACGCGGAGGGGGACGAGCAGGTGGGGGGCGGGGCGCGGTTCGTGAGGAGGAGGTAGGCGGGCCGCCGGGCCGCGAGTGTGGGTGGCAAATGCTTGTGGGCTGCTGCGTAGTTTGCAGGGGGGCGGACTGTGAGCATGAGTGCATGTGAGGCGGCGGGCGGGCGGCTGATGTGTGTGGGGGCGGCGTGCGCGGCAGGTGCTGTGCTGTGCTGTGCTGGGCGACGATGATGACAACGCAGCAAGGGTTGTGCACTCTGGCAATGAGGCCACGTGCACTGCATTGATCCCGGGCGCGGCACCTGCGCGGCGCAGCACGGCGCTGCGGCTCGGGCTCACCTGGGCGGGGTTGCGACCGATTCTGCGGCGATGGGCCTCATGTTGCACATCGGGGGTCGAACGACGCACGAGGGGCGGGCGCACGTGCGGACGGTGGTGGAGGGCGGCGCCACGTCCGCGCAGGCCCGCACACGCGCGGCTGCCTCTGCGGGCGCCGCGTCGCCGTGGTCCCGGCCGGCCCTGACACAGCAGGTGGGGGTGTGTCGCGGGACGTGCCGTGCGCGCTCGCAGAGGCGCGGGCGGCGACGAGGGCGCGTGCGGCGGATACATGCTGTCACTCGAGGCTGTCAGGGCGACGAACCGACCGTGCGCACGTCAGCGCTGGGCAGGTTCCTTGTGCAAAGAGCTGTGCGCGTCAAAGTGGGCTGGGCGGGGGTACCGGCGGGATTGCCGAGTGCGGTGAGGTGAGAGACTGATGATGCGAGCGCGGGCGCGAGGCGTGCTCGACGCGTGCGGTGATTGCTGCGACGTGCGAGCGAGCCCCGCCAACTGCGAGCGCCCACCGCCTCGGGCTGGCGTGCGGCGTGGTGGAGAGGTGCTGGGTCACGGGACGACGCGCGCGGGATCATGTTTATCGCGTGGAGCCACGCGCGCTGTGCGAGCCACGCTCATGAAGCACCTGCGCGACCCCCTGGCCGGTGATTGCCCAGTCCACCATCTGTCCGGGCGCAGGATCGCACACGGAACGACTCTAAGCGAGCGGCGCGGGACGGCACACGAGACACGATGACGGCCGGGTCCTCGGGCGACGGCGCGGGCCCGTCGCGCCCCGCGAAACGCGCGCGAGTGGACAATGCAGACCTTGCGACGATGTTGCAGCAACAACAGGAGGCGCAGGCGCGCACGCAGGAGATGCTGGAGTCGATGCGGGCGGAGCTGGCGGCGTTGCGCGGCGGCTCCGGCGCGGGCGCGGGCGACGCGCGCGAGTGCACGCTGGACGGGCTGCGGTCGCTGATGGCGTCCAAGGGCCCCGGGGGTGTGGTGGACCTGCGGGGGCGGACGGTGGTGGGGGGCGAGGGCGCGTGGTGGAGGTGCTGGAGCGGGCGGTGGTGCGGAACGGCGTGCTGCGGGGCGTGGCGGTGGAGGTGCATGCGGGCGCGAGCGGGACGCGGTTGGAGAGGGTGGATGTGGTGCGGGGGCGTGAGGGGCAGGGCCGGGGGCACTGGTGAGGGGTGCGCAGGGGCGAGGAGGTGGCGATGGTGCTGGAGTGCCAGGTGGACAGGGGCTGCGCAGGCGAGGCAGGAGGCGGCAGTGAGCGAGGGGGAGTGGAGAATGCTGCGGGGTGCGGGTGGAGGGCAGGGCAGGAGGTGCAGGTGGGCAGTGCGTGTGGTGGTGGGGAACAGCAGGGGCAGGAGCTGGAGGCGGAGGGAGGGACAGGTGCAGGCAGGGGGCGTGGTGTGCGAGGAAGCAGGGGAAGCAGGGCGTGGTCGCGGAGAAGGGCGCGAAGGTGCACGTGAGCGGGCGGATGTGCAACAACAAGTGGACCGGCGTAAGCGCTCTCGACGGCGGGACGGAGGTGACTGCGGAGGGCGTGGTGTGCGAGGGGAACGGCAAGCACGGTGCGGCTGCGGCGGAGGGAGCAGAGCTGCACGTGAGCGGGCGGCTGTGCAACAACAAGGACAGCGGCGTGTGTGCCTTCCACGGCGGCACGGAGGTGCGGGCGGAGGGCGTGGTGTGCGAGGGGAACAGCAAGTACGGCGGCGTGTCTTGGGGTGGTCTTGGCTTCTGCACGTCAGCGGGCGGCTGTGCAACAACAAGCAGTGCGGCGTGTTTGTCGTCAACGGAGGGACGGAGGTGCGGGCGGAGGGCGTGGCGTGCGAGGGGAACGGCGCGCACGGCGCGTCTGCGGAGAAGGGCGCGAAGCTGCACGTGAGGGGTGGGCAGCTGTGCAACAACAAGTGCAGCGGCGTAAGCGCTTTCGACGAGGGCACGGAGGTGCGGGCGGAGGGCGTGGCGTGCGAGGGGAACGGCAAGCAAGGCGCGTCTGCGGAGAAGGGCGCGAAGCTGCACGTGAGGGGTGGGCAGCTGTGCAACAACAAGTGGTGCGGCGTGTTCGCTTTCGACGGGGGCACGGAGGTGCGGGCGGAGGGCGTGGTGTGCGAGGGGAACGGCGGGCACGGCGTGGCTGCGGCCCGTGGTGCGAAGCTGCACATGAGGGGTGGGCAGCTGTGCAGCAACACGCGGGTCGGCGTGGGTGCCATCGACGAGGGCACAGAGGTGCGGGCGGAGGGCGTGGTGTGCGAGGCGAACGACCTGGACGGCGCGGCTGCGCAGGATGGTGCGACGCTGCACGTGAGCGGGCGGCTGTGCAACAACAAGCAAAACGGGCTCCGCGCCACCAGTACCGGCACCAAGGTTGACGCAGACGGGCTCATCTGCGACGACAACCTCACGAACGGCATCCGTGTGGCGGGCGGCGCGCACCTGCATGTCCAGCGCGGCTGGGTGCGCGGCAACAAGCAGTACGGGGTGTACGGCGACGGGCAGGGGTCGGTGGTGGAGGTGAGGGGCGTGGAGGCGGAGGGGAACGCGGAGGGGGACGAGCAGGTAGGGGGCGGGGCGCGGTTCGTGAGGAGGAGGTAGGCGGGCCGCCGGCCTGCAAGTGTGGGTGGCAAATGCTTGTGGGCTGCTGCGTGGCTTGCAGGGGGGCGAGGTGCGGACTGTGAGCATGAGTGCATGTGAGACGGCGGGCTGAGCGCGGGCGGGCGGCTGATGTGCGTGGGGGCGGCGTGCGCGGCAGGTGCTGTGCTGTGCTGGGCGATGATGACAACGCAGCAAGGGTTGTGCACTCTGGCACTCAGGCCACGTGCACTGCATGGGTCCCGGGCGCGGCACCTGCGCGGCGCAGCACGGCGCTGCGGCTCGGGCTCACCCGGGCGGGCTTGCGCCCGACTCTGCGGCGATGGGCCTCATGTTGCACATGGGGGGTCAAACGACGCACGAGGGGCGGGCGCACGTGTGGACGGTGGTGGAGGGCGGCGCCAGGTCCGCGCAGGCCCACACCCACACGCGCGGCTGCCTCTGCGGGCGCCCCGTCGCCGTGGTCCCGGCCGGGCCTGACACAGCAGGTGGGGGTGTGTCGCGGGACGTGCCGTGCGCGCTCGCAGAGGCGCGGGCGGCGACGAGGGCGCGTGCGGCAGATACATGCTGTCACTCGAGGCTGTCAGGGCGGCGAACCGACCGTTTGCACGTCAGCGCTGAGCAGGTTGCTTGTGCAAAAGGCTGTGCGCGTCAAAGTGGGCCGGGCGGTCGTGCCGGCGTGATTGTCGAGTGCGGTGAGGTGAGAGACTGATGATGCGAGCGCGGGCGCGAGGCGTGCTCGACGCGTGCGGTGATTGCTGCGACGTTGAAGCGAGCCCCGCCAACTGCTAGCGCCCACCGCCTCGGGCTGGCGTGCGGCGTGGTGGAGAGGCGGTGGACTACGGGAGGGCACGCGTTGGATCATGCGTAACGCGTGGAGCCATGTGCGCTGTGCGAGCCGCGCTCACGAAGCACCTGCGCGACCCCCTGGCCGGTGATTGCCCAGTGCACCATCTGTCCGGGCGCAGGATCGCACACGGAACGACTCTAAGCGAGCGACGCGGGACGGCGCGAGAGAGACGATGACGGCCGGGTCCTCGGGCGACGGCGCGGGCCCGTCACGCCCCGCGAAACGCGCGCGAGTGGACAATGCAGACCTTGCGACGATGTTGCAGCAACAGCAGGAGGCGCAGGCGCGCACGCAGGAGATGCTGGAGTCGATGCGGGCGGAGATGGCGGCGTCGCGCGGCGGCTCCGGCGCGGGCGCGGGCGACGCGCGCGAGTGCACGCTGGACGACCTGCGGTCGCTGATGGCGTCCAAGGGCCCCGGGGGTGTGGTGGACCTGCGGGGGCGGACGGTGGTGGGGGGCGAGGGGAGCGGGGTGGAGGTGCTGGAGCGGGCGGTGGTGGGGAACGGCGTGCTGCCCGGGGCGTGGCGGTGGAGGTGCATGCGGGCGCAGCGGGCGCAGGGACTGGAAAGGGTGGATGTGGTGCGCGGGGCGTGAGGAAGGGGCGGGGGGCCGGGGGCGCTGGTGAGGGTGCGCGGGGCGAGGGAGGTGGCGATGGTGGAGTGCCGGGTGGACGGGGGCTGCGCGGGGGCGGGGGCGGAGGGCGGCAGCGAGAGCGAGGGGGGGAGTGAATGCTGCGGGGTGAGGGTGGAGGGCGGGGCGGAGGTGCGGGTGGCGCGGGGCGTGGTGGTGAAAGGGGCAGCAGGGGCAGGCTGGCAGCGGAGAGGGAGGGACGGAGGTGCGGAGCCGGGAGGCGTGGTGCGAGGAACGGCCTGCACGGCATGATCGCGGAGGGTGGAGCGAAGGTGCACTTGAGCGGGCGGCTGTGCAGCAACAAGGACAGCGGTGTGTGCGCGTTCGACGAGGGCACGGAGGTGACTGCGGAGGGCGTGGTGTGCGAGGGGAACGGCAAGCAGGGCGTGGTCGCGGAGAAGGGCGCGAAGCTGCACGTGAGCGGGCGGCTGTGCAGCAACAAGGGCGGCGGCGTGTATGGCAGAGGCGGGGGGACGGAGGTGCGGGCGGAGGGCGTGGTGTGCGAGGGGAACGGCAAGCACGGCGCATGTGCAGCCAGGGGTGCGAAGCTGCACGTGAGCGGGCGGATGTGCAACAACAAGGACAGCGGCGTGGGCGCTTTCAACCAGGGCACGGAGCTGCGGGCGGAGGGCGTGGTGTGCGAGGCGAACAGCAAGTACGGCGCGGCTGCGCAGGGTGGGGCGAAGCTGCACGTGAGCGGGCGGCTGTGCAACAACAAGGAGTGCGGCGTGATTGCCAGCCGCGGAGGGACGGAGGTGCGGGCGGAGGGCGTGGTGTGCGAGGGGAACGGCGGGCACGGCGCGGCTGCGCAGGGTGGTGCGAAGCTGCACGTGAGCGGGCGGCTGTGCAACAACAAGTGGAGCGGGCTCTGCGCCACCTTCGACGGCACCAAGGTGGACGCAGACGGGCTCATCTGCGACGACAACCTCACGAACGGCATCCATGTGGCGGGCGGCGCGCACCTGCATGTCGAGCGCGGCTGGGTGCGCAACAACAAGCAGTACGGGGTGTACGGCGACGGGCAGGGGTCGGTGGTGGAGGTGAGGGGCGTGGAGGCGGAGGGGAACGCGGAGGGGGACGAGCAGGTGGGGGGCGGGGCGCGGGTCGTGAGGAGGAGGTAGGCGGGCCGCCGGGCCTGCAAGTGTGGGTGGCAAATGCTTGTGGGCTGCTGCGTGGTTTGCAGGGGGGCGGACTGTGAGCATGAGTGCATGTGAGGCGGCGGGCTCTGAGCCGCTGAGCGCGGGCGGGCGGCTGATGTGCGTGGGGGCGGCGTGCGCGGCAGGTGCTGTGCTGTGCTGGGCGACGATGATGACAACGCAGCAAGGGTTGTGCGCTAAGGCAATGAGGCCACGTGCATTGCATGGGTCCCGGGCGCGGCACCTGCGCGGCGCAGCACGGCGCTGCGGCTCGGGCTCACCTGGGCGGGCTTGCGACCGATTCTGCGGCGATGGGCCTCATGTTGCACATTGGGGGTCAAACGACGCACGAGGAGCGGGCGCACGTGCGGACGGTGGTGGAGGGCGGCGCCAGACCCGCACCGACACGCACGGCTCCTCTGCATGTTCCCCGGCGCCCCTTTGCCCCGGCCGGGCCTGACACAGCAGGTGGGGGTGTGTGTCGCGGGACGTGCCGTGCGCGCTCGCAGAGGCGCGGGCGGCGACGAGGGCGCGTGCGGCGGATACATGCTGTCACTCGAGGCTGTCAGGGCGGCGAACCGACCGTTTGCACGTCAGCGCTGCAGCAGGTTCCTTGTGCAAGAGGCTGTGCGCAAATTGGGCCGGGCGGTCGCACTGGCGTGCTTGCCGAGTGCGGTGAGGTGAGAGACTGATGATGCGAGCACGGGCGCGAGGCGTGCTCGATGCGTGCGGTGATTGCTGCGACGTGCGAGCGAGCCCCGCCAACTGCTAGCGCCCACCGCCTCGGGCTGGCGTGCGGCGTGGTGGAGAGGCGCTGGGTCACGGGTGGGCGCTTGTTGGATCATGCGTGTCGCGTGCAGACTCGCGCGCTGTGCGAGCCGCGCTACTGAATCACCTGCGCGACCCCCTGGCCGGTGATTCCCCAGTGCACCATCTGTCCGGGCGCAGGATCGCACACGGAACGACTCTAAGCGAGCGACGCGGGACGGCACACCAGACACGATGACGGCCGGGTCCTCGGGCGACGGCGCGGGCCCGTCACGCCCCGCGAAACGCGCGCGAGTGGACAATGCAGACCTTGCGACGATGTTGCAGCAACAGCAGGAGGCGCAGGCGCGCACGCAGGAGATGCTGGAGTCGATGCGGGCGGAGATGGCGGCGTCGCGCGGCGGCTCCGGCGCGGGCGCGGGCGACGCGCGCGAGTGCACGCTGGACGACCTGCGGTCGCTGATGGCGTCCAAGGGCCCCGGGGGTGTGGTGGACCTGCGGGGGCGGACGGTGGTGGGGGGCGAGGGGAGCGTGGTGGAGGTGCTGGAGCGGGCGGTGAATGCGGAACGGCGTGCTGCGGGGCGTGGCAGTGGAGGATGCATGCGAGCGCAGCGGGGCGCGGTTGGAGAGGGTGGATGTGGTGCGTGGGGGCGTGAGGAAGGGCGGGGGGGGTGTGGAGGCGCTGGTGCGGGTGAGCGGGGCGCGGGGCGTGCGGATGGTGGAGTGCCGTGTGGACGGGGGCTGCGCGGGGCGGGAGGCTGCAGAGGCGGGGGGCGGCAGCGAGGACGAGCTCGCCCTCCTCGAGGAGGGTGGGTGCTGCGGGGTGAAGGCGGAGGGGGGCGCGGAGGTGGGGCTGGAGCGGTGTACGCTCGTGGGCAACAGCGGGGACGGGCTGGTGGCGGAGGGGGAGGGGACGGAGGTGCGGGCAGAGGGCGTGGTGTGCGAAAACAACCACGAGTGCGGGGCGTGTGCTATAGAGGGCGCGCAGCTGCACGTGAGCGGGCGGCTGTGCAACAACAGGGACACCGGCGTGTATGCCAGAGAGAGGGGGACGGAGGTGACTGCAGAGGGCGTGGTGGTGTGCGGGGAACGGCAAACGCAGTGCGGCTCTTGGCCGGAGGGCAAACTGCACGTGAGCGGGCGGCACCGTGCAGCTGGCACAAGGACAGCGGCGTGTGTTGCCTTCCACGGCACGGAGACGCGAGGCGGAGGCGTGGTGTGCGAGGAGGAACAGCAAGTACAGCCCGGCGTGTATGCGCAGGGTGGTGCGAAGCTGCACGTCAGCGGGCGGCTGTGCAACAACAAGCAGTGCGGCGTGTTTGTCGTCAACGGAGGGACGGAGGTGCGGGCGGAGGGCGTGGCGTGCGAGGGGAACGGCGCGCACGGCGCGTCTGCGGAGAAGGGCGCGAAGCTGCACGTGAGGGGTGGGCAGCTGTGCAACAACAAGTGCAGCGGCGTAAGCGCTTTCGACGAGGGCACGGAGGTGCGGGCGGAGGGCGTGGCGTGCGAGGGGAACGGCAAGCAAGGCGCGTCTGCGGAGAAGGGCGCGAAGCTGCACGTGAGGGGTGGGCAGCTGTGCAACAACAAGTGGTGCGGCGTGTTCGCTTTCGACGGGGGCACGGAGGTGCGGGCGGAGGGCGTGGTGTGCGAGGGGAACGGCGGGCACGGCGTGGCTGCGGCCCGTGGTGCGAAGCTGCACATGAGGGGTGGGCAGCTGTGCAGCAACACGCGGGTCGGCGTGGGTGCCATCGACGAGGGCACAGAGGTGCGGGCGGAGGGCGTGGTGTGCGAGGCGAACGACCTGGACGGCGCGGCTGCGCAGGATGGTGCGACGCTGCACGTGAGCGGGCGGCTGTGCAACAACAAGCAAAACGGGCTCCGCGCCACCAGTACCGGCACCAAGGTTGACGCAGACGGGCTCATCTGCGACGACAACCTCACGAACGGCATCCGTGTGGCGGGCGGCGCGCACCTGCATGTCCAGCGCGGCTGGGTGCGCGGCAACAAGCAGTACGGGGTGTACGGCGACGGGCAGGGGTCGGTGGTGGAGGTGAGGGGCGTGGAGGCGGAGGGGAACGCGGAGGGGGACGAGCAGGTAGGGGGCGGGGCGCGGTTCGTGAGGAGGAGGTAGGCGGGCCGCCGGCCTGCAAGTGTGGGTGGCAAATGCTTGTGGGCTGCTGCGTGGCTTGCAGGGGGGCGAGGTGCGGACTGTGAGCATGAGTGCATGTGAGACGGCGGGCTGAGCGCGGGCGGGCGGCTGATGTGCGTGGGGGCGGCGTGCGCGGCAGGTGCTGTGCTGTGCTGGGCGATGATGACAACGCAGCAAGGGTTGTGCACTCTGGCACTCAGGCCACGTGCACTGCATGGGTCCCGGGCGCGGCACCTGCGCGGCGCAGCACGGCGCTGCGGCTCGGGCTCACCCGGGCGGGCTTGCGCCCGACTCTGCGGCGATGGGCCTCATGTTGCACATGGGGGGTCAAACGACGCACGAGGGGCGGGCGCACGTGTGGACGGTGGTGGAGGGCGGCGCCAGGTCCGCGCAGGCCCACACCCACACGCGCGGCTGCCTCTGCGGGCGCCCCGTCGCCGTGGTCCCGGCCGGGCCTGACACAGCAGGTGGGGGTGTGTCGCGGGACGTGCCGTGCGCGCTCGCAGAGGCGCGGGCGGCGACGAGGGCGCGTGCGGCAGATACATGCTGTCACTCGAGGCTGTCAGGGCGGCGAACCGACCGTTTGCACGTCAGCGCTGAGCAGGTTGCTTGTGCAAAAGGCTGTGCGCGTCAAAGTGGGCCGGGCGGTCGTGCCGGCGTGATTGTCGAGTGCGGTGAGGTGAGAGACTGATGATGCGAGCGCGGGCGCGAGGCGTGCTCGACGCGTGCGGTGATTGCTGCGACGTTGAAGCGAGCCCCGCCAACTGCTAGCGCCCACCGCCTCGGGCTGGCGTGCGGCGTGGTGGAGAGGCGGTGGACTACGGGAGGGCACGCGTTGGATCATGCGTAACGCGTGGAGCCATGTGCGCTGTGCGAGCCGCGCTCACGAAGCACCTGCGCGACCCCCTGGCCGGTGATTGCCCAGTGCACCATCTGTCCGGGCGCAGGATCGCACACGGAACGACTCTAAGCGAGCGACGCGGGACGGCGCGAGAGAGACGATGACGGCCGGGTCCTCGGGCGACGGCGCGGGCCCGTCACGCCCCGCGAAACGCGCGCGAGTGGACAATGCAGACCTTGCGACGATGTTGCAGCAACAGCAGGAGGCGCAGGCGCGCACGCAGGAGATGCTGGAGTCGATGCGGGCGGAGATGGCGGCGTTGCGGGGCGGCTCCGGCGCGGGCGCGGGCGACGCGCGCGAGTGCACGCTGGACGGGCTGCGGTCGCTGATGGCGTCCAAGGGCCCCGGGGGTGTGGTGGACCTGCGGGGGCGGACGGTGGTGAGGCGAGGAGCGTGGTGGAGGTGCTGGAGCAGGCGGTGGTGCCGGGAGCAACGTGCTGCCGGGGCAGCGGTGGAGGTGCATGCGGGCGCGGCGGAGACGCGGTTGGAGAAGGTGAATGTGGTGCGCGGGGGCGTGGCAGGGGAAGGGGCGGGGGCCGGGGGCGCTGGTGAGGGTGCGCGGGGCGAGGGAGGTGGCGATGGTGGAGTGCCGGGTGGACGGGGGCTGCGCGGGGGCGGGGGCGGAGGGCGGCAGCGAGAGCGAGGGGGGGAGTGAATGCTGCGGGGTGAGGGTGGAGGGCGGGGCGGGTGCGGAGTGGGCGGTGCGTGGTGGTGGGGAACAGCAGGGGCGGGGCTGGCAGCGGAGGGGAGGACAGGTGCGGGCGGAGGGCGTGGTGTGCGAGCGGCCTGCACGGCATGATCGCGGAGGGTGGAGCGAAGGTGCACTTGAGCGGGCGGCTGTGCAGCAACAAGGACAGCGGTGTGTGCGCGTTCGACGAGGGCACGGAGGTGACTGCGGAGGGCGTGGTGTGCGAGGGGAACGGCAAGCAGGGCGTGGTCGCGGAGAAGGGCGCGAAGCTGCACGTGAGCGGGCGGCTGTGCAGCAACAAGGGCGGCGGCGTGTATGGCAGAGGCGGGGGGACGGAGGTGCGGGCGGAGGGCGTGGTGTGCGAGGGGAACGGCAAGCACGGCGCATGTGCAGCCAGGGGTGCGAAACTGCACGTGAGCGGGCGGATGTGCAACAACAAGGACAGCGGCGTGGGCGCTTTCAACCAGGGCACGGAGCTGCGGGCGGAGGGCGTGGTGTGCGAGGCGAACAGCAAGTACGGCGCGGCTGCGCAGGGTGGGGCGAAGCTGCACGTGAGCGGGCGGCTGTGCAACAACAAGGAGTGCGGCGTGATTGCCAGCCGCGGAGGGACGGAGGTGCGGGCGGAGGGCGTGGTGTGCGAGGGGAACGGCGGGCACGGCGCGGCTGCGCAGGGTGGTGCGAAGCTGCACGTGAGCGGGCGGCTGTGCAACAACAAGTGGAGCGGGCTCTGCGCCACCTTCGACGGCACCAAGGTGGACGCAGACGGGCTCATCTGCGACGACAACCTCACGAACGGCATCCATGTGGCGGGCGGCGCGCACCTGCATGTCGAGCGCGGCTGGGTGCGCAACAACAAGCAGTACGGGGTGTACGGCGACGGGCAGGGGTCGGTGGTGGAGGTGAGGGGCGTGGAGGCGGAGGGGAACGCGGAGGGGGACGAGCAGGTGGGGGGCGGGGCGCGGGTCGTGAGGAGGAGGTAGGCGGGCCGCCGGGCCTGCAAGTGTGGGTGGCAAATGCTTGTGGGCTGCTGCGTGGTTTGCAGGGGGGCGGACTGTGAGCATGAGTGCATGTGAGGCGGCGGGCTCTGAGCCGCTGAGCGCGGGCGGGCGGCTGATGTGCGTGGGGGCGGCGTGCGCGGCAGGTGCTGTGCTGTGCTGGGCGACGATGATGACAACGCAGCAAGGGTTGTGCGCTAAGGCAATGAGGCCACGTGCATTGCATGGGTCCCGGGCGCGGCACCTGCGCGGCGCAGCACGGCGCTGCGGCTCGGGCTCACCTGGGCGGGCTTGCGACCGATTCTGCGGCGATGGGCCTCATGTTGCACATTGGGGGTCAAACGACGCACGAGGAGCGGGCGCACGTGCGGACGGTGGTGGAGGGCGGCGCCAGACCCGCACCGACACGCACGGCTCCTCTGCATGTTCCCCGGCGCCCCTTTGCCCCGGCCGGGCCTGACACAGCAGGTGGGGGTGTGTGTCGCGGGACGTGCCGTGCGCGCTCGCAGAGGCGCGGGCGGCGACGAGGGCGCGTGCGGCGGATACATGCTGTCACTCGAGGCTGTCAGGGCGGCGAACCGACCGTTTGCACGTCAGCGCTGCAGCAGGTTCCTTGTGCAAGAGGCTGTGCGCAAATTGGGCCGGGCGGTCGCACTGGCGTGCTTGCCGAGTGCGGTGAGGTGAGAGACTGATGATGCGAGCACGGGCGCGAGGCGTGCTCGATGCGTGCGGTGATTGCTGCGACGTGCGAGCGAGCCCCGCCAACTGCTAGCGCCCACCGCCTCGGGCTGGCGTGCGGCGTGGTGGAGAGGCGCTGGGTCACGGGTGGGCGCTTGTTGGATCATGCGTGTCGCGTGCAGACTCGCGCGCTGTGCGAGCCGCGCTACTGAATCACCTGCGCGACCCCCTGGCCGGTGATTCCCCAGTGCACCATCTGTCCGGGCGCAGGATCGCACACGGAACGACTCTAAGCGAGCGACGCGGGACGGCACACCAGACACGATGACGGCCGGGTCCTCGGGCGACGGCGCGGGCCCGTCACGCCCCGCGAAACGCGCGCGAGTGGACAATGCAGACCTTGCGACGATGTTGCAGCAACAGCAGGAGGCGCAGGCGCGCACGCAGGAGATGCTGGAGTCGATGCGGGCGGAGATGGCGGCGTCGCGCGGCGGCTCCGGCGCGGGCGCGGGCGACGCGCGCGAGTGCACGCTGGACGACCTGCGGTCGCTGATGGCGTCCAAGGGCCCCGGGGGTGTGGTGGACCTGGGGGGGCGGTCGGTGGTCGGGGAGGAGGGAAGCGTGGTGGAGCTGCTGCAGCCCGTGACGGTGAAGAATGGCGTGCTGCGGGGCGTGGCGGTGGAGGTGCAGGCGGGCGCGAGCGGGACGCGGTTGGAGAGGGTGGATGTGGTGCGCGGTGGCGTGAGGAAGGGGTGCGGGGGGGTTGAGGCGCTGGTGAGGGTGTGCGGGGCGCGGGAGGTGCGGATGGTGGAGTGCCGAGTGGATGGGGGCTGCGCGGGGATGGAGGTCGAGGGTGGCAACGAGGACGAGGGCGGGTGTGGCGTGAAGGTCATGGGCGGGGCGGAGGTGACGATGGAGCGGTGCGCGTTCACGGGAAACAGCGGGGACGGGCTGAGAGTGGAGGGGGAGGGGACGGAGGTGCGGGCGGAGGGCGTGGTGTGCGAGGGGAACGGCATGGACGGCGTATGTGCGGAGAGCGGCGCGACGCTGCACGTGAGCGGGCGGCTGTGCAACAACAAGGACAGCGGCGTGTGCGCTTATGATGGAGGGACGGAGGTGCGGGCGGAGGGCGTGGTGTGCGAGGGGAACGGGAAGCACGGCGCGGCTGCGGTGGAGGGAGCAAAGCTGCACGTGAGCGGGCGGCTGTGCAGCAACAAGGACAGCGGCGTGTGCGCTTTCGACGGTACGGAGGTGCGGGCGGAGGGCGTGGTGTGCGAGGAGAACAGCAAGTACGGCGCGTATGCGGAGGGTGGTGCGACGCTGCAGCGGCGGTTGTGCAACAAACACGTGCAGCGCGTGTATAAGTTGACGAGGGCACGGAGGTGCGGGCGGAGGGCGTGGTGTGCGAGGGGAACAGCAAGCACGGCGCGTCTGCGCAGGATGGTGCGAAGCTGCACGTGAGCGGGCGGCTGTGCAACAACAAGGAGTGCGGCGTGCTTGGCAGCGGCGAGGGCACGGAGGTGCGGGCGGAGGGCGTGACGTGCGAGGAATTGTAGCACGGCGCGGCCGCGGAGAAGGCGACGCGAAGGTGCACCTGAGGGGTGGGCAGCCGCAGCAAATGCGGAGCGGCGTGTATGGCAGCGGGCGAAGGCACGGAGGTGCGGGCGGGAGGGCGGTGCGAGGAACGACAAGCACCGCGCGGTTGCGGAGAGAAGCGGTGCGAAGCTGCACGAGCGGGCGGTTGCAACAACAAGGACAGCCGGCGTGTTTGCCATCGGCGACGGGGCGGAGGCCGGGCGGAGGGCGCGGTGTGCGAGGCGAATGGCGTAACGCAGGCGCGGCTGGTGGAGGGTGGTGCGAAGCTGCACGAGCGGGCGGTTGTGCAACAACAAGTGGAGCGGCGTGTGCGCTTCCGACGAGGGTACGGAGGTGCGGGCGGAGGGCGTGGTGTGCGAGGCGAACGACAGGCACGGCGCGACTGCGGCCCGTGGTGCGAAGCTGCACGTGAGCGGGCGGCTGTGCGACAACAAGCAAAACGGGCTCTGCGCCACCTTCGCCGGCACCAAGGTGGACGCAGACGGGCTCATCTGCGACGACAACCTCACGAACGGCATCCACGTGGCGGGCGGCGCGCACCTGCATGTCCAGCGCGGCTGGGTGCGCGGCAACAAGCAGTACGGGGTGTACGGTGACGGGCAGGGGTCGGTGGTGGAGGTGAGGGGCGTGGAGGCGGAGGGGGACGAGCAGGTAGGGGGCGGGGCGCGGCTTGTCAGGAGGAGGTAGGCGGGCCGCCGGCCTGCGACTTGTGTGCGCGGTGCAGACTCTGCACCGCGTCGTGGTCAACTGCGTGCGAGGTGGGTGCGCAGCTGCGTGCGTGCGGCGGTCAGAGAGTCGGACCGAACGCGCGTTCAAGCGCTGAGTGAGGCGTGCCAATGCCTGCCGACTGAGTGCCCCCCCAAAGCTGCCGTGGGAGAAAACTATCACGCATCAATGCGCCTCCCTCCGCTGTCTGGCACCGGACCCGACGATGCTAGCGGTGCCGTGCTCGACGGTGCTGTACCGGCGGCGTGCTGGCGGGGGCAGAGCGGCCCTGACGTGGCCGGAAAAAGGGGAAGGGGGGGTGTTTGTAGTCGGAACACGTCACACGGCGCGCGCGCGCAGTGATTCGCTGACGGAATTCAATGTACATGGTCTGACCTGCAACCGCACGCTGCTGTGCGCGCGGGCCGCGGCACCGCGTCGCTGTTGCGCAGAACAGGCTCCAGAGCGTGTTGTCGCGTTGACATCACTCGTGCCCGGACCCGCCGACGCTGACGGCCGCGGCCATCGTGATGTCGTCCTCGATCTCCGGCTTCAGCGCGCGGCTCATCGTCTCCAGAACCATCTGGCGCGGGTCCTTGTCTGCGCGAGAGAGCGGCGGCGGAGATCGGTCGCGTGGCGATGGGGGCCGGTGCCCGCGACGCGAGCAGCGTTCCGACACGACCGGACGGCAAGCGGTCGGAGCGTGCTCGAAGGCGGAAACTCGAGCCGTGCAGCAATCAGATACAGACCGCCGCACGCGCGCATTTGTGTGCTAGATTCCACGACTAGGAATTCATTTCTGCATTCTGCCAAGCTCGCGCCCGCAGCCGGCACCGATGCAGCCGTGTTCGGGCACATATCCCCCGCCCGCAAGCGGCCGCGCACCCCCGCACCGCGCCCCACTCGCACAACACCCACACATCCCCTTGCGCGGAGTCTCACCTTCGTGGAGGACCTTGTAGATGCCGCGCACGACGGGGCAGTCGAGCCCGAGCTTCTCCGCGAGCTTGTGCGCGCTCGCGCTCGTCACCACGCCCTCCACGACCGACTTCGTGCTCGCCAGAATATCCCTCAGCTTCTCGCCCTTCCCGATCCTCATGCCCAGCGTGCGGTTCCGCGAGAGGTCCCCCGTGCACGTCAGCACGAGGTCGCCCATGCCCGCCAGCCCCGACATCGTCAGCGGGTTCGCGCCGCGCGCCGCGGCCATGCGCGCGATCTCCAGCAGCCCGCGCGTAATAAGAGCCGCGCGCGCGTTTGCGCCGTACTCCAGGCCGTCGGAGATACCGCACGCGATCGCGAGGACGTTCTTCATCGCGCCGCCCATCTCGACGCCCGCGACGTCCGTGGTGCGGTAGCACCGGAAGATAGGCGTGGAGAGCAGGAGCTGGACGCGCGCGGCGGTCTCGGGCGACTTGGATGCGATGGTGACGCACGTGGGCTTGTCGAGCGCGACCTCCTTGGCGAACGAGGGGCCGGAGAGGTACGCGAGCTGCGTGTGCGGCGGGAGGATGCGCTGCGGGGACCGGGGCGGGCGGCACATGGTCGCGAGAAAGACACGCAACCATGGAGAGTGAACGGTAATTATGAGTTCTTGATTAGTTGGTAATGTGTATTCGAGGTCTCGTGAGGAGTTCTCGTGCGGGGAGAAGGGGCAGAATGCGGGCGTGTGGGGCAGGCAGGGGGGTCGCGGAGGTCGAGGTGGGGCGGCGCACCTCGAAGACCTCGTCGAGGGTCTCGAGCGTCGTGTTCACGATGCCCTTGGAGCACGAGACAATGATGTGGCCCGGACGGATCCACTCGGCGGCCTGCTGCAGCGCTTCGCCTGCGTACTGGCACGGAATGACCATGAGGATCATCTCGCAGAAGTCAAACACGGCCCTCATGTCCGTCGTCGCCTTCAGGTTGGGCGGAAGACGAATGCCCGGCAAATAGACCGGGTTTTCGCGGTCCTTGTTCATCGCCTCGACCGTCGCTCCATCCCTGCACGACACCGACATCAACGACGCTCCATCGCGCCGGGAAACCAGACACGGCGGCCGCGCCCCCGGGCGCTCTCGGGCAAAAGACGCCTCCGCTGGCCAAGCGCGCTGGGGCCCGCGTTGCGGCGTTTCGCGGGGCTCCGCGCCACCCATTGCGCCGTACAAGGCTAGATCGTAGCGCACCTGGCCCATTGGAGCACAGCGTGGCCAGCGCGGGCCGCGTGGATCGCCAGCGCGGTGCCCCAGGCTCCGCCACCGAGCACGCCCACCTGCACGCGCGACCGCGCAATTCCGACCAATAGAGCGCGATTCAGCCGAGAAAAACCATTCGCACGCCCGCAGAGACGCTATCGGCCGCCGCGGCGCGCGACGTCACGCCCCCCGCGACGCGCGCCGCTGCGGGGACGCTAGCGCTGCTACCGGACCCAGCCCGCGCGGCCGACGGTCCGCAGCGCGCGCAGCGGGCCCTGCGGCGCGGATTCCGCGTGTCTCGCGGCAGATATCGCGTCTGGCGGAGCGGGGCGCGCACCGTCGCCTTCTCGGAGGTTAGCGGGAGGTGGTTGCCCGGGTCCGGAGTGATCATCTTTGCAGCGCGCGGGAACTCGGGAATTCTCGACTGGCGGTGACTTCTCGGAACCACGGCGTCGCGCGGGCGGAGCTGCCGCGCTCCGCGCGCCCCGCGGCCCCAGAACGCGCCCGCGCGCGCCCCGGGGGGACACTCCGAGGTGTGTTTCTTCCCTGACCGCAGGTGGGCCTGTCCCGCCCTCGTTGGCAGCGGTTACCGAGCCCCGGCGGCCACTTCGCCCCGAGGCGCACTGGAAGGACCGGAAAACCCGCGGAGACGCGCTGTCCGACGCGAAACGCACGCACGATGCAGCTGGTGCTCTCCAGCGACGCTTGCGTCGTCCGCGGCCCCAGCGTCGCGGGCAGGCGCCCGAACTGCGCCCCCGCGACGCCGCCAGTACCCTCGGGCGCCGCCCACGCCGCGAGAACCCGCGCGCAGCGCCGGGGCCGGCACGTCTGCTCCCTCGGAGGCTCCGCACACCTCACCACCCTTAGCGCCCGCAGCGCGGTGCGCGCCGCCTCTCCGCCCCACCGCGACGCATTCCCGCGCTCCCCACGACATGTTCTTCGCGTTTCCGGGCAGAATTTGTCGCACCAGCCGCCAATTGTGTCCTGCCGCTGCCCCTGTCCAAGTCAACGGCACGCGCAGCGGCGACCGGGCTGCGGCCTCCGCTGCGCGTCCGCGTCGGCCGCGGCCGGCCTCGGCGGCCCCTCGTCCTCAAGTTCTCGCCCCCCGCGACCCGCCCGCGCAGGTGCGGTGCGCCGCGGCGTCGGAGGCCCCGCGCGGTGACGTCCCACGCGTCGCTGTTGTGGGCGCGGGTATCCTGGGCGCGTGCATGGCGCTGGAGCTCGCGCGCAACGGCGTCCCCGTGACCGTCGTCGACCGCGCGGACCGCCCGGGAACCGTCAGCACAGGTACGACAACAACCCCCCCCCCTAGGGACTACGACGCCCGCTGACGCGCACACCACGCACGCGCGGCCCGCGCGCTCGCCGTCCTGTTTCGTTGCAGCGAGGGTGTGATCTGCTCGAAGGCTGAGCGCGGCCGCAACACCCCCCCCTTTCCCTATCGGGCAACACGCAATACCCCCCCTCTGGTTGCGCGTGTGGCGCAGCGGCGTCGTGGGCGTGGTTGAACGCGAACAGGAAGGAGCCGGTGCACTACCGCGAGCTCAACCTGATGGGCATGGACATCTGGAAGACGGACCCGCTGCTGTCCCAGCTCGCAGGTGCGCCGACGCCCCACGTGCAGCATGGCATAGTGCAACACCGCGCCGTGAGGCGCAGCGCTGCCGGCCAGGGACGCTCCTGCTTCTTGCACGTACTCTTGCGCGCGGGGCTGGAGGTGCCGATCGAGCCCGCGTTGACGCCGACCATGATGTTTAATGCTGGTTGTTTGTTCACCAGTGTTTGGGAAGGGACCAGTGCGTTGCTCCGGCGCGCAGCACCGCTCCCACGGGCTCCGTCTCCTTCGCGCCCCGCGCACCGCACGGCCTGTGCCCTCTCCGCGCCACTGCCCTCCCGCACACGCGCACCCGCCACCGCATGTTGATGCAACAATTCAAGTTGGCGCTGCCGCGCGTCGCTTCCTGCGCGCAGACTTCAACGGCTGCATCGTCCTCGACGACGCCACGGGCGGCCAGGGCGAGGCGTACCCGTCCGACCCCCTGACTCAGGACCAACTGACAGCGGCGGAGCCGGGCCTCGCACCGCTGGCGGCGCCGCCGGCGCACGGGACGCGGATCTACCGCCAGGAGGGCCTCTGCGACCCCGTGCAGGCCACGGAGGCCATCCTCGCCGAGGCCGAGCGCCTGGGCGCGCGCGTCATCTTTGGGCAGTCGGCCGACTACGTGCACGTGGAGGGGGGGGGTGTCAGGCTGACGCTGTCCGGCGAGGCCGAGGCGGTCGAGGCGGACGCGGTGGTGCTGGCGGGCGGCGTGGACGCGCGGACGCTCGCGGCGGGACTCGGGACGGAGGTGCCGATGTTGCACCGGCCGGGCATCCTGGTGCACACGGCGCCGATGCCGCCGGGGACGCTGAAGCACATCGTCGTCGCGCCGTCGTGCTACATGCTCCAGGTGCGTGTGCGTGGCTGCTGTTGTCTGCTTGAGGCGGCGGTTGCCACGCGCAGTGCTTGCTTGCTTGCGTGTCGACCGCGCTCAGTGCTCGGGCTGTGGAGCGCGAATGGTCGCCCGGGGCGGTCCCGGCGTGCTGCGGTGTCGGCGAGCTGCTGCTCGCGTCGTCGTCGTCGCCACCCCTGTCGATGCGCTGCGCTCGTGCCTGACGCGCCTCGTACACGCGGCGTGCTTGCAGCGCCGGGACGGGGTCGTCGTGATCGGAGAGGACCAGAACGGGTCCGCGGGCGGCGCGAGAGCCGACGACGCGTCCGCTGACAACGGCCAGCGTGTCCTGTCTGTTGCCGCAAGAGTCCTCCCGGCTCTGGCGGGCACGGAGCTCGGCCGCGTGACGCTCGGAATGCGCCCGTACCCCGCGGACGGGCTCCCTGTCGTCGGCTGGCTGCCCAGGCACGAGGGAAAGGCGTATCTGATGGTGTCGCACTCGGGCGTGACGCTGGCGCCCGCGATCGCGCGGCTGGCGACGAAGCAGATTCTCGGGCAGGTGCGCGGGGGGAGGAAATGTCTGGCTCGCGTGGAGCGCTCGTGCGGCCTTCGCGGCGTCGTGCGACGACGATCGAGGGCGATGTTGCTTGGTGACGTGCAGGAGGTGCCGGCGCTGGCGCACTACGCGACGGACCGCGACTTCGGGACGCAGGGCGACAACCCGTACGATTTGCAGTTCCACGGCAGCGGCGAGCAGGCCATGAAGCGCGAGGCGACCGCGAACTAGCCGGGTTGAGGGCGAGCACTCACATTGACGCTCGCGGCGGCCCCGCCCCGGGCTGACGCGAGCAAATCCAGTATGCCGATTTCGCGCTCCGCAAATCCAGAGGCCCGTCCAACGGCCCCGGTCGATCATTTTTGCCCCTCAAGCATGCATGGGTCGAACACGAGCGTTCGACGACGTGTGACGACGCTCCGGTCGTCCCGGACGGGCACATCGCTCAGTCCTTGTCCTTCTTCGCCTTCCTGACCCTGCGTTGCGGTGGAATCGTGCGAGCAGCTGCATCAGGCCAATGCGACGCGTTCATTCGCCGACGCAGAAACAGCCCGTGTGACGGCGCCAGGCGGCACGGCCTAGACCGCGACGGGCCAAAACCACGCTACGCCAAATAACACCAATCGATTCCGTGCGGTTTGCGACCACGGAGCCGCGCGAGCGGCCCGCGACAGCGGTGTCTTGATGCCGAACTGCCAGCGGCCGCAGGGGACTCACCCGAGCACGATGCCCGCCGCCGCCAGGCACGCCGCCGCGACCGAGGTCAGCACGATCTCCGGGATGTGCTTGCAGCCTCCGTCGTCGGAGTTTCCGCCCGCCATCGCTCCTTTTCTGGTGTCAGTTGTTTCTTGCTCTGCGGGAACAGCGCCGGCCTTTGCACGCTGGTCAGAAATGTCCGCGAGGTCCGCTCTTGTGTAGCTTGAGAGTGAGCGGGTGGTTGGAGGCGCCGCCCGACGTGCCCGGGGCCCCACGTCTGACGCCGCAACACCGGCGCCCCCGGGGGAGATCGCGCGTCCCGGGGCCTCGCGGCCGCACGCGACGCAGGACAGCCTCGGCGTGCGCGCTCCTCGAAGCGCGCGCAGGGCGCTTGCGCGCTGGAAGAGCCGGCGGGCAACACGCGGGGGGGTGTTTTTGGGAGCTCGGAGTCGTTGACTATTGTCCTAGGACTGAGGCGCACGTGCTCTTCCGCGAATCCAGGGGCGCTCAGGCGAGCCTGGAGCACCCGGCGAGCGGTCCCGGTTTCCGGACACAACAGCCAGTCAGGATAACTGGTCTCACACGAGAATTACTTACTGTTTGGTATTTGCTGGTTGCTTCGTTTCGTTCAGGATCCAAGACGCGCCGCGACGGGCCGCAGGCCGTCCCTGCCCTTCCGCACCACCCCTCTAGATCCCCACGTTCGCTCCTTCCGCGCTCCACACCGCAGCACGTCGCGCGCGTCCCCCCCGCCCGCAGGTTCGCGTCGCGCACCGCGCCCCCGCATCGCGCCCTACAGGTGCAGGAGCCCGCGGTTGAAAGACGGCGACGACAGCGGCAGGTGCGGGTCGTTCACGTCGACGGAGGGCGTCGCGATCTTCGGCACCGCCCTCCCCGCCGACGTCGCGATGAGGCCTGAGGAGCGACGGTCCGGGAAGGACGTCGCGCCCGAGGGCGTCACGTCGTGCATCGGCGGGCCGCAGTCCTCCGCGCCGTGCAGCGGCCCGGCCGTCTCGAGGATGGAGGGGGTGTTTTGCCGGTCCACCGTGGGGACTGTCTTGACCAGGGGCCGCATCTGCGCGCGCGGACGAGGAAACGCGAACGCGCGTGTCGGCCGCGACGGCCACGCGCTGCGCGCATGCGCGATCCGGCGCACAGGCCCCTCGAAACCACAGGAAACGGGGGGGGGGAGTGCTGAAAAGCCTCAGGGGGGTGTTACCTTGAGCATGTAGAACATCTCGAGGTAGCGCCGCGCGTCGGTGCGCGCCAGGCGCGTCGCGTGGCCCCAGAACGAGTAGATGTTCTGCAGCGTCAGCAGCCGGTCGGCGTAAATCTCCCAGGTATAATTGTTCATGATTCGGTCGATCGCGCCCTTGGAGATCTTGTCCCAGTGCTCCGGCTCCCGCTGGCAGCGCTCGAAGAAGTTCGCCATCATCTGCGCCGCCCGGTCGCCGTGGTACGGGTCGATATTGAACCCAGACACCCCCGGCTTGATCACCTCGGCGGGACCACCGCGGTTGGTCGCGAAGGTCGGGAGGCCGCACGTCATGGCCTCGATCACGGTGAGCCCGAAGGCCTCGTACAGCGCGGGCTGCACGAACGCGCCGCGGCGGTCCGCGATGTACCGGTACAGCTCGCCGTTGCGCACGCGGTTGGTCTGCTTCACGATCCAGCGGAAGCTGCCGCGCATGTCGTACTTCTGCGTGCACGCGAGGCGGGCATCGGCGCCGCACGTGAGGGGCGGCGGACGGAGACGGCGCCACGTGCCGAGATCCCGGCGGCCGAAACAAGTTGCGCAACGGAGGGCGCGAGAAACAGGCAGTTCGAGGGCCGTGCGGGCGGAGACTGCGCGCGCACCTTGACGAGCTCGTGCATGCGCTCGCACTGGTCGCGCTCCTCGCGGTCCCCGCTCTTGTCCGGGTCCACCACCCCGCCGATGATCACCAGGTTGCACAGCTCGCGCAGCTTGTCGGAGCGCGCGTACCACTCCGCGAGCCCCGTGAGGTTCTTCACCTTGTCGAGCCGCGCCATCGTGAACAGCACGGGCTTGCTCGGGTCGCTGATGTAGCCCACCGCCGTCTGCCCGTCGCCCTCGGGGCCGTACAGCAGCTCGTCGAACTCCGGGTGCAGCGCCGTGAGGCGGCGCTCCTTGTCCGTGTACGGGAAGTAGACCTCCTGGTCCGCGCCGGGGCTCACGATGTTGAACCTGCGCGTGCGGCGGCGACGGGGTTAGGTGGTGCGTTGGCGCGCTGAGAGGTGGTGCCGGGCTGCAGCAGAGCGGCTGCGCAGCGTGCGAGCGCGGAGGCCCCGCAAACGGCGCAGAGGGCAGTCTCGCGTCGCTGCGTCGTGGGTGTGTGTGCGCGGCGAGACAGCTGCGCCCACTCGCCGGCAGGGACCGCGTCCGCGGCCGCGGCAGCGCGCCGCGACGGGGCTCGCGTCCGGCGCAGCAGCCATGCGGTGCCGGTCGGCGCGGAAGAGCACATCGCGCTTGCGCGTGGCCGCAGACATAGCGCGCACTCGGCAACGTGCGCAGCGGAGGCGCGGCGCGCGCACACGGCGGGGCGCGCGTGCTGCCCGCTGCGATCGCCGCGCACGCAGCCGGCGCACGACAATCAAGAGAGAGCGGGGAGAAAAAAAACACAAACAAATAGGGAATGATGGTTTTTGTTTGAATACTAGTACTAGGAACACGCACTTGGGGTCGAAGACGTCGATGCCCTTGACGACGCGGTACAGCCCGGGCATCGTGAAGTGCTGGTGGCTCTCGTACTGCCCGACGGTGTCCCGCGTCCCCGCGATCTCCTGGTACGTCGACGTGATGATAAAGTCCGCCGTGTTCATGGCGATCAGGTCCGCAGTGAACTGGCACGAAAAGTGGTACTTCTCCTCCTGGTTCATCCAGTAGATGTCCGCGTACGGGTACTTGGTCTTCTCCAGCGCGTGCGCGATGTTGCACTGCGTCACGCCCATCCGCGTCGCCAGGAGACTCGCCACGAGGTTTCCGTCGCTGTAGTTGCCAATGATGAAATCGGGCTTCCCCCCGAGCTCCGCGCGCACCTCGCTCGCGACGTCCAGCGTGAACTGCTCCATGTACGGCCACACGTCGAACCGCGACACCCACGGCCGCACGATCCCGCTCCCGTCCCGGAACGGCACGCGGACGATCATCGAGTGCTCGCATCCGTGGATCTTCTCGCGCGGCTGGTCGCACGTCGTCCCGCGCGCCTCGGGGATCAGGCGCGTGACGACGAGGATCCGCGGCGTCGCGTCGAGCCCGGCCTCGTGGATCCGGCGCGCCATCTCCCGCTCCAGCGCTTTGACCTGGTCAAGGATGTATACCACCTGGCCGCCCGTGTCCGGGAGCCCGAGGACGTCCGACTGCCCGAAGAAGCCGTGCGGGGACATGATGACCACGCTGAACACCATCGGGAGCCGCGCGAGGAAGTTCTTGAGCGTCGACTCCTCGGGCGCTTGCATCAGATCTTGCAGGAGGTGGAACGTCTCGCGGATGCGCGCGACGGTGTTGCCCCAGCCGTTCTGGAAGCCGAGGTCCTTGAGGCGCGCCATCACGGCGCGCACGGCGTGCTTCTCGTGGCGCTCGTCGCCGTGGGCGTGCTGCTCGTCGTGCGCGTTCAGGACGCGGTCCGCGCGCGCGAGCGCGGTCGAGAGCTGCCGCGCCGTCTTGATGCGCTCGGGGTCGAGCAGGATCGACTCGCCCTTGTGCTCGAGCGTGCGCATGAACTCCAGGAGCATGTCGAAGGACTGCACCGCCACCGACGACGCCGACGTGCTGCGGGCGCGCTGCGCGCCGAAGAGCTGCGCGCACAGGTACCTGCGCGGGCCGAGCGGAATGATTTAATATTTTGGCCGTGGGAGCGGGAGCAGGGGAGAGCCGGGGCAGTCGCGGCGTGGGAACGGAACAGAAGACATCAGTGGTCGAGTCACGGCGCGTGCGCGCACCTGTTGAGGAACTGGACGCCCTGGCCGATCCAGGACGAGCGCGTCATTTTCGGGAAGTCGTTGTTGAACGGCTCCATGTCGATCTCGAGCGTGAACGGGTCGTCCGCGAGACTGACCAGCTTGTTCTCCACGACGGGCTTCCCCTCCTCGGTCTCGAGCTTGATGAGGCGCTCCTTGAGGCGCAGGAACTGCGAGACAGTGATGTCCTCGCAGCTCATCGAGTGCGCGTTGAGGCACACGTACGACCACAGCCCCACCTGGGGCCGCAGCGCTACAATGATGCTGTTTCCGAGCACCGCGACCTCCTGCGCCCACTGCTTCCACGTCAGGAAGAAGTCCGACGACAGGAGCTCGTGGCCGGAGTCCTGCGGGGCGGGCGGCGGGGGCGGGGGCGGTGGGGACGCGCGCGGAGAGGAAGAGTGGGCTGGGAGTCGAGGATTCAGGTCTGCGCGTGCCTGTTTGTTGACGATGTCGTGGAGCTCGTCCTCCAGGACGTGCGGGAGGAGGATGCCGCGGTTCACGCGTCCGATGGAGATCAGGCGCTGCAGCAGCGCGCACATGACGTTGCGCTGCGACGACATGACCGCCTGGACCATGGTCGTGAACTCACTCGGCTCGCCTCCCTCCTGGCCCTGCACGCTCATCTGCGCGCACAGCACGCGGCAGCACGCGCCGCGTCGGTCCGCGCGTTCGGCAATTCAGTTTCGCGGGAACCCGAAGCGCGCCCGCGCGCCCGCTTCGCGGCGCGCCGCGCGGCGGGACAGCGCGGTCGGTTGGCCTGGGACGACGCGAGGCGCGAGGGAGCGCGCGGTGGGGCGCGCCGGCCGCATCGGCCCGGAGCGATCCGTCGCGGCGAATGGGTCGTTCGCGCACCTGGCGGCGGGAGCCGGACGGCGGGCGCAGCATGCCGCGCGCAGGCACGTCGCCCAGGCCAGCCGAGGTGGTGGGCGTGTGGCCAGGGGCGTCCGCGTTCGGCATGGCGCGCGAGGCGTCACGGGTTTCGCGTGTGCGCGGCAGGCGGCTTGGCGTGGCGGCGCCAGGCGAGATACCGTTGAGAGAGCCCTGCGCGGGCACGAGACGGAGCCGGGACGAGTGAGCGTGGCGCGACGCGGGTGCGCACGCGCCGTGGCGCGGTCGCGCGGCGCTGGAAGCGGCGGAGGAAATGTGGTGCGACGAACGGGCGCGCAGCGGGCGCGCGGGCGCAGCGAGGCGACGCGCGCGGGCGCCAGCCTCAACCGACCACCGGCCGTTTGTGCCGATACGCGAAATCCGTCGGGCGAAAGCGCGGCAACGGAGATCTCCAGCGATATTCACCGCGGGAACACCCGCCGAACGCGGCACCGGGTCCATCTGCGCCCCGCACGCGGCATGCACCATGGGACCCTCGCCGTGTCCGCAACGCACGTACGGCGGACCGTACCTACAAAACGAAGCTCGAAATCGGTCCCTCAGTGCTCCCGACGGCAAGATCTGCGCATCGACCGAGCAGCGCGGGCCCTACGGAGGGCGGGCGGGCGCCCCGAACACACCTGACTGCCCGGCATCAAGCCAGGCCCCCGCCACGTCGTCTCGGTGGGACGCAAATCGCGCCGCGGGCGCGAGGCGGTCAATACCAAGCTCGTCCGTGCATCTGCGGCCTTGTGGCGCCAATTCACCACGTTGCGGCGCGCCGGGGGGCGCCCGTGCCTGTGCGTGGCGCGACACAGCGGCCGCCCGCTGCCGCTCGACGACCGGGTCTGACGTGGAATTCGCCGCGCTCCCGGATCGAGACTGCGGCGGAGAGCGCAGGCGGGAGGTGGCTCGTATTATACCGCGCGGGTTCGGTAGAACGCACCGTCGGGCTGGATCGCCGAGGCCGCGGGGGCGTGTCTGCGCGCCGGTGCGGGCTCCGCGGGGCCGTTTGCCGCCCGTACGCGTGGCCTGGGGCACAGTCTGCCGCCTGGCAGTGATTTCAGCGCGCTAGACTCGGAAACGACGGTAGAATCGGCCACGAGACCCTCCTGTGTGCACAACACCGGGGAGCGACGGCCCTGGGGGGCGCGTTGGCGGGCGCAGCGGACGCGTGCGCGCGCCTGGACCTTGCGTGGGCGGTTGGCTGCCGGGTCGGCGGCGGAGCGCGGGCGCGCGGGGTTCGAGGCGTTGCGGACGCGGCGGAGATAGGAGCTGAGGGAATGTGCGTTCAGAGCTAAGTGGTTGGTGGGTGGTGAGGGAAGAATGGCGGGTCTGCGGGCGAGTCAGGAGCTGCGGCTCCGCGAGCGCGCCAAGGAGAACGCGCGGAGGCGAAGGTACGCCGCCCAGGGCGCCGCGCAGGCCGCGGAGGGATACGGGGGGCTGCGGCGGGGCGCTCGAGGGCGCTGAGCGTGGTTTCTTGCATTCCGGGCATTCCTCATATCGGTCGGATGCTTTGAGGTTAGAGTAGCGGAATGGAAGAGCCGAGTAGGGGTCGTTTTGGCCGCACAGGACGCCTGCAAAGGCCCTCAGCCCCGCGCACGTCCCCGTCGCGACGCTTCATCTCGCCCCGATGCGACGCGAAGATTTTTCCGGTACATATCAGTACCAAGGAACCATTCATGCGTCGTTTCGAGCCGCCAGAGCAGCTCAGCGACGCAACAGATGGCTCAAGTGCTCAGGCCCCGCACCGCCGCCGTGCGCCCGCGCACATCCACAAGACACCCCTCATATATAGTCCATACCATGATGAACACGCAGATTTGGCAGATTGGCACCATCTTGGCCCGAACAGCGCGCAAACGCTGCATCACCCTGCCGCGCCGCGCATCGCTTCATCGGCGCCCGCTCACCGCCCGCGCCGTTCCCGCAGGGTCGCGGACGCGGAGCGTCGAAAGCGCGAGGAGGAGGACGCGCAGCGCGCGCAGGAGGCCCTCGAGGCGCGACGCAAGGCCCGGAAAGCACAGGACAGGTGCGCGTCGCACCCCGGCACCCGCGCCGGCGCCCCGCGCGCGCGCCGAGCACGCTCACACGCGCAGACACCGCCCGCCCGCGCAGGTATCTGAGGTCGCCCGCGACGCCCCCGCCGGAGCCGAAGCGGCAGTTCCTGCGCAAGCGCACGGGGCACGTCGCGGCGGGGGGGGGAGTGTCGCCGCGGGGCGCGGGCGACCCGGAGACGGCCCAGCGGCGCGCGCAGTGGCGCGAGGACCTCCGCGCGTACATCCGGAAGCAGAAGGCGATGGTCCGCGGCTCGGCGGACGGCAGCCCGCAGCGCGGCGACGAAGACGGCAACGGAGATGCAGTCCGCGTGAGCGTGAGCGTGCCGGCGACCCCCGCGGGGCACAGGAAGGCGGCGCCGTCTACGGACGCGGCGGGCGCGCGCGGCACGGGAGGCCGGGGCGCGCACGGCACGACGGCACAAGCGCCGGCACCTGCGTCGAATAAAGCGCAGTCCGGGGTGGATTGGGGCCGGATCCGGGAGCTGGCGGAGCAGAATCTGCAGGGGCTGCTGATGGGGGCCGCGGGCGCCGAGCCCGGCGCGGACCGCGCGCCTGCGGGGGCGACGGAGGGGGCGGGTGTTGAGGGGGGGTCTCAGGGGGAGGCGTACCAGGAGCTGGAGACGAAGGGGGGGCTGCGGCGAGGCGTCGTGTCGGCGGCGCGGTTCCGGAAGACTCCGCTGGTCGCGGGGGACTCGATCGAGGAGTCGCGCCCTCTCACACCCCCCCGCGTGGAGGACGAAGTCCCCCCCCCCGGGCCCGCGGCGCGCGCGCCGGGCGAGAGCGAGGGCGGGTCGGAGGCGACGATGCCGAACTCGCCCGCGCGCCGCATCGCGCACCTCGCGGCGCGGATGCGCTCCCCGCTCGCGGCCCCCCCAGCGCCGCCGCCAGCGCCAGCGCCGGAGCCCGAGCCGCCCGCGCCGCAGCGCGTGGCGACGCCGGACGGCAGCCGGCGACCGAGCGCGTCGCCTGGCCGGCCGGCGTCCCCGGAGGCGGCGCTGGCGAGCCTTGGGATGTGGAATGGGGGGGCTCTCTTGTCGAGTCTGTCTCTGAGGGGAGGTGTTGGGGACAAGGAGGCGGACGAGACGCTGGCGCGGCACCTCGCGGAGGCGGCGGCGGGCGCGGCGCTGCTCGCGTCGTTCCAGTTCGGCGGCGGGGGCGGTCTGGGGGTGGGACCCGGCGGCGGAGGGGGTGTCGCGGAGAACCCCCCCCCCACGCCGGAGATCCTGCTCGGGGCGCCGACGCCGGACGCGGAGACGTCGGAGGAGCGGCTGGGCGCGGGCGGGGCCGCGGCGAGCCACGGCAGCAGGCGCTCGAACCAGTCGAGAGATACCGGCGAGGCGGTGAATAGCGATTCCTCGATGTTGCCGGCGCGCGAGGAGTCGGGCGCGGACCTGGGCGACGGCGACCTCGCAATCGACCCGCAGGGCCTCCAGGCGGCCTTCCCCTGGCTCCAATTCGGCACGGGCGTCGCGCAGCCCCCTCATCAGCCCAGGCAAGAGACACCAAGGGCACGGGAGGCGACAGACTCGGAGGAGGGGGGGGGGTTGGATGCGCCGGACGTCGGCGCGTCCGCGGACCGCTCGACGACGACCGCGGCGGGCGACAGCGCGGCGCTCGCGGGCGCGCAGCGCCGGGGGGAGTCTCCGCGCAAGGCGGACCCCCCCCGCGCCGCCGCGTCAGGCAAGGGGGGTGTGTCGCGGCACGACCCCGCGCGCGGGAGCGTCGGCGCGGTGTCGACGATTTCCGAGGTGAGCCTCACCGAGCGCCGCGTCGGTGGCGCGGCCCCGGGCGCCCGCGGGCCGGCGCCGACTGGCGGCGGCGGAGGCGCCGCTGTCGTTCCGCCGCTGCAGCTGCATTGGCTGCCACCGCAGCACGCGGGCACGGGGACCTCGCCCGTCACGGCGGGGTCTTCGCGGTACGCGAGCCCCGCGCCGACCGGCGCGGCGCCGTGGGCGCCGCCTCCGATGCAGCCCGTTCCGGCCAGCAAATCAGATATGCCTCGGGGCGCGGCAGGAAATAGCAATCCTCGAACAGCGGTGCTTCCGTCCGCGAAGCGGACGACCCCGGGGCGGCGGCGCCCGGGCGCGCCGGCGGACGGCGTCGCGCGGAAGCCGAGCGTGCGCCGTCGTGCGCGAGCAGGCACCCGCGGGCAGCCGGCGTCGGTGCAGCGGCGCGGGCGGGCGTCACCGTCGCCGGCGAAGGCGCGCGCGGCGGCGGCGGGGCAGTCGCGGGCGTCGTCGCGGGCGTCGCAGCGGCGCGCAGACAGCCCGGCGTCGGCGCGGCTGAGCGCGAGGACCCCGGAGGACCGGCCGCTTGGCGGGGGGGGAGTGAAAGCCACGTCAGGCATCATGGGCCCGCTCGGGCGGCAGGGGTCGTACCTGGCGGTGCGCGAGCAGCGCCGCAGGGCGCAGGAGGACAAGCGCGCGCCGTCCGCCGCGAAATCGCGACCTCCGAAGCAACAGCAACAACACCAAGACCCATCGCAGGAGGCAACAAGTCCCCAGGATGATGCAAACACAAACGGCAAGCCGGACGCGGAGCCGCGGGCCGGCGCGGCCGAGCGGCCAGGAACGGCGTCGTCGTCCGCGGCCCCGCCGCCGGCCGCGTCCCCGGAACGCCCCCCCCTGACGTCAGCGCCGCCGCCGGAGTCGGTCGAGCTGGTCGGGGTGATGCGGGAGGGCGACCGGGGGTTCGAGGGGGTGCTGAAGCGCGAGGGGAGCTTCCTGCGCGCGGCGCAGGAGGCCCGCGAGCGGGCCGCGCGCGAGCAGGCGGAGCGCGACCGCATCCGATCGGGCCTGAAGGCGCAGGCGGCGAAAGCAAGAGAGGGCGCGGGGGGTGTTGTTGAGCGGGGCCGGGAGGAGGCCGAGGCGGCGCGGATCAAGCGGCGGCACGCGCTGGGGCCGAAGTCGGCGCAGGAGCGCGCGCTGGACCGGCAGGCGCGGGCGGCATCCGCGCGCGGTCGCGGGAAGCAGGGGGTGTTGCCGGCGGGGTTCACGGGGGTGTCGGCGGAGGAGGAGGCGCTGCTGCGGCAGCTGCGGAAGATCGACGAGCGCGCGGCGAAGAAGGGGCTGAGTCGGACGCCGAAGGACATCACGGCGCCCGCGGGCGGCGTCGCGGGGCCGATCAAGGCGGGCGCGGCGCTGTCGGTGGACGTGCAGAAGCTGCGCGTGTCGCTGGCGAGGCTGGATATGGAGCTGGACCGGCTGCGCGGGGGCGAGAAGGCCGCGGAGGCGCAGGCGGCGCAGAGAGAGGCGGTGGCGGCGGCGGCGGCGCAGGCCGCCGCGCACGCCCGCGCGGTCGCCGAGGCGCGGGACCGCGCGTGGCAGGACAAGCAGGCCGCTGCGCTGCGCGAGGCGCGCGAGGCGGTGCGCGCGCGGCAGCGCGCCGCGCACGACGCCACCGCTGCCCCGCCGGCCCCTAACACTCCCCCCCCTGACGTCGACAGCGGGCTGGCCGACGTGCCGCTGCGCCGGACGCCGTCGCCGTACGCGCGCGACGCGGAGCTCGTCCGCCAGATGCTCCACGCGCGCGCCACAAGCGAGCGCTTCAGTCGCCGCAGCTCTCAGCTCTCCCCGGCGCCGAGCGACATCGCGGCGCCCGCGGCGGCCCGGCGCGACGCGGGGGACGCGCAGCACGCGCCGCAGCCGGCCTGGCCGAGCGCCGCGCCGAGCACGGCGTCCGCGGCCACGCCACCAGCCAGCCAGGCCCCGCCGCCACCCGTCCCCGTCCCTCCGCCGCAGCCAGCGCCGCGGCGGTTCGCGCAGTCGCAGGCGCGGCCGGTGCCGACGATACCGCAGGACGCGAGCATGGTGCGCGTGTCGCGGTGGGTCGAGGACCACGCGCGGCAGGAGGCCGCGGCGCGCGACCGGCCGTCGCCACGCGAGAGGTTCGCGTTCGCCCAGGCGCCGCACGGCGGGGCGTGGGCGCCGCAGCAGGCGCACGCGGCGCAGGCGTACTACCACGGCTGGGGGCCGTACGGCCCGCCGCCCGGGCCGTGGATGCAGCCGCCGGGATACGGCGGGGGGGGAGTCCCGGGGGGAGTCCCGGCCGACTATGGCGGACCCCCCGGGTGGTGGTACGGGCAGGCGGGGGCGTACTTCCAGGCCCCGCGCGCGCCGGCAGCGCCTGCTGCGGACCCGCCGCCGCCGCCGCCGCCGGAGGCGGCGCCAGTGGCGTACTCTGCGGGGGTGTATAAGGACGAGGGGGGGGTGTCCCGGGGGGCAGTGAGCGCGCCGGTGGCGGCGAGGGGGGACGCGGGGGCTGGCGGACGGATCGAGGCGTACAACCTGAACCTGCTGCTCGCGTAGCAAGCGAATCACGCGACGCATGCGCAGCCTGTGAGACTGAGCCATGAGTCCGCACAGACAGTCACGCGCGGGCGGTGCGGGGGGAGTAAACATGCATACGTAGCATAGGTGAGCGCCGTGGCGTCGCTGCGGTGGCGGACGTGCGCGCGCGGCGAGCCGCGCGGTGCGCCGCTGCTGGCTGCCTAAGAGAGGGGCGGCCCGCGCGGTTGGACTGCCTGGTGGTCGGTGCGACGATTGAGTTGTTTTGCGTTGTACTGACAGCGAGCACGGGCTGCTAGATCACTGAAATAGTGAATAATAATTAGAAATAAAAAAACGAAAAAACAGCTCAGGCAGGTCACTCGGCCGCAAGCTCCCCAGACAAGCGCTCTACGAGGCGGATCCGCACATCACCGCGGCCAGCCCCAACCGCGCGCGTCTCCCGCACGGGCCAGCACGCGCAGGCACTCAGCTGCCAGGCATCGTCACGTTGCCCTTCGCGCTCCCGTCACACGCCGCAAGCGACGACGCCGCGCTCAGTCCTCGTCCGAGTCGCTGTCTTCCTCCTCGTCCGACTCCCCCCCCGACTCCCCCTCGTAAAACTCCCCCATGGCCATGGCCATGACGTCGTCGTTGTCCATCGCAAACCCGCCGAGCTCGCCCTCGCCCTGCATGCCGCCCGCCGCCGCCGCGATGTCCACCGCACTCGGCTGCGGCTCCTTCGCGGCCTCCTCCTGCGCGCGGACAGACGGGGCGGCTGTCGGCGCGACGCGGTGCGCTTGGCAGAGCGGAGGAGCAACGCAGTGTCATTGAAAACAACACACCAGCGGTGGCAGAAGCGCCCGCGAAGTGGAACAAAAACGTCGAGAATCCATTGAATAATTCATAATGAGTCAATCAGAGAGTTGCAACCAACTTTGATTCGCAAAATGACAAGTAGTAGTAGGGTGGCATGTGTTGAGGGGGGGGGTTGGGTTGGGGGGGGGTCGAGCATGGCGGCGCGCGATTGGGCTGCGCGAGCGGATCTCACCTCGACGGGCGATTCTGGGGTCTCGGACGGGGTCTGCGGCTCCGCGCTGGGCGCCTCCACAGGTTGCTGTCTGGGTGCCGCAGCCCGTTGCCTGGCGGCGGCCGCACGGGCCGCCTTCGCCCGCGCCGCCCGGTCCCTGCGCGCGCGAGCCGAGCGCGTGCACGTCGGCGCCGCGCGCAGGTAGCTATAGGGCCAAAAGAAACACAGAACCATGTTTTCATGACTGCGGATGAACACGAACACGTGTTTGGTTGTTTACCTGTCGTCGAGGTCGAACAGCGTCGAGGATAGCATCTCCTGCGCCGGGTACGGCCCTTTGTAGAACAGCAGGTCCTGTCCCGGCGTGAACCACGGCGGCGCGAGCACCGTCAGGCGTGAGCTGTGGGCGAGTTGCAGCGCAGCCTCCAGGCGCGCCTCCGCGCTACTGCTGCCGCCCTGGGGCACCGCCCCGGACGCGTCGAGACGGTTGCATGTCGATAGCGCCGCGTGGAGCTTCTCGCAGCTGCGCACGGGCACGGAAGCGCGGCGTCCGGTTCGTGCGTGGAGCCTCAGCGCTCGTGCCAGCGGCGTGGGCGCTCGGTCCGCGCGTGTGGCGGCCCCGCGGCGTACCTCGATCGCAGACGCTCCGCTACGGCGCCGAACTCGTCGCTGCGGAACACCTCCGCGGACGGAATCGCCCTCACCAACTCCTGCCACCCATCACTGCCCGCTGGTTCCACGTCCATGCCCCCCCCACCTCAAACCAACCGTGGACCACTCAGCTGCTCCCAAACTTCACGCTCGCAGCGCCGCGACCGCCTAGACCTACGCCGCGCACCTGCGCGTGCCTTCCAACGCCTCGCAGCCCTCCGACAACTCGCCGCGGCGTCCCGCGTGCCCGCACCGTCACTCCACGACAGCCCCCCTCCGCCTCCGCGCCGCCGCCGCCGCCGCAGCCCAATGCCACCTCGCCCGACCACCCCAACTCCCCAAACAATCCTCTTTACTGCTCCCCCCCCGTTGCGACACGCATCACACGGCCGTGCGCGGCCCCCAAGGCCCGCGCGGCAGCGCGCCGCGCGGCACTCGCGGCCGTCTAGCGAACGCACGCGCCCCGCAGCCTCTCTTCCGGACCACGCGCGCGGAATCGGGTGCGGTCGTTGAGGGCGCATCGCGGCGAGGGCGATCTGGGCAGACGCGGCGCCATGCGCAGTCTGGGGCGCTTGCGCGCCGCCGGCGAGTCGCTCGCGTCGCTAGCGAGCGTGTGCGAGGGCGCTGCGGCGTGGAACCGCCTCCCAGGCGGGGCCGCGGGCGCCCTGCCTGGGGCCCTGGAGGCTGCTCTCCCCGCCGCGTCGCGCATCGAAGCGCGCCTGAACGGCGCGCAGACGGCGTCTGTGTCGCAGTTCTTCGCGCACGAGCGCGGAGAAGGCCAGGGCACCGCGGACGGCGGCGTGTTCGGCCGGTTTGGGTGCGCGAGTCCAGGCACGCTGCGACGGCGCGCCGCGGGCGGCGCGCGGGCGTTCTCGCGCGCCCCGGGTAGCTCGCCCGCGACGCACAGCATAGACGGCGGCGCGATCCCAATGCCGGGCCCCGTGGCCGGCGACGGCCCGGGAACCCAGCCCGCAACCTCCGCACCTGCGCGCACGGGTGCCGCCGGTACGCCCGCACGGCTCCGCCCCAAAACACGCGCCGCGCGCACCTCCGCGCCCCCTGCGCCACTCGCGCCCGCGCGCGCCGCGAACGCGCGCGCCCCGGCTCCGCCCCCCACCCCACAACTGCAACACGACCTACGTCACGCTTTTTGAGCGCGTCCGCGCCTATACCGGCCCGTTCCGCGCCCCTCCCGCCTATTCCTCACTGTATCTCGCCCCTCGGCGCGCAGGTGCGGCCGGAGGCCCCGCTGCGGAGGCGGCCGCTCCGGCCGTTGCAGCTGCCAGTGGTGCAGCGCTCGCCGCGACCGGCGCGCGGGCCCAGGCGGGCGCGCCGCCCGCGGAGCCGCCGGGGCGGTCCTTCTCCGCGCAGGCGCAGCAGCAGGAGCAGCAGCGCAAGCAGGGCGACGCGGGCGCGCCAGTGGACCTCGCGGTGGGTCTGGGGGCCGCGGGGGGCGGCGGCGACGCCGACGGCGGCCGCCCGTGGCGCGAACGGTCGCCGCTGTACCCGAGCGACGTCGCGGGGGGCGCGCCGGGCACCGCGGACGCCCGCTTCCAGGAGCTGGTGGAGCGCGAGCGCTCGTCATACCTCGGCGCGGGAACGGGCCTGCTGGTCAATCAGATCGAGATCTCGCGCAAGCTGCAGGGGCTGGGGGTCGAGGGCGGCAAGAGCGGCCTCACGCGCGAGCAGGTGCGGGCCCGCGCCGCACCCGCCGCTCGCGCAGCGCGGCGGTGTGGGGGGGGGTGTTTTGAGTTTGCGGTGCGGTGCGGCGTGCGTGCAGGCGGACGCGGTGACGCAGGTGATCGCGGAGATCTCGAACGAGATTCTCGCGAAGGTGGCGCGGGACTACGCGACGACGGCGCACGTGCGGGACGCGTTGCGGGACCTGGCGCAGGACCAGGAGCGGTGGCGGCTCGACACGGTGAAGCAGCGCGAAATGGACCGCGCGTCCACGCAGCGGGACATTCAGGGCCTGCAGAACGACGTGCGGAGCCTGCGCGTCGACGCGAGGCATGAGCTGGAAAAGCAGGCGAGCTCGCAGCGGCTCGATTTGAACCTCGAGCGGTCGCGGCTGCGCGAGGAGCTGAAGAAGATGGAAGAAGGATTCAACCAGCAGGACCAGCGCGTCGAACGCGAGATCCACGTCCAGCGCACGGCGCTCGAGGCCAACAAGAACGACATGGTGCGCCCGCGCCGACGCGCGCGCGCGAGAGATCATTTCGCGTTATTTCGTGCGGAGCTGCGGGCCTGGCGGCCGTCCCGCGGGCCGTGCGTCGCTCCCGGGCATGCGCCGTTTGACGAGGTCTGAACTCGTGTTGGCCGTGCCGTGTGTGCAGATCAAGTACTTCTCCGGTACGCTCATGACGTTCGTGGCCATCGGCGCGACGATGTTCCGCCTGTTCATGTCGTGATCCGCCCCGAGAGAGAGAGAGCACACCGGCACGCGTTTGCGACACCGCGCGCGGCGCGACCCGCGACTCCAGCGGCCCACGACGGCCGAGGCCGGCTAGAAAAATAAAATGTGAGCCGCGCCGGCGCGCTGCGACTCACAGCGGCCCGCGCGACGCCCCGCCACGGCCACGACCCTCGCTCACGCTGTCGTTGCAAGCTGCGCGGCAGCGCGGGCCGCGAGCTCCGTGGCGCTCTCCCTGATCGTGTACTCCCCCGCGACCTCGATGCCGCGCTCCCGTGCGAGCCGCTCGACCTCGCGCAACACCCCCCCCGGCCCGCTGACGTCAGGGTCCAGTAAATTGCACGCCACCTCGATGATCCCGCCGCCGTGCGGCAACGCCATCGCCTCCACGGCCGCGAGGCCCCCTCCGCGCTCGCTCACTGCAGCACCGCGCAGCCACCCGCGCGCGGACCGTCGTCGCGCAATCACGCAGCACGTGCAGGCTCAAAACAACGCGCGCGGGCACCCCACGGCGCGCAAACCGCGGGAAAATCCGTGAAATAAAATAAACGCACGAATCTTTCGTCGGAAAAGCGTCCGCGCACCTGCCCGCGCGATCGCGCGCGCGTCCGCCATCCTCTCCTCCCCGCACCGCAGCGCCACGTTGTAATTCACGACCCACGGCACCGCCCCGATCGTGCAGACCCCCGTCGCGTCGCGCGGCGCCGCGGGGCCCTCGTCACGCGCGGGCCGCCGCCGCCGCCGGCGCGGCCCGCGCCACCGCCCGACAGACCCCCCCCGGAAGTACCCCAGCTTCCGTCTGACGTCCGCCAGGCGCGGGAACGGCGCGGGGCCCGCGGCGGCGTGGCCGTAGTAGTACACGGGGATCGCGGGGTACCCGCGCGCGACGGCGCCGCCCGCGGCGCGCGCGATCACGCCGGCGGCGTGGAGGGTTGCGGCGGGGGTTAGAGGGTGGACGCTGACGTGGTCCAGGGAGCCGAGGCGCGGGTGGGTGGCGTCGTGGGCGCGCAGGTCGATGAGCGCGACGGCGCGCGTGCCCACGTCCGCCACGCGCCGCGCCAGCGCCTCCCTGCGGACGGCACGCGACCAGCGCGCAAGTGTTATTATGTGTCCACCGCGCGGGATGATCAGTCAAGTAATTACCATTAAAATGAAATGAACGTGTAGTAAACAAGATGTTTGGTTCCTGGGTGTGGTGCGGGGGTGTCTCACCCGTCGCGTTCGGCCGCTACGAGGGAGAAACTGGTGCGCTGGTAGGGCAGGTCGACGAACCGGCCCATGTACGCGACCTTCGGGTCGCGGCGGCACAGTCCCTCGAGCTCGTTGACGATATCTATCCGCTCGGCCTCCGAGACGTACACGTTGCACCCGTAGATCGCGTCGCTGGGGGCTGCTTCGGGTGCCGACGGGCTCGGGGCGGCGCGCGCGCTGCTCATGCCGCGGAGACACGCGTGCGCGCGCCGCGCAGAGGGGAGAGTGTCGCGGAGCAGCAGGCGGGCCAGAGCGGTGCTCATCGCGCACGCGCGGGAGCAGCTGCAGCACAACAGCAATAGCGAGTGCGTGCGCAAAAGTAGCCTAGTTCAGTCGTGATGTGGAGCGAAACTGAGAGAAATAGGTAGCTATGTATCGTATCTATCGCGGTGAGGCGCGCAGAGCGCCTCAGATACCGCGTGCCGGTCTGCGCAGGCGCGAGCACCCCCGCCAGTCGTGGTGGGGGTCTACTTCCGGGGCGTGCTGCGGGTCGCCGCGGCCGATGGGGCCGCCGCGGCGGCTGCGCGCGCCATTCGGTGGAGCGCGGGGAGCATGTCGGTCCAGCTCGGTGCGACGCCGAACGCGCGGTGCACTGCGGGCTTGCCGCCCGCACGGCGCGGGGCCGGCTACGCGCTGCGTGCGCGGGCGCCACCGTGCCGCGGGCGCCGGGCGTGCGGTCCGAGGGCGGAGCTAACCGCGCGGCACGTTGTCGTGACGTCAGCGCTGCTGCCGAGGGCTGGGGAGGGTGCGGAGAAGACACTACAGGACTCAGGTGCGAATTGCGCCACATGGACGCCGTCGCACGCGGCCGCACGGCGCCCGAAGGAAAGTCGCTGTATTGTTCCAGCAGCCCAGGAGACGGCAGTCGATGCCGTCCGCTGCGTGTTGCGGGAGACTCCAGGGAAGGCACTGCAACGGCTCGCGGCCGCCCAGGCCGCCCGCGTCCTGCAACGGGCCTCCCTCTCCGTCGACAACGCCGCACACCGACACGTCGTATCGAACTTCCAGCCTCCCGCTCCGCTCAGCGCCGTCCGGAGCGCCCCGGGCGTTTCTTGCTGCCGGAGCCGGTGCCACACAACGCCCCGCACACGCACGCACGCGCCCTTCCAGCGCCGCGGTTCCGCACGCAACGCACCCGCACAGCTCCTCGCTATCGCAGCACGCGCTTCCTTCGGAGCCGCGGGGCCTCGGACCGCCGCTCGCGCGCTCTCATAGCCCCGCATCGGTGCATCTGTGCGCAGGGCGCGACATTCCGGAGCTCTCGATTCCGAAGGCGTCGCTCCCGAAGCACATCGGCATCATCATGGACGGGAACACGCGCTGGGCCGAGCAACGCGGCCTCCCGACCCTCAACGGCACGCACCGTCCCACCGCCAACCATGTTTCCGCAACTCCCCACGCGTCCTACGCGCCCGACTGCCCCGCCGCGCCGCACCGCCCCCCGACAGCCCTCCGCCCGCCGCACCACCCCGCGCAGGGCACGAACGCGGCGTCGACGCTCTCAGGGAGACGGTGCGCGCTTGCGGCGCGTGGGGGGTGCCGGCGATCACGGTGTTTGCGTTTTCGACGGAGAACTGGCGACGCGGGAGCAGCGAGGTGTCCGGCCTGCTCTCCCTGCTCGAGTCCACGCTTCGCAAGGCGTGTGCCCCACTGTGCATCTTTGTGCTGTACGCGCAGCTGCTACTGTTGTGCGTTGCGCACCGGAGCGCGGACGAGGCGGAACGCCGGCCGTGCGCCGCGCCCGCGCCACGCTGCGCACCACCACTGCGCACCGTCCACGCAACTCAACTCAACTCCCGCGAATTCAGTTCAAACACCAGTCTTGAATCCTCAATTCCCGCTGCGTCCGCCATCCAAGTGCTCGCCAGCGCGCAGCGCCGCCCCACACCGCGCCCCCGCCCACGCTCCGAGCGCAGGAGGTGCCCGAGCTGCGCCGCAACGGCGTCCAGCTCCGGTTTCTCGGAGACCTATCCCGCCTGCCGCTGCCGTTGCAATCGGCGGCGCGGTGGGCCGAGGCGGAGACGGCCGGGGGCGGCGGGCTGCGGCTCGGCGTCGCGCTGAGCTACGGCGCGCGGCAGGACGTGGTGCGCGCCGCGCAGGAGCTGGCAGCGGAGGTCGCGAGCGGACGCGCGGCGGCGGCGGACATCACGGAGGAGGCGATTGCGTCGCGGCTGGGGAGCTCCGGGATGGGCGACGTGGACCTGCTGGTGCGGACGTCGGGCGAGCGGCGCCTGAGCAACTTTTTGCTGTGGGAGGCGGCGTACGCGGAGTTGTGGTTTTGCGATGCGTTGTGGCCGGACTTTACGAGCGGGGAGCTGAAGGCGGCGGTGGAGGATTTCGCGGGGCGGTCGAGACGGTTCGGGGCGCACTGATGCGCGCGGCGGCGTGTGAGGCGCCGGGACTTGTCCGGGGTGAGGGTCACTCACAAGCACGCGAGCGATTGGTATGATTTCCTATTGTTTGTTCTACTTCTACCTGATACGACGGACCGTGGGCCGATATTCAGATAACGCGAACGGTGCGTGTCATGCGCCGCAAAATGCATCGAGTATTCACAACAGTCTAAACAATTGAGAGTTCCTTTTTCTATCTATCTATATATGTATCAAGTGCAGTTTCGGTGCCTGCGCGAGCTCAGCTGCGCAGGTGGTACCACGGCGCGTCGCTCTCCTTCACCAGCGTCACCACCACGCGCCGCCCGCCCCTGTCCACCGCCCACGCCGTCCGCCGCGCCTGCACGCACGCGTACAGCCTCGGCACGTGCAGCCGGTGCGCGCACGACGCGCACACAGCCCACACGTCCAGCGACGAACGCGTCGCCACCACGAACACGCCCCCGCCCCCGCCCGCCCCATCCACTGACTCAGGCAGGGGGATGTCAATCCGCACATCCCACCCCCGATCCTCCCAGCGGAACGCCTGCACCTCCGCCCGCGACCGCCCCGCGGGCAGCACCGCGGTATCCACAACCGTCGGCGCGCGCACCGCGCGCAGCGGGCCCGCCGGGGGGGCCTCGCCGTCCACAGCAACACCGCAGTCCCCCGCCGTCACCGCAGGGTCAGACACGGCGTCCAACACCCCCCCCGGGGCCGCGATCCACGGCGGGGGCGCCTTGTCGACGGCGGGCACGGGCGCGAGGACCGCGCGCAGCGCGGCGGCGACCTGCGCGGTCTGACGTTGCAGGACCCCGGGGGTGTGTGAGAGAGGCCCCGCGGCGAGGCGGGCGAGGCCCCCGAGGACGAAGACGGGCGCGCCGGGCCAGCACTGCGTTGCGTCGTCGAGCCACGGCGCGCCTGCGACGATGCGCGTCGGCGGGAGGGACGCGCACGGGTGTTGCGTGTCGCGAACGTCGAAGGTGGTGCCGGTGGCGCACACGACGGCGTCGCAGAGGAGGGAGCGCTGGCCGAGCGTGGCGCTGCTGAGGACGAGGGTCCAGCGGGGCTTCGGGTCGGCGGACGCGGGGGAGGGTGGAGTCGAGAGCGTGGCTGCGGTGATAGATAGGGATTGGAGGATCTCGAGCCTGCCGGACTTCTCGAGCTGCTTGAGGGCCGCCTGCGGGGCGGCGCGGGGCGGGACGGTCACGGCCGGACCGGGGAGCGACGAAAAGCTCTCTTTCTTGAATGGCACGAGCGCACGCCAAGCATGGAACCACGCAACAAGACATGAAGAAAACAAACTGTTCCAATATTGTTCAAATCATATTTGTGTGCGCGTGTGTGTTTGTGTGTGTGGGGCGTACCGCGAGATCGGGCGTGATGCTCCCGCCCTGCAGCGCGCTCCGGCACAGCGCAGCGCGGTCCCTCGGGCACCCCAGTGCGTGGTACGCCCGCAAGTTGCGCTGCCCGCACCACCCGCGGCTCGCGCCCACGTCGCTCACGACCAGGTCCCTGCACCGACGACGACGCAAACATACATGACGCCGCGGCGGCATCAACAGCGCTGTGCGGGCGTCGGTGCGTGCCAGCACACCTGCGACTGACCAGCGCTGTGGAAAAGCCGCGCCGCGCGAGGGCGGCGGCGGCGAGCGCGGCGGACATGCCGCCGCCGACCACGACCGCCTTGCGAACTCCGCGGGCCTCGAGCGCGCGCACGTCGAGCGCCGACGCGTGCTGCAGCGCCGACGGCGGCGACGTTGCGTTGTCACCGCCACCGGCGTCCGCTGCGGCGCGTTCGAGCACCGCGGGGACAAACGGGCGCGAGAAGCGCGTCGCCACGATGGCCGCGCGCGCGAGGAGGCGCCGCCCGCCGGACAGCGCGATGGACACGCACGCTTGTCCAGGGCTGGTGAGATCCCTCTTCGCAGCGTTCCGCGCGTTGCCGTCGCTGCGCTGGGTGGTACCGGCGGGCTGCGACGCTGAAAAATCGCTGGTGCAGTGTGAGGGTCCGGACGTCGGGCGAACCGACGCGACGGAGAGGACGGTGGCCTTCATCGGCTGCCGGAGGGCGTCGGGGAGCGCTGGGATCACCACGGCGTCCTGGAAGTCGAGCATCAGGCGCGACGTCGGTCGTTCGCCCATGGACGCGCTCGTCTGCGGGGCGCGGGGCGCGGAACGGCCGCCTCGGGCCACGTAGTCATTGCGCTCTCGAGTCCGTCGAACGCTCGGCTCTGACGGCCTCTCGATCGACGAGGCCGGCGCACCAACCGCCCAGGACGCCGTGTGATTTGTTTCCCGTGCGCCGGTGCAGCCGACAAGGGCAGATGCGAGTGCTGCTGGCCGCATTCGCGCGCCACAGAGCTTCGGCGCGTTCGTTCACGCAGCGCACCTTGAGCAGCTCGTTCAGCCTTCCGTGCTCCTTCGCGAAGCTGCGGAGCGCCTCGGGGTCCGCGTGCAGGCTCGTGGTGCTGGGGTACCGCCAGAGCTCGGCCTCGAGGCGCGCGGCGCGCTGACGCTCGCCGGCAAGCCACGCGCCCGCTTGCGACACGGCGACCGCGCGCACGCCGCGCGGCAGGCGCGTCGCGGCTGCGAGGCCGGCCAGCCCGGTGCCTATAATCACGACGTCGTAGCAGGGGTCGTTCTCCGGCGCCGGAGCCGCCTGCAAAAAAAAAAACACGAACGATCGTATTTCGTTGATGCGCTTCTGAGGGCCCGCACCGTCCCAGCGTTGCGCGCGGAACGCGCTGAGAGTCACGTGTATTATTTGCGCCGTCGTGCTGCGTGGCAACGCGCTCCGTAGCGTAGGATCGCAGCAGCACCCACGGCGCTCGCATCGACACCGACGATCCGCGACGCACCTCTCCGGCCGAACGGTCGCCTGGCATGATCATCTTCCGTATCCACGAGGTCGTGCTGGCAGCCGAGCGTCCGCCGCGGCCTTGGCCGCAGCGGCGCCGCGTTCGCGGCCGGGGGGCGTCGCCAACACGCCCCCCCACCTGTCAGCGAGCGCGGCCGGGGCGAGGGCTCACGCCGCACGCGCGCCCCGGCACTCCCGCGCCCTCCGCGAACGCGTGAGCCCTCGTACGACGTCGCAGCGCAGCGTCCAAGCCGCCACCGGCCTCTCTGACACCCGTCGCAAACTGCTGCGCGGCCGTCCGGGCCCTGTGGAGCGCTAGGCGCGGTCGCACTTTGTCACGCGGCGGAGCTAGCGCTGTAGAGTGCGTGGGGCGAGGGAACCGGGCCGCAGGATGTCGGGGGGGGACGATTTTTACGTGCGATACTATGTTGGACACAAAGGGCAGTTCGGACACGAGTTTCTGGAGTTCGAGTTCCAGCCGGACGGCAAGGTGAGCGCCGTGGGGGTGCTGTGGCGCCGTCTGGCGGCCGAACGCGGGGCTGCGGCGCGCGAGCGGGCCCCGGCGGGCCGCTGGTGTGTTGCTGCTGAGAGCGGGCGGCGGTCCGGGGGCCGCGCGCGGCTCGTGCGACGTCTCCAGTTGACGCACGCTATGTGGAGGTCCAGGTGGATCGAAATTCGAGGTGTATCTTGCTCCTGGGGAGGCACACGAGCGCCTTGTTGCATGCTGCTTTGTTTTTCGCCGCCACCGCGCTTTATGCTCGCTTCCGCACTGATTTCTCATCCCACGCGGCCGCTCGCCACCCGAGCGCTCCACTGCCGCGCCAAACGGCCGCGCATCCCGCACGACGGCCCCGCCGCGACGCTCCCCCGCCCCTCCCGCGCCCACGCAGCTCCGGTACGCGAACAACTCGAACTACAAGAACGACACCATGATCCGCAAGGAGTGCTACGTCACCAAGGAGGTCCTCGCGGAGCTCAAACGCATCATTCTGGTGCGTCCCAGCACACGCGCGCACCCTCCGCGCCGCCCAGGCGCCGGCGCTCCGCGCCCACGCGGCCCCGCGCGCGTTTCCCGGCCGCAGGACTCGAAGATTATCGAGGAGGACGACTCGAACTGGCCGGAGCCGGACAAGGCCGGCCGGCAGGAACTCGAGGTGGTGTGTGGGCCCGACCATATCTCTTTTGCGACTACCAAGATAGGGTCGATGGTGGATGTCAACAACTCGAAGGACCCCGAGGGCCTCCGGACCTTCTACTACCTCGTCCAGGACCTCAAGTGCCTCGTCTTCTCGCTCATCCAACTCCATTTCCGCATCAAACCTATTTGATCCAATAGGACCGCCGCCGCGCTGGCCAGGGAGCGCGCGCGCGCCGCGCGTCGCCGCGTGACCGGCCCGCGCGGCGCGAGGGAGTGTCAGTGTGACGCAATGCGACCAGTGACCCGCCCGGTCGGTGCGCCGCAGCCACGCTGTTGGCGGTGCCAGTCGCGGCGACCGACAGCGCGCTCGAGCGGCGGTGGGCGCGGCGCCTCCTTCGATGGCCGGCGCGGCGCCGCACGCGTTGCGGGAGGGAGCTCGGAGCTTCTATGTATTATAAGCACGAAAATAACACATCGTAGCAATCATCGTCTGCAGTGAATCGTGAGCTCGAACGCATGCGACCCGCTCACACGCAGTCGGTCGGACAGCCACGCCAGCGGCGCCGCGAGTCGCGGCAGACGGGCAGCGCTCCAGGGAGCCGTCGCGCGGCGCGGGCGGGATGCGCGAGGCAAGCGGGGCGCGCAAACTTGACCTCCCAGTGCGGCCGCGCGCGCCAGCGGGGCCGGCGTGGCCTCACCGCGGCGGGCAGCGGGCCGTCGACCGCCTCCCGCGCGAGGCGCGCGGCTGCTACGCGCGGACATATGTATACATATGTTCAGAGCACATTTGAACCAACACAAATGCTTGTGAAAGCCGCGAAGGCGGTGCGCACGATGCGTGCGGCGGGGTGGCATGCTGGCGGCCCACCAGCTGGTGCCCAGAGCCGTTGCTCACCTGGAAGCGATCACACAGCAACAGCGTGCTACAACGTGCGCGTGTAGTTCTGCCACCAGTGAGACACAGAGGGGCGTTGGCGCGTGAAGACTCACACGACATCTCCTTCGTCGCCCTCAAGCCGCACTGCCGCCCATGTACCCCTGAGTCAGCCAAACAGGGGCCTGATGTCAGCGCAACTGTTGCAAGTTCCGGTGCCGGGGTGCGGGGTGGTCGCGCCGAGGGGCAGGAACAAGTGGAACCGCGCCCTCAGAGCCGCAACGAAGTTCATCCACGCCACGATCGCGCATTTTAACAAACATGGCGTCCTGCCGAGCCTCGACTCCCAGGACGTCGACGAGCAGTGCGCGGCCTGCTAGGTGCGGGTCGCGCGCGCTGTGGTGTAGGGAAGCCCGCCGCGCGCGCGACCCTGACCAAGCACGCGCACAGCTCATCGACGTCCTCCGAGTCCAGGCTCGGCAGTACGCCGCGTTCGTTGAAATGCGCGACGGTGGCGTGTGCGAACTTCATCGCGGTCCTGAGGGCGCGGTTCCCGTCGCTCGCCGTGCTGCAGGGATGTGCGCACGGGGCCGTGCGTGTCGTGCTTCTGTCACGGACATGCGCGGCGTGCATTCCGCGGCGGGGGAGGTGGGAGAGCAGGGGCGTGGTGCCAGAGCTTCGAGGAGCGGGCGCGAGCGGCTCAGCGTCGTCGAAGGGCCGTGCGCGCGCTCGCCGGATGCTCTGAGACGGAGAGAATGACCGGGTGCAGGAGAGCCCGGTCGGCTCCGACGAAGCAGGCGGACTCGGCGAATCCAGTGCTGGTGGGCGCTTCCGCACCGAGGGGTGGCGCGCTCGAGCAGCGGCGGCGCGGGACACCCTCTTCAGTACAGGCTCTCACCACGTGTGTGTCGACCTGGGCGTAGGAGCGCGCCGGCTCGCCCGTGATGCGCTAGGCCGTTGGGCACAGCTCCTCCGCGCTGCAACGCGTTGACAGAGGACCGTCGCGGCTACGTTTCGCGATATATCGGGGCAAAAAAATCGGTTCCCAATATTACATGGCCGTTGTGGCCCGTTCGGCTACTGACGGGACGGCAGACGGCCGGCCGAAACGCAGCTCTGCGACCGCCACGGTGTCGCCCCGGTCGCCCCCGGCCACCTACTGGCGCGTTCCGCCCGCGAGTCGCCTCATCAGGTGGCCGCGGCGCGCCCGACAGCCGGTCCAGTGACACTGTCAGCAGCCGTCAGCCCTGGGGGCCTCTCGTTTGTCCCCACACCCCCTGCCGGCCAAGATCGGGCCGGGGCGAGCAAAGGGCCGCGTGCGTCGCGACCGCCGCACACTCCTCGAGCTTCTCCGTCGTCCACGTCCGGAAACACCGCGGACTCCGAGCCCACCGACCGCCAGCGCACCTCCCAGGTTCGAACACACTCAACTTTGAACGTTGAACACACCGGACCGGACGTTTGCCTGCGCAGTCCGCCTTCCAGCACCGCGCGCGCGCTGTGTCCGTACGCGCCAGCCGTCGACAGCGGTAGCAAGCTGCGATCTCAACCGCGGTGCCCCCAACGCCACCTCGCAGGATCTACGACAAATCACCATGGTCGCGCCGCGCGGCAAGAACCGCGCCCTCAGGGCCGCGATGCAGCTTGCGCACGCGACCGTCGCGCACTACAAGCAGTGCGGCGTCCTTCCGAGCTTGGACTCGGAGGACGTCGACGAGGTGTGCGCGGCGTGCTGGGTGCGGTCCGCGCGCGCGGTCGTTCAGCTGCGCGCCGAGGGGAAGCCCACCCACGATCTGATTCTGCACGACGAGGTGCTCGAGGTGCTGGAGGCCGGCGTGCCGAACTGGCGCGACATGTGCCAGCCGCTCCACATCGAGCTCGGCGGCTAGGCGGTGGCGCGGGCGGCGGCGCGGGAGCGGGCGGCGAGGCGGGCGATCTTGCGTAGTGAAGCGCAGTTCGCGGGCTCGGAGCCCCACACGGCCGCGCGACGGAGCGCCGCGATGCATGCCTTTGCTGTGAAACGGAAACAGCCTCGAACCGCGCCGTAGTCAACCTGCAACGCTCCTTGTGGCGCTCCGTGGTCGTGATTCGGCGATAGCGAACCACGATCGCGTCCGCGACACGCTCCTCTCGCGCCATGCCGTCGCGCGGGCCACGAACGCGGGAAAGCGCGTTGGAGGCGACGGGCGGTCGCGTCCGGGGCGGCACGGCAGACCGCTTGCGCTCAAGCGCGAGGAGAAATACTGCGCCGTCGATGCCGATCACGTGCGCTGCTCGACACGGAGCACGCTAGCCAGCAACGGGAGCTCCACTTGGCACGATGCCCAGACGCGTCGGGGACGCTGTACGTGGCCGTAATCGCCGACATTGTCACTTCAAGAGGATGCCGATGTCATACGCAAGCATGCAAGAGAGAATACAGTTGTCACAGTGCTCGAAATATCGCTCCGGACGCCGCCGAAGCCTTCCACGCCTCCCACGCGACGCTGCATGGATACTGATCATCAGCCATGGCTCGGATCGGACGCCTATGGACCTGAGTAGGGGTCGCAGAAGCTCTGTTGCGAGTACGCTCGCACATACCGAGCGGTAGAAGCAGCCATCTTCGCACTGCTCGGCCTCACAGCACGCCTCCAGCTCACTGAGACCGGGACGCGCCGCCAGGGCAGACGTTCTCATACGCCCTCTCGTGGCGCGAAGTTTGCCGCGGGAACGGCGCGCTCGCACCGACGCTGCTGAACGCGCCGCGCACGAAGTGCGCAACGACCGACAACTACCGGCCCGGCTGCCCGCTTGCGAGCGGGGGGCGATCAGCAGCACCGCGCAGCCTGCCGTGGCGTGCAAGTACGCGCGAGCAGCAGCGCGTGCTTCACGCAACCCCGGCAGCGTTGTAGTCATTCACAGAGGTCTGCTCGGCCGCTGGAGACGTCGGTGAGGTCGACGACGGCCCGCCCTTCGCAGCGCCAGTGCTCTCGACCGCGCGGCGCCACGCGCGCGGTCGGAGCAACCGTCGTCGTCCGTGACGGACGCTGCGACCACACACACATGTGCACCCACCCCACCCTGGCGGTCAGACAGCCGCGCTCGCGGCGCCACGAGCCGCGCCAGGGAGTAGCGCTGGAGAGAGACGTCGCGGCGTCGCGTCGCAGGGCAGCGCCTCCCTAGTCAGCGCGTGCAACCGCTGCAGTTGACTAGCGCCACGAGCACGCGAGCGATGACCTCGGGCCGCGTGCCTGCGCGAACGGGGCTCCGTAGCGAACGCATCGGGCCTATTCAGAGTCGCCGGGGTGCCGCTCGGGGGCCCGGGTCGCACTGGGTGTCAGGTCGGACGGGCTGAAGCAGTTGACCCCTTTGGTGGGGGATGCGACCTCGTTGCCGCGGGTGCGCGCGAGGCCGCGCAAATCGGACCCGGTCGCGCAGCAGAGGCTCGTGGTCGGCGTACCCGCTCATCAGGAGCCCTTTTGGTCCCGCGTTCCGCGCGGAGCGGGCTCGTGTGAGCTTGCCACCCTAGCTGCCCGCACGAGGCGAGCACGGCCGGGAAAACCCGCTCCTGACCGCCAAGATGACCGCGTTCGACGACGCCACCGAGCGGGCCAGTCTGCCCCGCGAGGGACATTCGGGCGAGGGCCCGAAGCCCCTGCCGGCCAAGGGCACCTCCATCATTCAATTGGCCCTGGACGCACCGAACGGCTCCGAGATGCAGCGCGCTCTGAGCCTGTTCGACCGGTACGTTCCCAAGCATCCAAAAGCGCGCCATTGCAGGCATTTTCCGGCCCTTGCGGCGGCGTCAACGTGAGGTCAATGTAATCGCATTCCCCACCGCCCCCTGCGCATATAACGCGTGCCCGCAGGAACAAGGACGGCCACGTCGACGCCACGGAGCTCGTGGAAGCCTACCACGTGCGCCCGCCCGCCCCACACGCCACCTTCGCCCCGCAACCCGCCCCCCACTGCTAGGTCAGTATGCGCCAGCGGCTCCCCCCGCTCACCCGCGCGCCCCCTTCCCCGCACCGCGCAGGCGTACAAGAACATGCGCACCGAGCGCACGTTTTGGCGCCGGGTGATCGCCGGCTCCGTAGTCTTCTTTTTCCTTCTGCTGGCGTGCATGACTGGGCTGGTCGTGGCCGTCGTGCTCCTGTCGAAGGAGGTGCGCGCCCGCGCCGGGCAGCTTGCATTCGCCGCGGCGGCTGCGATATCGCGCGTCGCAACCCCCGCGTGCGCGCGCATCGCATCTCCTAAATATGGTAACTACCAGGGCGGCACACACGTGTCAACACCGTGCCGTCTGCAACCGGGTGCGCAACCGCGTGCAGGTCGAGGTGGGCGACGACGGCGTGCTGCTGAGCAGCTCCGGCTCGACGCCCGTGCGCACCGCCGCGTCGCTGGGCTCGGTCACGTTTGCCGCGACAAAGGAGGGCCGGAGGCGCAGCCGCCGCGGGCTGCAGCAGGACGCCACCTCCGTCGGGAGGATGATGGCCACCGCAACGTGCAAGCAGGCCGAGGAGTGGTTCACGCAACTCGCGCGCGAGAACACGGGCGGCCTCGTGAAGATGGAGTGGAAGAGGTGCAACACCCTCAACCCCCCCAAAACACCCCCCCGCTCTGGAAACACCGCTCGGAAACCCTGAAATTCCCGCTGTCACGTGAACGTCGCGACTGACCTGTTTCCGGCGCGCCCACGTGTCCGCAGCACCACGCACGTCTTCGACTGCCGCGCGGGCGTCTTCAGCGCGCCGCAGGGCTGGATCGACGCCATGTGCGCCGTCGAGGGCGAGAGTGACGCCGTAGCGCCGTACCGGCTGGACTGCGGGTCGGCCATCTCGTCCATGGACGTCGACAGCGACGACTGCACGTGCCCCATCCACCTTCGCGAGGGCACGCCGGAGGTCGCGGCAACGCAGGGCGGGCGCCGCAAGCTCCTTGACGCGCCCGGCGGCGCCGAGACGCTCACTGCGGCGCGCGCGCAGGTCGCGCGGCTCCTCGAGTTGGGCGCTGACGGCGACGACGAGCTCGCGTACGTGGGTTCGATGGACAGGCACCACGTCGAGACGATGATGAGCGGCGGCGGGCGCAGGCACATGGTGCGCGTGGACACGGAGCGGCTGAGCAGCGTGCCGGTGGCGGCTCGGTTTTCGCGGTCCGTGGCGACGGCGGACGGGTGGCAGGTCGTGGCGTGGGACGCGCGGGCCGCGAGCGGCGCGGTGGCGTGCCCGCCCGCGAGCGCGACGTGCGTGGTGCTGGCGCAGAGCTCGCGCCTGGTCCGGAAGATGCTGGGCCTCGGCGGCGGGGACCGCGCGCGCCGCGAGGCGCAGCTCGCACCTGACGTGCTGTCGGGCGCGAGGCAATCCGAGGCGGTGCGGATCGACAACGAGGAGTACGAGCGCTCGCTGCTGAAGGAGCTGCTGGCCGAGGGGCGCGCGCCCGGGCGCGAAAGGAGCTTGCAGCTCGCGCCCGGCGTGTCGCCATGCCGCGCCTTCACAAGCGAGTCCAGGTGCCACGCCGAGGTCGTTTCCGGTCAGCGCGTTTGCAAATGGTTTCACGGTATGCACACCCCCATTATGCACACCCCCATTATGCACACCCCCATTATGCACACCCCCATTGTGCTCGTCACGCCTGACTGAGCTGTGCCGCGGCAGCCGTCGGTGTCACGCAGGTTCGCTTTGCGCGAGTCGTGCGTGCGAGGATGCCGGAAGAGACACTACGAAGTGCGCGGCCATCAGCTCGTACCGCACCAAGTGCCCGATCAACAACGAGTACTGCGCGATCGGCCCCACGGTGTTCGACGGATACAAGTGCGTCGGGTACCTTGACAGCTGTCCCGCCCCGCCCAGCTCCAGCGAGGGCTGCCTCACGGGCGGCGCGCGCCTGCTCGGCCCCTCTGGTCGCTGGACCCCCGTCGAGGACGCCCGGATCGGCGACATGGTCGCCGTGCAGGGTCCCGGGGGGACTGTTTTGTTTTCGCGCATCGCGTGGTTCGGTCAGATGGGCCCGAACCGCAAGGCCCTGTCGGTGGAGGTGACGACGCGGGCGGGCGCGCGGGTGACGGTGACGGCGTCGCACTACCTGATCGCGCGGAGCGCGGGCGGCGCGGCGCGGCGGGTGAGGGCGGACGCGGTGCGCGTGGGCTGGGAGGTGCCTGTGCTGCGCGACGGGCTGCCGGGGGCGGCGGACGACGACGATGTGGCCGGGCAGGTGCCGTCCGGGACGGTGTGGGACGTCGTGGACACGGTGCGCGTGGAGGAGAAGGTGAGGCCTGATTGTTTCTGCTCATGGGATTGATTGGTTGTTGTTTCTATTTGTTTCTTTTTAAAACCATCATGAGAGTGTTTCAATGTGTTTCTTGGCATTGACCACACGGCGGTTGGTCCTGCCTACGCGCGTGGTTGCTGCGAGTACACTCACTCACTCACTCACACGCAAACAATGCGCAACCGCTGATTGAGGTCACCGCGCCTGTCTCTCTCGCAGCTCGGTGTCTGGAGCATCCACACGGCGTCGGGGCTGCCTCTGATCGTGGACGGCGTCGCGGCGTCGGAGCACGCGGACAACGGCATGGAGCCCGTCGTCAAGATCCTGCACAAGCCCTTCTCCGTGCTCACGTGGCTCTTCCCAGATACCGCTCAGCGGGTCAACACCTGGCTGGTGCGCATGGCGCATGGCAGGCCCGGGAGCATCGGCACGGTGGTGGGCGGCGTGGACGCGCAGCGCGTGCTGTGGTGGGTCGTGGACGCCCTGAAGACGGCGTCGACGCTCGTGGGCGGCGGCGGCGCGCGCGCGGAGCTGAGCGCAGCTGCGTAGGCCGCGCGCGACGCGGGCGCGACTGCAGCACCCGTTCGCGAGCGGCGTCACCGGCCTGTCGCAAGTACGCGCGAGTGCACGCGAGTAGTGTCCTGCCCGCAGCGCTAGCTGCAGTGCGGTGATTCAAAACCAGGCCCTGAAAACTTGTAATTCGAATCTGATTCGAATCTGGCAGCGTGCATGCCGTTGATTTGACAACACTCACGCACACGCGCACTCACGAGCAACGACCGCATAGCCCCGTCACAGCGTACCATTTCGGTCGCTCAAGCGTCCTCGCGGTGAGGGTGCTTGTAGGTCAGCGAAGTACAAGCCTACGGCGCCCGTGCGCTCCCCGTGCCGGCCGGGAAGGCCCCAATGACGCTCTCGATGAGCAGGGACGCCACCGCGCCCTCCAGCACGCCCGCGGCAAAGTGCTCCGCCTCCAGCAGCAGCGCCTGCTTCTCCGCGGCCGCGCGCGCCCGGTCGCCCGCCGCCTCCTCCTCCTCCCCAGACTCCCCCCCCTCGGGCTGCGTCAGCGCCTTGCAATACACCTCCGGGTCCAGCGCGAGGTCCGCGAGCGCGTCCGACAGCACCGCGCGCACTGCCGCGGCCAGCTCGTCCGCCGACACGCCCGCGCCGACGTCGAGACCCCCCCCGGCGGCAGCACCCCGCTCATAGGACCCCGCGATCAGCTGCCACTCCCTCTCCACGTTGCGCGCCAGCGGCAGCGTCGCGTCCACCGTGCCCCGCAGCCGCACACGCAGCGTCTGGCCCTCCTCGTCCTCGTCGTCGCCGCCGGCCCTCCCGGCCTGGGCGGCCGCGGCGCCGCCGCCGCCGTCGGGCTCGCCGGCAAGCTTCACGTCGAGCGGGAGCACGCCGGACTTGGGCGGGCCGCGCAGGAGCGTCCTCTTCTGCCGCGGGCTCAGGTTGGCCGTGTTGCTGAGCGCGAGGGAGTGGTCGAGCCGCGGCGCACCGGGGGCGTTTTGCTTTGTGAAGTGCGGCTCCTTCTTGGTGACGAGCTTCATGTAGCCGTCGAACACGAGCGCGCGCGCGCCGGCCGTAACCTTGACGCGGCACAGGCAGCGCTCGCCGGGCTTGAGCGTGCCCCCGCGGGGCTCCACCTCGACTCCCCCGTCGAAGAGGGAAAACTCCTCCCCCCCGCGGTCCGACAGCGCGTCCACGCTGCTCGCGCGCTTGGACAGCGCGTCGCGCCCCTTCGCGGCCGCGGACGCCGCGTAGTCCCCGAGCGTCCACGCGTACCGGACATGCACGTCGGAGACGTTGTGCAACACCAGGATACTGGTCTGCACGCCGCCGATCGCGAGCGGCCCGGACGTGATCACGTCCTGGCTGACCGCGAGCATCTGCCCGGGCGCCGTGATCCGCGAGAACTCCACGAGCGCCGTCACCGCCTCGACGCGCGCCGGCAACGGCTGCTTCTCTCCGCGCCCCATCACGCCGCCGTAGCTCGCCCGCGCGCCCGCGCCCGCGGCGTCCGCGCCGCCGCCGATCCGCGCGAGACTCGGGTCGCTCAGCTCCGGCGGCCCCGCCGCCGGGAACCCCACCGCGTCCGGCGCCACCTCCGCCACGACGTCCGGGCGCAGCGCCGTCACGAGGTCGCGCGCCGGCTCCAGCACCTCGTCGATCGGGGGCCGCGGCGCGGCCGGCAGCACGCCGCTCCCCGTCACCACGATCAGCGCGTCCTCCCCGCCCTCGACGCGCACCGGCAGCTCGCTGACGTACGTCCCCTCCTCGATCGGCGTAAAGCTCCACCACAGGACCGCGTGGCCGCCCGCGGGGAGCGCGCCGGCCGCCGGCGAGAGCAGCTCCAGGACGGGGAACTTGTGGTTCTCCGCCGCGAGCTGCGCGAGCGGCGTCGTGTCGATCTCGTACGTCACCGCCTCCACGCCCTCGTTGTAAAGGATCGTGGCCTGCGCCGGCGGCGCGCCGCAGCCGAGCTCGACGGGCTGCAGCTCGTGGCGCATCTCGCCGCCCAGCGCGAGCGTCTTCTCGCCCGCCGGGAGCGTCCGGCCCATCAAGTCGAGCCGCACGCACTTGCCGTTGGCCACCGTCAGCAGGACCGGGAACCGCCGCAGGCCCGCGGCCTCGTGCTCGAAGCGCACGGTCAGCTCCTGCGTCGCGCCGGGCGCGATCTTGCCGTTCCGCGGCGACAGCGCGAAGAGGTGCTCCATGGCCTGGAGCTCGTCGGGAGGGTAGCGCGGCTGCACCCAGTGCTCCATATCGATGTCGGTCTCGTTCGGGAGGCTCGCGCTCCACTCGACGGGCAGGTCGCTCGTGTTCCCGAGCAGCAGCCGCACCACCGACGCCGGCCCGCCCGCGCGGCCCGCCGGCAGCCCGACTGGGATGGGCGCCACCGCGCCGAGCACGTCCTGCACCGTCGCGTGCCCCATGGCGAGCGACTCCACCATCGCGAGCTCCTCCGGCGTGAGCGGGAGCGCGAGGTGCTGGTTGATGAGCTGCACCTCGGCGAGGTCCCACGCGGCCGACTTCTGCAGCGGCGACGCCAGAATGTCCTGCACCTGGAGCATCGGGTGCTGGCCCTCCGCGAGGACCTCGAAGACGGTCGCGGGCTCGGCGTGCTTGCCCGCGGCGTGCTTGCCGCCGCCCGGCGCGGCGCCCGTCGACGTGTAGCACCGCACGCGGTACGTGTACATTTCGCGCGCGCGCGGGCCGAGCGTGAAGATGACGGTCTTCGCGACGCGCCCGGGAAGCGAGCCCTCGACCTCGGAGGGGATGAGCTCCTCGGGCGGCGCGGGCTCCTCGGAGCCGTCCGGGAGGACGCGCGAGCACCGTAGCATGTACTGCAGCACGCCCGGGGACGCGTTGTACAGCGACACGCCGCCCTGCGCGTGGTGCCCGATGCGCACGACGCCGAGGTCGAGCCTGTCCGGCGTGGCCTGCACGCCGCCGCTCGTCGCCTCCCCTACGAGGCTCAGCACCTGCGACTCCTCCAGCGGCGCGCCCGTCTCCGCATCGACGGCGCCGTGCGGCGCGGTGAGCAGGCACGGCACCTGCAGCGCGTACGTGCGCGCGCGGCGCGGCGCGAACGTCCACGTCACCGCCACGGCCTGCCCCGGCGGCACCATCCCGGTCTCCTCGTCGACCGCGACCAGCCCGCGCGCCGCGTCCGGGACCTGGAACGCGTACGCCACGGGCACCTGCGACGGGTTGCGCAGCGTCATCCGCGTGTGGCTCACCGCGCCCGCGCACGTCGGCTTGAGGTAGACCGCGCCGCCCTCCCCCATCTGCAGCACGGGGCGGTACCCCGCGCCGGCGAGCGCGACCGTCTGCGCCGCGTCCTTGTTCCCGTTGAACGTCACCGTCACCTTGCCCGCGTACGCGCGCGCGTCCTTCGCGTGGAACCGGACCGCGACAAGCGTCGTTGAGTCAGGGTCCGCGACGCCGTGCTCCGGCGTGACCGCGAAGACGCCCGCGGACGCCGACACGCGGTCCACCGCGACCGTGTACGACACGGCCGTCTTGCCCGAGTTGGTGATCGGGAACACCTGGTGCGCCACCGCGCCCATGTATACGGCGGGGAAGTCCACGCGCGCGGGGCTCCCGACGGAGATCATCGGGAGGCTCTCCTGGCGGCCCTGCCCGAACGTGTGCCCGACGGCGCGCACCGTGAGCACGCCGGGGGGCGGGATCATCGCGAGGGACAGCGACTGGCCCGGCTGCGCGGTGCCCGTGACGAGCGAGGACACGAGCGCCTGCTTCACCTGGCAGTAGCACTCGAGCGTCGACGCGTAGTACGCCGCGTCGCGCTGCGGCCGGAACTGCACGCGGAACTGCACGGAGCCCCCCGGGGGGATGTCGGCGGCCTCTGGGAACACCTGGAACGGCCCCGGCGGCGCGCCGCCGCCGGCGATGAGCGCCTTCGGGTTCGGCGGCGCGTCCGGCGCGCGCTCCTCGGCGCCCGCGGGGCAGTGCCAGCACACGGCGAGCTTCTGAGCGGCGGTGTTGGTCACGGTGACGACGCGCTGCGGAGCCGCGCGGAGCCGCGAGGACGCCCCGAAGTCGACCACCGACGTGTCGACGCGCATCGCGCCGTTGTCCGCCTCGACGCTCGTCCGGAAGTACGACGACCACGCGTCGCGGACCACCAGCGGCGCCGCCACGCTGCCGCCGCCGTCCGTCCCGCCGCTCCGGCGCGGCGAGAACGCGCCGGAGGCCTCCGTGAAGACCTTCGGCATGTCCGACGCGACGAAGATCTCGCGCGGGGGGCCCGCGATCCGCCCCAGCGCGAGGTCCACGTGCCACTCCGAGATCGGATCCGGGTGCCACGTGTCGTTGTGGCACGTGCCGATGAGGTCGATCGAGACGGGGTCGACGAGGTCGCGCACGAGCACGGGCAGCCGGCGCCAGTACTGGGAGGGGTGTTTCGGGCAGAAGGCCACGTTGATGAGCAGGGAGGCCTTGGGGCCCAACACCCCCCCCGGGGTGTCGAGCTGGAACAGCCCGCGCGGGTCCGCGCCGACCTGGAACGTCACGGGGACCTTCGAGAGGTTCTGCAGCATGAAGGCGCGCCGCGCGCGCCGCCCCGCGGCCACGTCGCCGAAGTTGAGGCAGCTGGTGTTCACCGCCACCTTCGGCCCCACGGCAGCGCCGCGGAGCTGCAGCTCGACGCGGTTGCCGCCCTGCGCTTGCACGTGGAACGTCGCCGACACCTTCTGCTCCGTCGTGAACGTCGGCCGGAAGCTCACGGTCAGCGGCAGCCTGCCGCCCGCGGGCACGACGCCCTCGTCCGGCGCGACCTCGAACTGGGGCTGCCCGGGGACGCCGACGGCCTCGGAGATCGCGAAGCGCGCGGGGACGACGGAGGCGTTGACGAGGTGGAGGTCCGCGGCGGCGGCGGTGCCCGGGGGCACCTCTCTGAAGTCCAGGACTGAGCGCTCGAGGCGGAGATAGGGGTATTTCCCAATCCCGGCGAGCCGAGTGACCATAGAAGGTCCGCCGCGGATCATGCACACCGCCGCCGCGCTGAACACGCTGCTGTCCGGGGGCTCGAAGACCACGTTGAAGACGAGCTCGCGGTCCGGCTGTATGTTGCCCTGCGCGGACCACGCGGGCGAAAACGGGGCGTCGCATGCTTTCCGTCTCTCTCTCGCACGCTCTCCCGGGGCGCGTGCGGGGCCGCGGGGCGCGCACCTCGGCGGGCTCGATCTGGAACGGCTCGGGGACCTTCCACTGTATGCTGACGGGCGCGCGGCCGACGTTGCGGACGCGTAGGTGCCTCCGGCTGGGCTCCAGACAGGGCGTGTACCCGAAGTCGAGCTCGCTGGGCATCTGGAGGTCCATTTCCGGGAGCGTGCCCTCGAGCTGGATCGCGAAGGAGCCGTTCGTGGTGTTGAACTGGACCGCGTCCGAGTAGGGCACGAGCTTGGTCGGGCAGAAGATGACCGGGATGGTTGCCGTCATTCCTGCGACGCGGGCGCGGGCGGGCGCGGCCGCTGAGCGCTCCGCCGGGCGCGCACGCGCGTGTCGCTTCGTAAGGAGCGCGCGGGGGCAGCGGGGGGGCCTCGCGGGGCCCGCGACGGCCCTGCGCAGGGCTGCAGGTGCACGCAGCGCGGCGCGCGGGCGCGAGGCGGCGCGCGCGACGCAGCGACGCGATGCCGCGGTGCGCGTACGGAACGGAGCGCGGCAGCGCCGGCGTGTTCCGCGGCTGTGGGGGAAGCCAGCGGGGGTGCACGCAGCATGGCGCCCGTCGCGCGCCCGCCGCGCGCCGCAGCGCGGACCAGCGCGCTCAAGCGACGCGCGACGCGCAGGAACGACCCCGGCGGCGTCAGCGGAGGCGTTCCCGGGCCCGAGCGAGCCGGGCGCGGCGGGCGCGGGACGCTCGCAGCGAAGCGAAGGTACCCGTGACATGCGTGCGGCGACAGCGCGCTCTACGGACGGGAACGCGCGGGGATTCGTGGCGCGGACGCTCGCTGTGGTTCGTGCGGAGCGCGTGCGGCGCCGCGGGGGGGCCGGGGCGCTTCGTGCGCGTCGCGAGGGCCGCGGGCGGAGGCGAGGCGCACCCGGGGAGAGCCTCACGGGCTCTGGGAAGTCCATCTGGAAGTACCGCGTGGACGGCAGGCCGTACTTGATCTTGATGACGTCGAAGGAGACGTTCTTGAGCGTGATGGACTTGACGTGCTCTGCCCCAGGCGTCCAGCGCGACCACTCCAGCACCTCCGAGATCTCGAGCCCGAGGGACTCCGACACCGCAATGTGCCGCCCCTTGACATACGTGAGACTAGTCCCGATGTTCGATATCCTCGTGGACACCATTGCGCCCCGCGTCGCGGCGCTGCGCGACCCTGCCTGCTGCACAGGGGGGCCCGCACCGGGCCCCCTCGCGGCTACACCGCCGTCGCGACCGCGCGGCGCCCCCCGCAGATACGAGCAGAGCTTCGGCGCCGCGCCGACAGCCGTGCTCGGGCCCCTGCACGGCAGCACGGGCGGCCTCTCAACGCCACACCTTCCGCGCTGTTTCGCGCGCGCACGGGCCTAATCCGCGACTCCTGCGCCGTAGAGGCGGAGTTCAGAGATCTGCGGAGGCACGCGGGCGCCGGACAGCACTGCACGCGCGCCCGCGCGTCCGTTCTCGGCCTGTCTGACCCCGCGGGGGGGTTTCTGTGCGTCCGCCTGACGTCTCTGGGCTGCGGTCGAGGGCGCAGCATCGCCGCGGCGCGGCCGCACACCCACAGAGCATGGCCGACGCGCGTGGGCGGTCTGCGGAGACTCGTGTCCTGCGTGGTGACGAGAATAGAGGCGTCGGGCTCCGTGGCGACGTGCGTAGCGGTCGCCGGGGCGACCTGGGGACGGGCGGGGCGGAGGCGGCACCGGGGCGTTTGTTGACGCGCCCGCCGCGCTCCTGGTAGGGAGAGCGCGCGCACGGCCGCGCGGCAGACCACCACCCTTGGAGACTTCGACTGTGATGCCGGGCGCGCTGTCGGTGCGCGTGGACAGCGTGAGCTCCCGCGCCGGCGTTCTCGCTGTATTTAGCGGGCTGCGGTCGAAGTGCGAGGCGCACGGCCGGCGCTACGACCACACAGATCGCGTGGAGGGATGTTCGACGGATCCGCGACTGCTGCTCCGTCGCTCGGACGTCCGCGCGGCCGAACGTGCGCTTTCTGGCGGACGAAAAATCCAACTAACACGTCGAGGTCCGTGGTTACTCTCCTTGCGCAGCACGACGCGCCATGCGGGGACCACGCCGGCGCGCTGGTCGTGCACGACCCGCCACCCCTGGACTGCCGTATCTGCCTCGAGGCCGCGGCGGGGCCCGACGCCTTCGCCCTCGGGTGCCGGTGCCACGCCGGCGCAGCGAGGATGCACGCCTCCTGCGCAGGTGACACCCCCCCCTGACATCATGCGTGTCTCAGTCTCAAATCGCCCCCGGGAAACCCGATCGCTCCTCGCCCCGACTGATCCAAGCAGTCTGAGCAGCATACACCGTCCGTTTGGGACGGGGGGGGGACTATTGCGAAGCACACGCCCGACACAGTCCAGTCTGACATACAATCTACGACGATCTCGCTCAGCCTGCTCCGCCCCCCGGACGTGTGCCCGCGCAGAGCGGTGGTTTCGCTGGACCACGATCTGCGAGGTGTGTCGCGGCGAAGCCACGGGCCTGCCCCCGCGCGTGTTGCGGCAGATCTCCGCGCGTAAGCGCACTCGCGCCGCGGCGGCCTCCCTCGGGTACCGCGGCGCGCAGGCCGAGGTCTCCATGGCGAACTACATCCTCGGCTGCCTCCTGCCCGCCCTCCTCATGCCGCCCGCGCTCGTGGCGTTCTACATTTCATACCTCCACTTGGGCGCCCCCCTCACCACCGGACTCGCCATCTTCGTGCCGTCCGTGTGCCTCGCGCACTGGGTCGCGGCGCCCACGGCAGGTGCGCGCCCCGATCGACCGCAGCACGGCACGGCATCGCGCAATCGAGACCACGCGTGCTTTGAACGGGACTCCCCCCGCCGCCGCCTCGCGCGCACGCGACGCGACTGCCCGCGCCCGCCCGCGGATCCACGCACCGCCCGTTCCACGCCGCGCGTGCTCCGCAGTGCTCGCGCACTGGGCACTGGAGGCGTGTGTCGTGGCCAGCACGCTTGCGGTCACGTGGGCGCTGGTGGCGACGGGCTGCGGCGCCGCGGGCGCCGCGATGCTGGGGGCGCTGCTCGGCCTCGTCACCGGCGGCGGACTGCACGTCGTGGGCCTGGCGATGCTCATCAGGGCGCAGGCGCGGTGACGGCGCTTGCCCGCGCGGCCAGCGTCGGTGGCAGCTCGGATCCTTCGGCCCAGAGAGCCGGGTCGGCCGCGTTTCGGTCTTACAGGCCGATTCTAGCGTTTGGCGCGGCCACAGGGGGCCGCGGAGTCATGTTTCGCGGGCGGTGTCACGTGACACGCCGCAGGTGCCGCGCAGCCAGCCGAGTTCCGGGCGAGGCGGCGCGGGACGAAGAATCTACGTCAGAGGGACGTGGGGGCTATGGGGGTTTTGCTGATGGTTCGGGAGGGTTTTATTCGACGGGGATTTGAAGAGCCCGTTGCATGCGACGCGTATGACAGTGACGCATGTTGGGGGGCCGAGCGCCGACGGCAGCCTCACGCAAGAGCGGCGAGGCGCGCCGCGCGGCGCCACGGCCTACAGCCGCGGTGTCGGGCTCAGCTTCGCGGGGAGAGAGGGGGTGAGGAGGGGGTTATTGGGGCCTGTGAAGAGTGGCCCGCAACAGTGCGGCGGACCACCGCGACAGGGCGCGCCAAGTGTGTGAATGGGAGGGCAGGGGAGGGCAGGGGGGGTCCCTGGGGGTGTGTTGCGGATGATGAGCAGTGAGGCGGAGTGTCTATGCAGAGGCTCCTCGCCGTCACCATGCAGGGTGCACTCGACTTAGCGCCTGGCATGCGCGGGCCGACGGACGGCTCGACCCACCGGAACGGCGGGATATAGGGAGGGGAGAGAAAGGGGGGGGGGAGGGGTTTGAAAAGAACCATCGTGTCGCGTTGCGCAAAGGAACATCCCCGGATCTCTCCGGGCGGTGATCATCCGCGTCACTCCGCGACCACCGCCGTCACCTTTTTCCCCAGACACCGGAACAGTCCGCGCGACTTCTTCTTGCCCGCGCCGGCCGTGCTCGCCTCCCTCGCGGGCTCCGCCGCCGACGCCGCCCCCGGGCCCGACTCCGCGATCGTGCCGACGTACCGCGGGCTCTCGCAGGTCGACTTGACGGGCCCCAGCGCCGACACGTTGCTCACGCGGCTGTAGTTCGGCGTCGCCGAGCTGTCCCGCCCAGTGCTCGATCCGGTGTGCAGCCCCGCCTGACTCAGGCCTATGTGCGAGACCCTCACCGACCGGCCCTGGCGCGGCGCCGCGGCGCCCGCAGCCACGCACTCCGCGTCCGCATCCGCGTCCGCCTCGAGGTCCGCGGCGTTGTCGATGAGCCGCCCGCGGCTCGTTTCGGTGCGCGCCGACGACGACTTCGCAAACACCTTGACAGAGGGGGTGTTCGCGACCGAGGCCGGCGAGAGCCCCTTCGGGCCCGCGCTCTCGCCGTTGCACGTCACGCTGCGCTGCTGCGGCTCCGCGCGGGCGCTCTCGCCGTTGCACGTCACGCTGCGCTGCTGCGGCTCCGCGCGGGCGCTGAAGCCGGTGCGTCGCGGGCCGCTGAAGGTCGGCGTGGGCGTGTGCGTTCCGCGGCTGCTGGCGCGCCCGTGGGCGGACTGGCTGAGGAGCAGGAGCTCGCTGGGCACGCCGCTGCGCAGCGCGGCGCGCGTGCGCTGCGGCAGGAGCGGCGTCGCGCGTTCGCGGCGCACGGAGCGCGTGCTGTCCGACGGGTCCCCCGGCGCGTCCGGGGCGCCCACGGCGCTCACGCGCGCGCTCGCGGAGAACACCGCGGCGTCGTCCACGAGGCCGGCGGACCCGCGCGCGTTCGCGGCCGGGTCCATCAGCCCGGAGCACCGCCGCGACGACAGAGCGTCGGGAGGGAGTGACAGACCCGGTAGGCGGCGCGCGGAGGCCGGCGACTCGGGCTGCCCGCCTTCCTGGCCGGCATACTTCTTCGCGTGCGTGGACGCGGCCTGCGGGGACCGCGGCACGGCGACAGCAGGGTCAGAGCGGTGCGGTGGTGCCGCATTGCGCGCCGCGCTGGGGCCCGCTGCGGTGTGTAGCGCGCGCGGGTGCGCACCTCGTGGAGCCAGGAGATGTGCGTGGGCGCTGCGGCGCCCGGGGTGTGCCCTGAGTCGGCGACGGAGGCGCGAGCGCGCGGGGAGGCACAGGAGGGGTCGCGCGCGGGGTCGTGGTAGCCGACGGTGACGGAATTCAGCGCCGCGTCCCGGTGGAGGAGGAAGGCGTTGCCGCTGGAGACTTCCATGGCGGCGTTCGCGCCCGGCGCCGCGGTGGCAGCCTGTAGGCAGGTGTGGTGTTGTGGGGGTTCGCGCGGCGGGTTGCGGCATCGCATGGCTCTTGGATTGCCTAGGTTAGGTAGCTGGTACAGCGAAGAGCAGGTTCCGGGCGTTGGCGGCGCGCGTTCGGCCCTGTGTGTGCGCTGCGGGGGCGCGGTGATGTATGGCCTGAGGTGGAGCGTGGGGCGGCACAGCTCGCATGCGCGCGAGGTGGCCGCGTACTGCGCCGGATTCGCGGGCAAGTTTTTTCGATGATGCGGCAGGGGGCCTTAAACAACGGTATTGCGGCCGTGCGGAGACGCGAGACGTGGGCAGACGGCAGCGATCTCGGCGCGGAGCATCTGCGCGGTCCGCGCCGCAGACGCGGGGCCAGCGCCGAGCCTGCCTCGTCCGACCTCATTCGCGAGCGTCCCCGGCGCAGCCCTCGTCGCCCCAGGCGACGGCCGGGCCACCGCGCGAGCAGCCTAGCGCCAGCTCGACGCAGCGTCGGAGCCGCTGCGGCGCACCACGCGAGCCTCGCGGCCGCTCGACGGCGAGCCCGCAAAACTCTCTCGCCGAGAAACCGGGCCGCAACCTCACGCGGCGCCCCACGCGCCGCTAACCAGCGGAAGCCTAGCCCGGGCTCCTGGAGATCTTCCGCGGCCCGCGAGCCCCACAGCGCACGCGGCTCCGCGCGGCCGCGATCACGGCATCTCCGCAGCGATCTCACCTTTCTCGCGCGCTGGCGTGCGTTTTCGCTCCGCCACCAGCCCCTGGCAGCCCAATTACCAAAGGCTCTGTCTTGCAAGCCTCGTTGCCCCGATGGCGCGTTGCCACCGCGCGGCGCGTGCTCCTACGCTGCCCGGAGGCCACTCTCTGCCGCGCCACGCCGGCGGCGGCCGCGCTTGAGGCCACGCCGGCCCAGCGACGCGCACCGCGAACCCCTGACGTGGGTCTTCCTCCCACAGAGGGCTGACATCAGTGCGTCGCGGGGCGGGCGTGGCGGGCCTCGCGAGGCGCACGGGGCCCTCGCGCGGCGCACACTCTTCGCGTTCGCGCGGGAATTACGCTGCTTTCACGCGTCAGTGTTCCTCGACAGCGGGGCACTTGTTTGTGCTAGTTCAGGGTGTGCGGACGCGCCGTCGCAGCGCGGAGGCCGCGGCATTGCGGTGCAGGTAGCGCTAGGGGCATAGGAGGGCGCGACATGGCCGCCAGGCTCGCGTCGGCGGAGGGGGGGGCGGCGGTGGGTGTGGCGGCGGGGGGGGCGGTGGGGGTCGCAGCGTGGGCGTCGCAGCTGCGGTTCGGGGGCGTGGACGCGCGTCTTCTCGCGAGGCTCGCGGGCGACCCGGCGATGTGGGGCGTCGTGCGGATGCCGGGCGACGAAAAGGTGCGGCGGCCGCGGGGGTGGCACTGATGGTGCGAAGCGGGCTGCGAACGGCGGCGCGTGCGGGTCTGCGTAGCGCGTTCGGCCCGCGGGGTGCCGGTATGAGGACGTTTGGGGCGGGGAGAGGCGGCCAGCGCGGTGGCGGCCGCTGTGCCGCGCGTGCGGGGGCGCGCGAGTCTCGCTGGCGTCCCCGGGCGCCGTGGGCGCGCGTGGAAGGGCCGGCAGGGCCGCGAAGCACGTTCGAGGCGTAGCTATGTGTCGCGAGAGAGCGCGGGGTGACGGAGCGCTCTGTTCACCGCTTGCAGCACGCGATGGCGGAGCCGATGCTGGGACGAATGGAGGAGTGCTCTACAGAGGGTAGAAGCCCAGGAACGGAGCTCAGTGCGATGTCTGAGCATCCATCGATGCAGGACGGAGGTCCAGGTGCGCGAATATCGAAAAATCAAAGGACGTGCGCCGCGCCGCGCGCCATGTGTGTGCACGCAGTAGCCTCGTCCCCTCCGCACGACCCTCTCTCTCGGCGCACGCACGGCATCCTGTATCCGGCACCTGCGCACACCCGTATAGGCCTCGCAACGAGGACCTCACTTCGCGCATTCGCCGCGACACCGCCCCTGCAGGGTCCTCCCAACCTTCACCGTTCCCCCCCCCGGCCGCGCCGGACGCCGCGAGCGACGAAGCCGCGGACACCGTCTCCGAGGAAGACCTCCGGACGCTCCTCGCGCCGCCCACGTTCCCCGTCGAGAGCCCGCGGCTCCCAGTGCGCGGGCTGGGCAACACTGGCAACTCCTGCTATCAGAATGCCGTCATGCAGGCCCTGCTCGCGTGCACGCCCTTCTGCTGGGCCCTGCGCGTGCTCGGGCGCTGCAGGCCCGCGCTGGACGCCTCCCCCGTCCTGCGCGGCCTCGCCGAGTTCTCCAGGGCGTTGCAAGGTGCGCGGAGACAGGAATCCCTAATTGGTTCGCACTCCTTCCGAACGAGGCGCGACGGTGTGGCGGAGCACGCCCGCCGCCCCCGTGCTCGCGCCCGCACACCCGGGCAGCCGGCGCTCTCCAGCAACGTCCTTCCGCGACCCGCTCAGTCTTTGACGAACTATCACTCGGCAATCAGTAATCATCGATACGTTCTCAATACAATAGTATCATACCGTTCACTTCCTTCGCCCCCATCTGTTCCCGTTCTCGCCCCGCCGCTCGGCCCGCAGGCGACGTCTCGTGGCGCGAGCCCACGCCCGCGGAGCTCGCGCGGCAGGAGCGCTTCGGCCCGCGCGGCGAGGCGCCCACCATTAACTGTCGAATGCTGGACGTCATCGTGCAGCGGTTCGCGGCCGACGGCGGCGCGGCGGCGCAGGAGGACGCGCAGGAGTTTTTGTCGTACGCCGTGGACCACGCCGACGAGGAGCTGCGGGAGCTGCGGCGGCGGCACGGCTCGGGGGGCGCGCCGGACCCTGCGGGGAGTCAGGGGGGGGGTGTCGCGTGGGAGGACCCCGAGGAGTGGGCGACGGTGGGGCCGAAGAACAGGGCCGCGGTGACGCGCGAGGCGGGCGGCGACGCGCACGACTCCATCGTGGGGGGGGTCTTCGCGGGGGTGTTGTCCAGCACGGTGCGCGCCGAGGGCGCGCGCGCGAGCGCGACGCTGCAGCCGTTCACGGTGCTGCCGCTCGAGGTGGGGTCGTTCCGGGCCGGCGAGGCGCCCGCGCGGAGCGTGCAGGATGCGCTTGCGCGGTTCACGGCGGCAGAGGAGGTGTCGGGGTACAGGGCGGGGGGAGTCGAGCGCCAGGCGAGCAAGTCGACCAAGCTGCGGAAGCTGCCGGAGGTGCTCGTGATCCACCTGCAGCGCTTCACGTACACCGCGGAGGGTCTCGTCAAGGTGCGCGCTCGACGCCGTCCTCTCTCCTCGAAGGCTCTGCGTGCCTGCGAGCGAGGTGCCGGCGGCTCAGCCGCGCACGCCCCCAGCGAATGGCTTCTGAATGCCCGTGTCGTGGACGCCGTTCGCGTTGACGTTGACCGCCGCATTGCTTCCGTCTCATTGCACCACCGATGTTGCCTATTGTCCCCCGCCTTCCTCGGTCCGCTTTGTGCGTGCAGCTCTCGCGCTTCGTGGAGTTCGACGAGAAGCTCACGATCAGCGGCAAGCTCCTCGACCCGCTCTCGCCCCACCGCGGCGAACCCGGCGGCGGCGTGCACTACCGCCTGCGCTCGACGGTGACTCACCTCGGCGCGGACCCGTTCAAGGGGCACTACGTCGCGGACGTGTGCCAGGACGATGGCACGTGGCTGCACATGAACGACACGCACGTCGGCAAGGTTCCCACCACGCACGTGTTCCAGCAACCGTGCTACCTGCTGTTCTACCAGCGGGAGCGCGGCGGGGGCGGGGCGGGGGCTGCGGCGCGGCACGCGAAGTAGGTGCGCTGCTCAGGAACGGCACAGCGGCGGAGGGGAGTAGGGGGGGGGAGGTTTGACAGCGCGACATGCGGGTGGGCGCGGGAAGCAGGAGGGGCGGTGGGCGAGGGAGGGAGGCTGCGCGCGTGGTGCTCGTCGTCCGGATGTAGGATCCGAATCAAAAACAGGAACTCGAGAAATCACGACTGGAAACGTAACACCCCTCTCGACTCCGCACGCCTCGATGCCCGCGTCACAAGCAGCACACGCTTGCCACACTGACTCGGTGCTTCACGTCCGCGCTCACGACCCCAGCCCCGTGTCTCGCAACTTCTCCGCCACCCCCTCCACCGCCGCGCCGCCACCCTCGCCGCCGTCACCCGCCCCGCCGCCCTGCTTGCTCTTTTCCCGCGACGACGACCCGCCCCCGCCCGCGTCCTTCTCCAGCTTCGCGATGTCCTGCACCTGCCTCATATTCCCAGAAGACACCAGCCAGTCTTTGAACGCCAATTGAACAACTGCCTGAAGTTCGTTCTTTCGCGGATCGGGCAGATCCGCGCCCTTGACGGCGCCGCGGAGCTGCGACACCGCCATGAGCTTGCGCTCCAGCGCCTGCGCGTACTCGCTCGGCAGCGGAAACACCCCCCCCTGCACGTTGTCCGACACCTTCATACCCCCCCCCAGCCCGTACTCCTCCCGCCCGCTGCCCCCGCGGTGCATCAGCGGGGCGCCGCCCGCGATCTGCGCAGCACACACCAGCGCGCCCCCAAACCGATCAGACACAACTCAACGCCATTCTATCAAGCCACGCCGAATCATGTTTCAGTGGTACTTCATCAACAACTACATCCAAGTGTCAACGCGCCCGCGTCCAGACGCGCGCGCGTCAGCGTCCGCGCACAGCAGCGCGCACGTCCGCGCCTCACCTTGCCACCGGCGCCCTGGAACGGGATGACGAACGGCATCAAATGGTCTGGCGGGAGCAACGCCGCCGCGCTGCCCACCGACGCGCCCGCCGTGGGGCTGCTCGCCGCGAAGTCGCTCCCCGCGCGGCGCATCGGGGACCGCGGGGCCTTGGGGCTCTCGGGCATGCCTGTGTCGGACAGGCCGCGGCCCGAGAGCGTTTTCCCGCCGTTGCGCGCCAGGGACACGGGCTGGTCCCAGAGGTTGACGAGGGACGACACGCGGACCATGTCGAGGTGGGCCTGCGCGCGCGGGGGCGGGGGGCGGGGGCGGGGCTTGAGGAACGAAGCAGCGAAGAAGGAGCGGGAAAACAACCACGAAAATATGACACAGGAGTGGGAGAAAGGAACAAGAGAGCAAGGAAGGAAGCGGCGGCGCACGTGCACGCAGCGAGCACCGAGCACCCGTACGGCCGCGCGATCAGAACGGCCAAAGAGTGAACCGAAGACAGAGAAGCAACGTGAACAGAGATGCAAGAACAAAAGAGACACACTCAGGAGCTGCGGGCGAGCCGGGCGCCGGCCGGCGGCGCGCGCCCCGCACCTGGAGCCGCTCGTAGCGCGTGCAGTACGGCGCCACCTGCACGAACCGGTTGTCGCCGAGCATGTACGGCGGCCGGTTGGTCCCGAGGAACAAGGTGCAGTCGTGGCACGTGGACGCCGTGACGCGCTTGCACGCCACGATCAGCCGCAGCCGCTCGCACCGCTCCAGCCGGATCATCCGCCCGACCGCCCCGACCACCACGGTGCAGTCCGTGCACCCTTGCAGAGAACAGTACTGCACTGGACACAGTGCGTAGATCACGGAGTCGTGGCAGCCGAGGATCCGCAGGGACCCGCTCGGGCACGCGTCCTCGCCGCGCACGACCGTCGCGCGGTGCAGCCCGACGATTTCCTGCGCGGAGGCGTTGTCGCCGAGGGCGATGCCAGCGGCACCGATGCTGGGGGGGCTGACGTGGCCGCGGAGCCACGCGACGAGGTCCGGGGCCGCGCAGGGCTTGCCGTCCTTGAAGAGCGGGCACAGCGTCGACAGCCGCGGGGGCTTCGGGGGGGGGGTGTTGGGGTCTCCGGTGCCGGCTTGAGTCAGGAGGAGCCCGAGGCGGTCGAACTCCCCCGGGCGGATCGTGGCGGGGTCCTCGAGGTGGCCGCGGTCCGAGCAGAGGCGCACGAGGTCTGCGGGCGCCGTCCGGGCGGGGGGGGATTCGGGCGCTGCGCGCGGGGGTGCGGAGCGGGGGGGGGGTGTGGTGGGGGGGTGGCGCGGCGCACCGGCGGCGTGCTTGAGGACGAAGTCGCTGAAGCCCTTGGCGACGTGGCCGAGCTGCGAGTGGAAGCCCGGCGCGGACTGCGCCGCCGCGGCGGCGATGCCTGCGGAGCCTGGGCTGCCGGGAGCGCGCGTGGGGCTCGGCATGCCGTGCGGACCGCCCGACATGGGCCAGACCTCGTTCGTCTGCCTCGAGACCATGTCGTCCATGCCTTTCGTGTGCCGTTCGAACAGTTGCGACACCAGGAAGAGCAGCACCGCATGCACGTCGACGAACCGGGTGTCCGCCCCGGGCTGCAGGCCGGTCCGAATGACCTGCGTGGTGGCGACGGAGTCGAGGACGTCCACGAGGGCCTTCATCTGCGGGATGTTGAGCCCGACGGAGTACGCGGCGTGGTAAATATCGACGAAGAAGTTGCTCTCCTGTTGAACGCTCTCCGCTGCGAGGACAGGGGGGGGGGGAGTTTTGGAGCTGGGCGGGCGGCGCCGCGACAGTTCGGGGCTGCGTGTGGAGTTTCGGCCGCGGAATTGCCGCGGCTCGCGCGGGGACGGCCCGCGAAGCCCCGCCGTGGTGCCGGGCGGGTTTCCGCGCGCACGGGCGCCACGAGGCGGCGCGGTGCGCCAGAGCGCGGCCGGCGCGAGGTGCTGCGTGGCCGCTGCGGCGCGGGCGGAGCGGGGCGCGGGAGAGCGCCGCGTTCGCGAGCAACGGCACGGCCCACGCAGGCAGGGGCTCACCATTGAGCTTCCGGAATATCTCCATTACGTGCGCGATGCGCCTCAGGTCCGGCAGGAGGGCCGCGAGAGGGAGCAGGCCATACTCCAGCAGCCGCGTGCGCACCGCTAGCTGCGCCATGGCGGCAGGGCCCCAGCCGGGGAGTGGAAGCTTGAAGTGGACAGAGTTTGGGGCGAACTGCGGCGTCAGGGGGGGGAGTTCTGGATCGCTGGGTGGTCCGGCGGTAGGAGAGCGGGTGCAGCTAGCGAGTGGCGTGCGTGCATTGGCCCTTGGGGGGGTGGCTGCGCGGGCGCTGCGCTCCTCGCTTGCACGATGCACGAGGAGGGGCGTCGTGCGCGGTTTCGGGGCCGCGAGCGCCGGAGCAATCCGCGAGATGGAAAATACAGTCGAACGGGAGGTGGCTCGCATTGGGCGCGCGGACCTCAGGTCCTGGGCGGAGGAATGCTGGAGCTTCGCCCTCTGTCCGGCGCCAGTGCCGCGACGGCTGGCGCTCCCGACGCGAGACTTCGCCTCTCGGGAACGCTCGTCTCCCTCACGGACCTCCCTCACCCCATGCAATGCGCCGGAACGCGAACGCGACAAACGGCGCCCCCAAAAGCTCTCTCCTGGTTCCAATTCCGATTCTAACTTCGCGGAACCCCGATCTCCGCACCGCCGCCGACCACACGGACGCTCCCACGCAACTGCCCCGCCACCCCGCGCCGCGCAAGCCTCCAAACAACCCTACCACCGCAACGTCAGCCCAGAGTCCACACCCACGCCCCCACCCCACCAGCGCGGCCCCATACCGCGCCGCGCGGCCCCCCCGGGGCCAGTCCCGCGCCCCGCCCGCTCCAGGCGACCCTGCTGTGGCTAGTCCGGGCCCCAGCCTACCAATAGATCCCTCACAACCGCCTCCCGCCGACAACAACCGCCTGTGGCCTTCACTCCTGCATCGCCGCTCCGCGGCCCGCACCGCGTCGCAGCGCGTGACCCCGACGGCCAGCTGCGATGTCGCTGCCAGCCACGCACTGCACGTATCGCTGCGTGGCCGGCAGGCCGCTCAGGCCCGCGCGCGGCGGCGCCCAATGGAGAGCGGCGTGGCGAATCGAGAGGGGGCGGGCGGGGGGCGCTCCTAGGGCGCCGCGTTGGCCGCGGCGCGCCCGCGGGGGCGCGTTCGCCGCGAAACCGACCGCGGAAGATGACGAGGAGGACGAGTCGGAGCCTGAGGCCCCGGTGCGCCCCGGCTTCGTGTCCTGGTGCTTGGTTTCGCGGGCTGCGCGGGGGTCTGAGACGGGTAGAACGCTGTTGCGCGCCGCCGCGGTGCGCGAGCGTGCCGGCCTCACCTGGAACGCGCCCGTGCGGCCGGGTCCGTCCCGCAGGTGAACGGGTGGAGTCCTCACATTCCGAAGCGATCGATTCTGGCCCATCCGTCGGCTTTGCGGCGGCTGTCGGCGACCAAGTGCGCCGACGAGGCGCTGGAGGCCTTCCTCGACGAAGCAGTGAGGCTCGAGCGGACGGTGCGCCCGCCCCGCCGCGCGAGCGCGCCGCCGCGCGCCCCGCACTGCCCCGCCCAGAGCGCAGCTGCTCGCGCCGTCCCGGCCACGCGCGCCCCGCAACGCCGCCCGGCCGCCGCGGAAATCGCAGGACATCGCGGGACCTACCGAGGAGGAATGCGCCGCGCTGATGGTTGCGGCCTCCGAGCGCGGAAACACCACCCTTGCTGTCGCGCTCCTCGAGTCCATGTCCGCGTCGCCCGTGGTGTCAGGATTCAACGGCGCCTGGCGCTGGCCCTCCGCGGGCGTCCCCACCGTCGCCGCGCTCGTCCTCGCGCTCACGCGGTCCCTGCAGCTCAAGCAGGTCCGCCAGACCCCCCCCCCGCGACGCTCGCACGCACACACCACCGCGCGCGCCGCCCGCGCCGACCCGCGCCCGCGCCGCGCCGCCCCGCAGGCCGTCGAGGTCGTCAAGAGCCTGCGCCTGCGGTCCGCGCCCGGCACCAACGCGGTGCCGTTCGGCAAGGTCGTCCGCTCGCCGCTGTCGCCCACGAAGCCCCTGGCCGTCGTTCAGGACACCGAGGGCTTCTCCCTGCACGCGGACTCCTACTCGCGGTACGAGTACGAGCTCTTCACGGGCGACGTCGTGTCCGTCTCGAGCGAGGCCCTCGTGTCGCAGCAATCCGTCTTGCTGACGGCGGCGCGCTCGCTCGGGCTGTGGAGCAAGGCGCCCGTCGGGGCCGTGCACGAGGTCGTCGTGCGGACGCCGGACGGCGCCGCGCGCACGTTCCGCTTCGGCACGGCCACCGCGGACGTCCCGTGCCAGGAGGGCGACCGCGTGACCTTCACGTGCGCGGCGGGGAGCAGTGGGAAGAACGGGCGGTTCCTGCTGTCGACGCGGCCGCCCGGATGGAAGCCCGGGGAGCCGATGGAGTGCACGAACCACGCGACGAACGCCGTGACCGTGCTGTCGCGCCCCCCGGACTCACAGGTGCGTCGTCGCGCCCCGCGCTGCGTTGCGTTGCGCTCGCGCGTGGATGGCGCGTTGCGTCGCTCCCGCGCGTTCCCGACCCGAGCCACCTATTTCTCTGTCTATCTCGCCTGCGCGCGCGTTCGTTCCCGCGGGCTCACGGCGTCGGGCAGGGTTGTGTGTTTGTTTGCATCTGACGCGATCGCCCCACCCCCCCGTGCCGCGCAGAACACGGGCCTGCCGGGGTGGGTGATGCCGGCCGCGGTGGTGCTCGCGGGCAGCGACGCGGCGACCTATTTCCTGGACCCGGCGCTTCCCGCGATCACCGCGGGCGCGATCGGCGCGCTGGGCGCCTCCGCTGCGCTCACCAACGCGTACATCGTGCCGGAGTGGAAGCGGCTCCCGGAGGCGTCGCTCGCGGGGGAGTCGGGTGCGTTCCCCGCCGCTGCCGCGCCCACAGCCTCTCAGCGCCGCGCCGCGCCGCGCCGCGCCAGTCTTTGTATCCTATCTTGCGTTGCGCCGGAACGTGCGTGTCCGACGCGCCCCCGCGCCCGTGCGCGCTCCGCGGCCGCAGTGCGCCAGACGCTGCTCGAGCAGCACGACCAGCTCTCGTCCAAGGTGGAGAGCCTGACGAAGACCGCCATTGGCGACGTGCGGCAGCTCGGGCGGCTGTGGCAGCTGGAGCGCAAGATGCAGGCCGTGGGGGAGAGCAAGACGTACGAGACGCGGTTGCAGCGCGTCAAGGCTGCGAGGTGCGCACCGCGGGGGCGCGCCCCGCCTCGCGCGCCCCGCGCGCCGCGGCCCGTCCGACAGGAACGGGAAACCTGAACCTGAATTTCAGCGTCACGTTCAAACAGCGTTCTGTATATGTCCGTGGCGCGCAGGGAGGGGCTGGAGGGGCGCGTGGCGCGGGGCGTGGAGCTGATCGCGGGGTTCGCGCGCGTGATGTCGATGATCGAGATCGAAGTCGAGATGGAGAGCCAGGTGACGACAGCGGAGCTGGACGACCTGGCGCAGCAGGTCGAGAGGCTCGAGGAGGTGGAGCGGCTGAGTCAGGAGTACCGCGTGCAGGCCGAGGCGATCGACGAGGTCGAGCGCCTGCTGCGGCAAGACTCCACGGTGGTGTAGGCGCGGGGCGCGCGCAACGCAGGCAGGCACGCGTCGTACGTGTGTGTGATCGCGACACAACAGGCTGGCCGAGGCGGGGAGACGCAGCGCGGGCGGCGGCAGGGGCGCGCGGGCGCGGTTCCGCGAGCAGACGGGGGTGTATCAGTTTGTTCGTTTGTTCCGCGAGGGTGGTGTTGAATAAACACCAGTGGGTTTGTTTTTTTGTTTTGGGGCGCCGGGGCGCCGCGGGCGAGTCGGCGCTCCACCGTCCGTCGCGATGCGGCGGGAGAGGGAGCGCTTACTCGTCCTTGTCGGCCTTGCCCTTCTTCGGGAGGAGCACCGAGTGGATGTTGGGCAGGACACCGCCCGAGGCGATCGTCACGCCGCCGAGCAGCTTGGAGAGCTCCTCGTCGTTGCGGACGGCGAGCTGGATGTGGCGCGGCACGATGCGCGTCTTCTTGTTGTCGCGGGCGGCGTTGCCGGACAGCTCGAGGACCTCGGCGCAGAGGTACTCCAGGACCGAGGCCAGGTAGACCGGGGCGCCGGCACCGATGCGGTCGGCGTACTTGCCCTTCTTCAGGTAGCGGGCGATACGGCCCACCGGGAACTGCAGACCAGCCTTCGAGGACTTCGTCTGCGACTTGGCCTTCGTGGAGGCGCGACCCTTACCCTTGCCTGCTGAGCGGTGGAGAGGGGGCGCGGTGTGGCGTGAGCGTGGTTGGCGTGTGGTGAGCTGAGGTGTCACATTCTTCGTGCGGGGAGGCGGGGAGGCGGGCGAGGCGGGGCGGGCGAGGCGGGGCGGTGTGGGCGGGCCAGCGCGGTCGTGCTGGGCGCAGCGTGGGTGCACACACGGCGCAGCAGGGGGCACGGCGAGGGGCGCCGGACGGGCCAGGGACGCACCGGACATTGTGATGCGTTCCTTGTTCGATCTTGACAGGAAGTGTCCGGCGGGGGCGCGCGCGCGCGGCCATAGCTCGGCCATAGCCCGGGACGTCGTCGGTCTTCGGCAGGGCAGGGCAAAGCGACGACATCCCGGGCCCTCCGCCGGACGGGGCTCATGGGCGCCCCGCAGCGCCCCACAGCGACACTCCATCACTCACCGACGGAATCAGACAAAATGCCCGCCAAGGCCGACAAGGTACACACCGCGAGCGCACCGCGCGCACCGCCCCGCTCTCGCTCAACCACCCCGGGCGCTCCCGGCCCCCAGCACCCCGCACAGCGCGCCCCGCGCGCCTTCCCGCGTCCCTCGCACCGCGACCGCTCCGTTCCGGCGCGTTTCCGCCGGCCTCGACGCCGCCTCGACGCGCAGCGGCCCACCTCTGTTTCGCCCGTGCCGCCCTCCGCAGACGCCCGCCAAGAAGACGACCAAGAAGGTCGAGGCCAAGAAGTCCCGCAAGAGGACCAAGGCCGAGACCTACAAGATTTACATCTACAAGGTCCTGAAGCAGGTGCACCCCGACACGGGTATCTCCTCCAAGGCCATGTCGATCATGAACTCGTTCATCAACGACGTGTTCGACCGCATCGCCACCGAGGCCTCGCGCCTGGCGCGCTACAACAAGAAGCCGACCATCACGTCGCGCGAGATCCAGACGGCCGTCCGCCTCATCCTCCCCGGTGAGCTCGCCAAGCACGCCGTGTCGGAGGGCACCAAGGCCGTGACCAAGTTCACCTCGGCCTAAGCAGCCCGCGCGGGCCCGCAGCGCGCCTCACGGCGCCGCACAAAACAAAAAAAATCCACTGGTGTTTTCTAAACACCACCCACGCGGGAAAAAACACCACTCATTGCATGACAACAACGGGCTCACGCACTGACACAAGTCGCGCTCGCTCGCTTGCTGCGGCGCTCCGGCCTCCTGGCCCGCTCGCGGCGCTTGCCTGCTGGCGCTGCTGCCGTCCAGCGCGGCCGACGAGCTGCGGAACGCGGCCGACGAGCTGCGTGTGTTTGCGAGTGCCGGGGCGGTGTCAGCGTCGCGGTACGGACCACGCGCGGCAACCTCGAGCGGCTCACATCGGACGCAGGCGGGCTCGCTGAGGCGTGCGCTGCGTCACCACGACGACGACGGCGTGTCCGGCGCTGCCAGGGCGCTGTCGTGCAACGCCTGCGCGGGAGCGTACACGGTCACCGGGCCCGCGGGGACGCAGTCCGATTCGAGCGGGCGCGGCCCGATCGGCTTGCTGGCGAGGAGCGCAGCGTGCCGGGACGGGTCGGTCTCCGTCCACCCGGGTGGCAGCAGCGCAGAACACAGCGTGCATTTTTCTGCCACGATGAGCTCCAACGACTCCAGCATGTCCTCCGGGATGCCGTCGACGAGCTGCACGTTCCGCAGCTCTAGGCAGCGCACGTGCTTGCGGCTCGAGACAGGAAGCCAGCCCCAGTATAGTTTGTACCAACGAAGCTCGATCCACTGTAGGCTCGTCATCTGTGCGGGGAGGCTGCGGATGGGGTCGCTTCCTGGCGCTCCCGGCACCCCCAGCGCCCCGTTGAAGTCGAGCTGAAGCATGCGCACGTGCTGCGCGCTGCTCGGCGGCAGCCACGACCCCACGCACTCGAAGCGGCCCCCGAACTTGGTGCCCAGTGACAAGACCTGGAGACCCGTCATGCCCGGCGGGAGAGGGCTTCTCCGGTCCCAGCGTTGCAAGTACAGCTCCGTGACGGTGTGCAGCAGTCCTTGCCTTTGGACGTGGGTCAGGGGGGGAGTAGATACGCTTTGACGCAACGCATGGGGGTCTTGGAGCGCTTCGTGGTCGAACAGCTTCGCGCCGATGCCACTTAGGATCACCGCGCACGGCAGGTCCTCTCGCGACATGCCCAGCTCGCGCGCCCGATCCGCTAGGTCTCGAATCGTGCGATGCCCGTGTTGTACAAATACACACATTTGCAAATACCAGCGAGGCTGGATCAGCCACATGCGGCGATGGCACTGCATGACGGCCAGAGCCACATCCCTGGAGCAGCTCGCCAGCCTCGCCACGTCCACGCGCTCGAGACGGTCGAAGATGCTGCGTAGAACGTCGACGGGGAGGGCCAGGAACCACAGGGACGCACCCTGCCCCGTGCCGGCTCCGCGGGGAGAGGAGTCGCACATGCCTGCTCTGCGAAGAGGTGGCAGCGGCGACGTCGCTTCTTGAGAGGTCTGATGCGCACGTCGGTGAGCGAGGAAAGCCATGGAAAGCTCATTACGCGTCGAATCGCCGTCTCAGGCCTCGCCTCCGCAGTCAACGGAATCATTGTTCGCGTCCTGATGACTCCGCAACATGGCGAATGTCGTTCTAATGCCACGACGACCGCTGAACGGACTAACAACCTCAGTGAGTGCAGACAGCGTGCGTTCCGCGCGCGAAGGACGGCCTGGGCAGCGAACGCCGACGCAGGCCGCGCGAAATAATCCGCGGCGGCGGGAACGAGCTCGCGCACGCACGAGGCAGACGGCGACTGGTCGCAATGTGCCGGGCAAGCACACCTCGGGCAAGAACACAGGTCGCCCGCAGTCGCTCCTGAGACACACGCGCGCCTGCAGGCACCGAGACTGGCCGTCTACGTACAGCTCTGGCGATGCCAGCCACCACGGCGCAGATGCGTCGCGAGACTGCGCTGAAAGAGGCCACCAATTTGGTGGCTACAACTTAAAGTTGTAGCACGCGCTTGGCTGCTATATCAATCGAGGGCCGACGAGATTTCGACAGCTCGACGCGCACAAGCAGCCCGGGGACGTGTTCGTGCGGTACGTGAGGCGCGTCGTTTCTCGCCGCAACGACGTCACGTGTTGGCCAGGGGGTGGTATTGTGTTGTACTGTCCGTCAGTGTCGGTCAGGCCTCAACTTGCATGTGAGGGCCCGCAGACAGGCAACAAACGCATCGACGGAGGCTCCAGCCGTTGAATCGCCTCCCATCGCGTTGCTCTCCGCCTGCCCCCGCCCGTATCTCTACGTCGTTGCTGGCCCGCGCACGCACGACGGCCTGCCTCCGCGTCGCTGGCCTGCCAGCATCGCGTGCACCGCGATGCCAGCCAGCTGCGGGGCGCGGTCTCAAGCACCGCCTGTCCTGCGCTGGCGACACACGTCACACAGCGTCGCGGCGAGAGAGAGTCAGCGTCGCGGTTCGACCCATTCGCGGCTCACATGCCGCCAGGGGCGGGCACGGCCGCTGAGCATCGCACAGGAGCTCAGACGCGCGTAGTGTGCGCTACGTCACCAGGGGGGGCTCCACAGCCATGCGTGCGTGTTCGTTGTCGCCTGCAGCGGGCTGGCGCGCGCGTACAGCTCCACGCGGTCCGCGCGGCCGTAGAGCGGGGTCAGAGGATACGGCCCGACCGGCTTGCTGTTGAGCAGCGCCGCGTGCCGAAACGGCGTCGTGAAAGTCCACTCCGGCGGCAACTTGCGTAGGTCGCACCGCTCGGCAACGATGAGCTCTAGCGCCTGCATGTCCTCCGGGATGCCGTCGAGGAGCTGCACGCCGCGCAGCTCCAGGCAGCGCACGCGCTTGCGGCTTGACTCAGGCAGCCAGTCCCCCCTGACGAGGCAACAGTTTCGAAGCTCGATCCACTCGAGTGACGTCAGGCCTTCCGGTATTTCGCAGCAGATCGGGTACTTTCTCTCCGACAGCGAGCCGTACAGCGCCAAGCGGAGCATGCGCACGTGCTGCGCGCTGCTCGGCGGCAGCCACGTCGCCTTTGGTACCCCCATCCTAATGTACGCGCGGTGCGACAGAACCCGAAGGCCCGTCATGCCCTCCGGGATGGGGAACACGTCCTCCTGCGCGCCCAAGTGCAGCTCCTCGACGACGTGCTGCAGCCCCCGCTGTGCCACGTGTTTGAGGGTGTTGTTGTGCCCACAGCGGTAGAGCTGCAGCGCAGCGTGGCCGAACAGCGTCGCGCCGATGCCTTCCGTGATCATCACGCACGGAAGGTCCTCCGACGCAATGCCCAGCTCGCGCGCCTTGTACGCCAGGTCCAGAATTGTATATTTGAAACATGTGGGGCAGTTGCCCATCCAGAGACGTCGGCGGCACCGCAGGACGATCAGAGTCGCTCCCACGCAGCAGCTCGCGAGGCTGGTGATGTCGTCGGGCGCGAGGCGGTCGAGGATGCGGCGCCACACGTCGGGGGGGAGGATGGCCCCGGTTCCCGAGTCCTCCCCGTTGCTGGCTGCGGGACCCGGTGGATCGCACATGCTTGCTCTGCAGGTTGGTATCGGGGCCGGCGGTGGCTGTATGAGCGACCCGAGGCGCGTGTCGCGCGGTAGAAGCACCGCAACGGCTTGGAGGACTCTGAAGGCTCATCAACGATATCGGGCCGTCAACGATATCGGGCTTGTCCTCCAAACGCGTGCGAGCATCAGTCATGAACTGATGCATTGAATACATCGGCGGATATCGACGTTCCAACGCCGCAGCGACGGCGGGCGGACAAACGACCTCATGCTCATTGTGTGTGATCACGCTCACCGCCCGCAAGGGACGGACCAGGCAGCGCACGCACCAGCGCACGCACGGTGCGGAATGCCAGAATGCTACAGCACCGCGGAAAAGCTCGTGCACGCTCGCATCAGGCCGCACCAGGCATCATGTGACGGGAAGCGCGCACCTTCCGGGGCTCCTCCGCGGTCGCCTGCGGTCGCTCCCGATGCCCACGCGCGGGTGTGGGTACTGCGGTCAGCTGTGGCACCGCGAACCGGCCACCGGACTGTCGAAGCGCCGTGCGACGGCCCCGGTATAAGACCCCCAAGCAGTACAAGACGGTACATCGATAGCGGTCACAGCCGTCACTACGGCTCCCACCGCACCATGCACCCCCGCAAAACTCCCCCCCCCTTATTGCCGACCCCACACGCGCGTCACGGCCCGCCCGTGAGGCCGCGCTCCAGCGCCAGGAACGCGTCCACCTCCTCCTGCTCGCGCTCGCTCCGCATCCGCAACCGCTCCCGCGAGTCCTCCCGAATCGGCGTCGCCGGCTTCGGAGTCCCCGCTGTCGAGTCCAGGTCCCGGTCAGACACCCCCCCGCTCGTGGCCGCGCTGTCGTCGCCCACCTCGATCACGTAGCTGCTCAGCGCCGCGGGCGCGGGACCGTTCCCCGGCAGCTGCACGGTTTTCCGCGCAGCGGCGGGCGCCGGCGACACCGCGTTGTCCGTGTCCGGCACCGCCAGCGCTGGAGACTCGGGCCCAGGCGCCCACAGCCGCGCGGCCTGCGCGTGCGGCGACGTCGCGCTGCCGTCGAGGCTCAGCGGCCGGCTGGCCTCCCCCAGGTCGACACGTGAGATGGAGGGTTGTGCGGTGTCGTTGGAAGACGCTTTGACTTGGAGGGGCGCTGGGCGGCGGGCGGGCTGGGCGGGCTGCGCGGCGTGCTGGCGCTGTTGGTGCCGCGGGAAGTGCGCCTGCATCGCGTGCGCCTTGGCTTGCTGCTGCTGCTGGGGGGAGTTGCGCGTGCGCGCTGGAGACACCCCCCCCGCCCTGCCGCGCGCGCCCGCGCGCGCAGGCTCCCGCGTGGCGGCCTGCGCCGCCAGCGCGGCCGCGCCCTCCGCGCCGCCGCGTCCGCCGGAGACATCCCCTTGAAGCTCCGTTTTCTACCCGCAACTCCCCGGGCTCTTGCGCCGACGCCCGCAGGCTCGCCGCGCTCTGCGGCGTGGCGCCGCCGCGCCGCAGGCCCGCGCCGCGCTCCGCCGACACGCTCCGGGGCGCCTTGTCGCGCGGTCGCGCGGGGGCGACGTCAAACGGCCCCCAACTCCCCCGCGCTACTGGACCCCCCCCGGGGGGCTCCGGCGCCCCCATCCGCGCGCGCGCCGCCTGCGACGCAACCTTCCTGCCGCGCGCGCGCTGCGTCTGCGCCTGCGTGAGCGCGCGGGCCGCGGCGGCGGCGGCCGCCACCGCCGTCCACCGTCTCGGCCTGCGCCGCCGCCGTCCCGCCGCCCGCGCCGCCGCCCGCGCGCTTGCCGACCACCTGCATCACGACGCGCCGCACGATCTCCTCCAAGTCCTTCTCCGGCGAGGCCGCCTTCGCGGCGGCGGACGACCCCCCCCCGGGATGTGGCCCGACGCGCGTCGACCCCTGCCAGTCCGGCCGCGGACGCCCCGGCTGCGGCGTGCGCGCGCGCGGCCGCTCCCCGCTCCGCCCCGACCACGACGCGTCGTGCGACGCCCGCACGCCGAGCCGTTGCTCCGAACGACCCCCCGCCACCATCGACCGCAAACTCCGCTGCGCCGCCGGCGCAGCGCCGTGCGCGCCCTGGCCCCGCCGCGCATACCCCGCGTCCCCCGACCCCGGCGCGGCCCCGCCGCTCCTCCCCGACAGCGCGTAACCCCCCTGCTCCGCATGCGCGGGCGTCGCGGCGTGCCGCGCCAAATAGGACCCCGACGACCGCACGAGCGGCGCGGCGCCCCCGTGCGGCGCGTGCGGCTGCACGGGCGTCGCGTACTGCAGCTGGCTCGACCCCGCGGAGGCCTGCGCCGCCATGCGAGAGTTCGCCGTGCCAACGAGACCCAGCTCTAGCTCGAGAGCCGCCTCCTGCTCGTCCGGCGTCATCGGCGCGCCGGCGGGCGGCGTGAGGCCGAGCGGCGCGGCGCTCGTGACGGGCGGCGTCACGAGCGGGTGCGACGCGAGCGGCTGCGGCGGGCGCTGCGCGCCCGCGCCGCCGTCGTCGTCCGCTCCGTCCCCCGACAGCGCCGCGACCGCCGCGACGCTGCTGCTGCCGAGGAGGACCTTGTCGATCCGCTCGGACTCCTTGAGCGCCTGCGCGGACACCTCGTACGCCTGACTCAGCAGGGAGTCGAGCTCCGCGTCCGTCAAACCCAGAGAGGCGGCGTCCGCTAGGATCTTCTCCCGCGGCGTGGCCTGCGCGATGCGGTTGATGGTGTAGAGCGTCCGCAGGTCGCTCGCGAGCGACGCCGCCGCCGCCGTTTCGTCGCCGTCCGTGGCGAACGGGTCGGACCCGCCAGTGGGGGCGTCCGCGTCCTCGGCCCCCGACCGCCGGCGGCCTTCCGGGGCCGCGCGCGACGACTCGAGCGTCGCGGGGTTCGAGGACGTGCACGTGCCCTCGAGCGCCGCGGACGCCTGGTTCAGCGTCTGCGACAGCATCGTCAGCAGGCGCGCCGACTCCCCCCCCGACGCAGCCGACCCCTCCGACTCCCCCCCCGCCGCGTCCCGGCCGTGCGCCGTCCGCTTCAGGATCGCGTTCACCTCCGCGGACAGCTTCCGGATGCTCTCGCGCACCCGCTGGCTCTCCGGACCGCTCAGGATCGTCCCCAGCCCCGGCGACGCCGGGACACCACTCCCCTCCCTGCGCACCTTCGCCGGCGTGCCCTGCGGAACCGGCGTCACCGTCGCGTCGATCGAGTGCGACGGCAGCGCCAGCTCCTCCAAGCTCGGCCGCCGCGCCACCTCCCCGCGCGCCGCAACACCCCCCCCCTCGGCCTCCACCGGGTCCTGCGGCGAGCTCGGCGCAGGCTCCGGCGTCCCCGCGTCGCGCGAGGATGTCCGCGGGGAGTCCGCGGCCTCCGGCGGCGGCGCCACTTCGGACCGCCGGCTCACGTTCCGCGACGAAGCCGACGTCCGCAGGCTCTTCGCGAGCAGCTTCGCGGGCACGTCCGACTTCGGGGTATCGGCTGTGGCGTTCGACGGGGCCGCGTCGGCGTCCGCGAGCGCCGAGGACGACGCGACGGCACGCATCCCGCGGGCCGCCGGCGCCGCGCCGCCCTCCGAGCCGCCCTCCGAGCCGCTCGCGGCCTCGCTCGGCGGCGCCATGTCGTTGTCGTCGTCCTCCCGCGCCTGCGTGTGGCGCGACGCGTCGTCGTGGCGGGAGGGGTCGGCGAACGCGGCGGGATCGGCGGCGGGCGGCGGCGCCGCGGGCGCGGGCGCGGGTCCCGGGGCCGCGGAGTGCCATCTGTGAAGCGAGGGGTCTTGAGGTGGACCCCCACGCCCGAGTCCGCCGCGTCGGCGCCCGCGGTGAAGATGTGCGAGTGCTCGTCGCGCGGGTTCACGTCCGCCGCGGGCTCCGCGTTCGTCACCGAGACCTTCCCGGAGCTTCCGTCGCTGTGATGGCTCTGCGCGGCCGCGGGGGGCGACGCGGGCGGCGGGGCGGGCGCGCGCTCCGCCGGCGCGTGCTGCTGCTTCGCCGCGGGGCTCTGCGCGTCCACGAGCGTCGGCGTCGCCGACGCGTCCCTCGCGATCGAGCTGCCGATCGTGCGCCGGCGCTCCAGCGCTCGCGCGACGACGTTGCTGCCCGACGCTGGCGTGCCTGGCGCCGGCGCCGGCGCCGGCTCGCGCTCCGCGGGGTCGGTGCTGACCTTCACGGGCGTGCGCGCGGCCTTGCCGGCGTCGTGGCTGCGTCGCGGCGCCGCGGATGCGGCCGGTTTAGCTGTCGTCGCCGGCGCTGCGGGGTTGGCCCGCTTCTGCGCCCGAGCCTCGTCCCTGCTGCGGCTCTTCTGCTTCCGGAGAGTCGCCTTGTCCTCCTTCTTCGAGTTCGCGCGCCCCGCGCGCGCCGGCGCCTTCGCCGCGGCCCTCGCGGGCGGCGCGGACGTGTTCGCCGCAGCCTCCGTCGGCTTGGCGGGCGCCTTGGGCTTCGTTTCCGGCGCCTTCTGCTCCTCCTTGGGCGGCTCCGGGACAGGAGCGCGTCCCTTGACGGTCACCGAGCTCGGGAGCGACCCCAGGCGGAACGTGGTCGTGGTCGGAGCTCTTGCATGCTCTGCTAGGGGCTGTGGGGCCGACGGGGCGGGCGAGGGGGCTCCGTTGTCGAAGTCCAGGTGGCGCTGCGCCGGAGGAGACGTCAGGTCGTCGTCGGCGCCGGCCGTCGCGCGTCCAGCGGGCGCCCGGGGGGGTGTGGCGTCGCCCAAGTTGACGGACCCGCCGCCCTTCTGTCCGGTGCCAGACTGACTCGCTGCGGTCCAGAGCTCCCCGAGCTGGCTCGCCTCCGTGCTGAGACCGACGTTCTCTAGGGCCTTGAGGAGGTCGTCGTTCACGATGTCGTCTACGTCGCCCGCGCTCGACGGCTTTCCCGTACTTCTAGTTTCCACTTGAGGCGCCTCCTCGGGCCCGTGCACTGACGGGGGCTCCTGCGCGCGCGCCGCGCCGCGTGTCCGCGATGTGAGGAGCGCGGATCCGCGCGCGGGGGCCGTTTCGGCGGCGGATCGCGACGCGAGCGCCGTGGCTCGGTGCTGCCAGAGTTGCGCGCTGCTGGCGCGCCGTGCGTCGCCGCGGCGACGCACGCGCTCGCGAGGCGGTGCTGTACATCGGGATCTATGCGGAGGCGCGCACGCGCAGCCCGGGCGCCGCGGAACCACGCGCCGGCGCGGCAGCACCCAGCAACAACCCCGTCCGTGCCACGCGCACACGCGACGGAATGCGCTCTCACCTCGACGTCCCCTCGCACGATCGACGCGTTCTGCGCCGCCTCGGCCGGCTCCTCCTGCGCGGCAGGCGCTGGCTCGGGCTCTCTGCGGGCAGACTCGCTCCGGCCTTGTTCCGGGGGTTTCCGCGGCTGCTTGCCGCGGGCGGCCGCGGGCTTGCTCTTCGACGCCCCCATGCTGCCACGTGCGGGCAAGCCGGGGGCGCTAGGCCGAGATGTCCGCCCAGGGGAGCCTGCAGAGCCGTCCTAGTGTGCTGTCCCTGAGATGTGACCCGCCCCCTCGCAACAAAGCCGCGTGGGTGGTCTCCAGGGGGTCGCGCTTACAGACTGGGTCCAGACATCGCAAGTGTGCGCGCGCCGACCCGCACGGAGACCCGTGTAGCCGCGGGACCTCCCCGCCTAGTCACCTCCTGACGTCGTGCCTCCCTCACTCTTGAATCGACGATCCTCGATCCCACATCCCACGTTGCTTCTCCTCCCGGGACCGCAGCCCGCGCCGCCGCCAAGCCGCCTGCACCCCGCCGCGAAACGACGCCCGCGCCCCCAGGACCGCCGCCAGCTCCGACGCAACGCCGCGCGATCGCCTCCTGGTCCGATCACGCCCCTGCACCACCACCGCCTGTCGCCACCACCCAGGGCTGCCAACCGCACAGCCGCAGCTCCGCACCACTGCACCCGCACGACCCCACCGCTCCGCGCCACACCAGCAACCCGCACGCAGCGCCGATCTTCCTTTCAACTCAACACAGCCCCAACAAATATCAAAAACAACATCTCGAGTCATACTAACTCATATCATGTCACCACGCAGCACCGCCACGCCCCACCCGCCCCCTCCACCTCCTCTCCAGCGCCCCCTGCCCCGGACACCGCACCGTTTCCAGCGTCACACGTCCTCGCCGAGCTCCGGCGTGGAGAAGCGCAACGTCTGCGTTTCCAACGTTGCCAGGTTCAGCAGCACGACCTCGCCGGTCTCGACGAAGCGCGGCACGCACACCACGCGGCAGCTCCCGTTCCCCGTCGCGACGCTGTCGGCCTCGTACGCCGGCATGCCCCCCGCGAACAGCACGTGGGGGGACTCCTGGAGTAGGAACGGGTCGCGGTCCGCGAACGGGAAGCACGCGAGGGTGTCCGGCGCGGTCGGACAGAGGTGCCGCCAGTGCAGCGTCCGCGCGAGGAGCCCGCAGCGGGACTCCCCCATCGTGTAGCGGTACAAGTCGTGAACGTTCTGCCCCGCGGTGCCCAACAGGAACACCCCCCCCACGGACAGCCCGTGCGGGTTCGTCGAGAGCCTCTGCGCGCAGCGCGACGGAGCGGCGGCGTGTTTGAATTCGGCGCCGGGCACGCAGCGCAGGTGCAGCGCACGCGGGGTCGCCGCAGGGGAAAGGCAGCGCGGCACTCACCGCCGACTCGAAGCCCATCGTCGCGGGCAGCAGCACCGCGTGGAGCGGCTGCTGCGGCAGCGAGTGGCTCGCGGGGTCCCACGGCCCCGGCATGACGTCCACCGGTGCGCACGAGGCTATTTCGGTCAGCATGCGGTCGACGTCCCGCCACGACGCCGTCGACGCGGCGGGCCCCGCGGTCCCGAAGGTCTGCGCGGGCGCCGCGGCGGGCTGGTCCGCCACGGACGGCGCGAGGGCGCCGGCGACGATGACGCGCGCCACGCGACGCTGCATGGTGTGGTCGCGCGCGCCGCCGAGCGCGCCCATGAGCCAGTCGACCATGAGCTGCGTCCGGAGCGAGTCCCCGCTGCCGTCCACTGCGCAGCGAGGCGCACGGGAGCTCGAGGGGGTGTTATTGCTCCCATGTCAGACCAGGGAACTCCCCGCGCCGGCCAGCGCGGGCCGGCCGAGCAACGCATCGATCGGCCGCGCGCACGCAGCGTTCGCAACAAGATCAAAACACAGCCGCAGTTCGCGCGCACGTGTGTGTGTCGTCGCGCGCAGGCGTCCGGGCCGCGCACCGGTCGCGATGCCCGACACCAGGGCGACGAGCACGTCCTCGCCGTCGGGCGTCCGCGGCTGGGCCAGGGCCCGCTGCGGGGCGGGGCCCGGGAGGCAGTGGTCGACGACGTGGAAGCTGCGGCCGTCGTTGGTGCCGCGCGCGGCGATGACGACCCCCGTGGGCAGCTTGCTGGCGTCGAGGTCGCCCGTGAGCGCCATGCGCGCGCCCTCGTCCTCCATGACGAGCGTGTCGTTCTCCTCCGTGAGCTTCGCGCTGCAGAGGGCGGACCAAGAGTGTTGCGTGGACAGTCAATCGAGAAATCGCGAGTACATGTAAACGAAGCCCGAATGAGTCGATCAACCAGTTGCTCGGAACGAGGATGCCAGCGGCGACGCCGCGGCGAAGCGAGGCAGCGCCGCAGATCGCCGGGGCGCAGTCGCGGAGCGAACAGAGAGCAGCGACGCGCGCCCACATGCGCCGAAGCGGCTGCCTGCGCACAGCGCGCGCCCACGCCGCCGCTGGCCGCGCCGGAGGCAGCACGTGAGCGCCCGAACTGGGCAACGACAGCTGCGGGGCTCACCCGAGCGCTGATTGTCCGCTGAGGCCTGATTGTCCGCTGAGGCCTCCTTTCAGATACTCATCCAAGACTGAAGGTTTCAGTTTGCCTTCCTTATATATAGTGCCGACGACGAAGCACTCCTCGCCCTCCTGCACGCGCAGAATGTGCTGCTGCGGCACGCCCGGCCAGCGCGCCGCGGCCGTCGCGGCGGTCGCCTGCGTGACGGAGATGCAGAGGGGGGGGTGGGCGTGGGGTGGGGCGGCTTGCGCGGCTAGCTGTGGCGGTGTGCGGGGATGGAGGGGCAGCGTTGCGGGCGGTGCGCGGGCGGGGGCGTTCCGGCGGGGATGGGGGCAAGGTGTGGTGTGGGCGTGGAGCAGTGGGGGAGGGCGGGGCGTGCCTTGGCCAGGAGCATGAGGCGCTGGAAGTAGATGTGCGCGTACTGTCGCGTGAGGCCCTTCTTTTCCGACGGTTTCACGAGGAAGGGGTCGTCGAGTGCCTCGCAGGGGACAGTGCCGTCCTGGCCCGCGCGCTGCGGGGGCGGCGCGGGGGCCTCCAGGTTCGGCGCCGGGTCCGAGAGGAGCTGCTGGTCGATCGGGGGCGACGTCATCGTGCCAGTCTGTCCGAACGGAGCGCCAGCGGGCTGCTCGCTTCTCCCGCTCAGAAGCCCGTGCGACGATTCCGCGATACCGCGCTCTCAGGATCGTCTCCGCCCTCGTTTCCAGCAGCCAAGGACGCTGGCGCGACGTGAGCGTCACGCAGCGGCCGGCTCGCGCCGCGAGGAGCCCGGAGGTGGCCGTCGCTGCGCTCAGGGCTCGTGCGTGGTGGTTCCAGCGTGCTGAGCGCGGGAACGCCTTTCACCGCGTCGAACGTCCGCTCGAAGGACCCGGGCCGCTTCTGACGGTTGCCGAGAGCCTCGGTGCAGCGCGGAGTGCCGCGGCGCAGCTCGCAGCGCCGCCGAAAGCCCAGACGTACCAGGGCAGGTCCCCGGAGACTCCAATCATCGAGTGTCAATGCACGACGCGAGTCGCGAGTACAGCAGCAGGACCCGGACGCAGCAGCGCGCCGCCTGGCTCGCCGATAGGCAGCAAAGGCTTGTCGTTGGAGGGCAGAGCGGAGGGCCGCTACACGGGTGCGGAGCAGCACGCTTTCTCGCTGCATGCATGAACAGCACGCAGCGCGAGCGGTGGCCGGTCCGCCCTGCGCCAAACGAGGCGCCATCGCGCGTCGCCGTATCGCTGTCGTCGGGCCGCGTGGCGGTAGCGGCCTGAACACCGCAGCGCGCGCACGCAGGTGAGAGCACAGTCAAGTGGCGGAGACAGCGTCACAGCCCGTGCGCAGCAGGGCGCGCTCAGTCCTTCTCCGCGATCGCGATGAGGTGCTCCTCGACCTCCTCGTCGCGCAGGACGCGGAACGACCCGTCCGGCCCGCCCGCAACCCCCACCTGCAGCCACACTGGCACAAACACCGCAAGTCACGCAACGACGAACGAGGCCGCAGCTTCGCCCCGCCAAGCCTGCACTTCCACCCATCACTCCATTCCCCCGCGCTCCCGCGCAACACCGACGCCCCACGCTCGCGCCCCGCCCCTTGCCAGCTACGCTGGCAGCTGCAGCTACGCTGCGCACGCACCTCGAGGTCCGCAGCCTTCATGTCCTCCGACAGCACGGTCTGCAGCGCGAGGATCGCGGCCTGGATCGTGTCGTCCCGCGACAGGTCCGCGCCGCCCGCGTCCTTTAGTTTCTTCTCAAGGTGGTTGATGGCTGGCTGCTCCTTGGCGCCCGCAGCGCAGCCCCTGTAGCCCACGACGTACCCGGCCGGGTCCACGCGCCACAGCTGCGGGCCCTCCTCCTCGTCGATGCCCGCGTAAATGGACACGGCGGCCAGCGGGCGCATCATGGCGTGCTGCGTGTAGACCTGGGCCTTGTCCGCCATCTGCTTCGCGAGGACGCCGACGGGGATCTCGTAGCCGTACGTGAACCGGAAGTCCGCGGCCTTCTGGCGGGCCTCCTGGAGGAGGGAGCGGATGTCCGCGGGCACGCCTGCGGTGCGAGGTGGGACGGTGCGTGCGCGGCGGTGAGGGCGCCCGCGAGGCCGTATAGTGGCTTGTCCGGGAGCGCGAAGGCCAGGCATCGGGAGGTGGTGCGGAGACGCGGGGCAGCGCGACGGCGCGCGCCGCGGGGCGCCTGGGGAGGCTGCCGGAGAGAGGGGGCCGTGGGGTGTGCGGGACTGGTGGCTGGAGCCGTTTCCGCTGCGCGCTCGGCCGTAGATGCGCGTGGGTCGACGCGGTCGGGCGCCAGGTCGCGGGGGCTCCGCGAAGGGCGCGGGGCGGGTGCGTCTGGTGCGCTACGGCAAAGGTGCCGTCAAGAACGCGGGCGAGGCAACGCTCGGGTCCGCGAAGTGCGCTGCGTGGGACCAGTACTTCTGGATCTCGGTCGTCAGCGAGGGCAACGCGGTTGAGAGGCGCCGTGCAGGCCGCACGGACGCCCGGTCATCATCGCCGGCGTTCCCGTCCCAGATCTCCAGCCCAAACGGCCCCTGTCCGATCCCTCAGGCACCTCCCGGCCCTCTCCGCACACTCAAGAGCAACGTGCGCGCTCGCCGCAGCGGCGCTACCGCCACCACAGCGCCCCACGGCGCCCCCGCCCCCTCACGGGCTCCCTCCCTGCGCGGGGGCCGGCCGCGACGTGTCCGCGCAAGCACGCGACTCACCGGTCATCATCACGCCGATCCTGCTGGTGATCTTGAAGCAGTGCGCGATGCACGTCGGGTCGATCAGCTTGTCCGGCACCTTGCGCTGCGTCACCACGCACACCGTGTCGACGCCGCGCACGCCTATCGACGTCAAGCCCGCCTGCTTCACCGCCTTGAACGCGTACTCCACCTGGTGCAGCCGGCCGTCCGGACTAAAGATCGTAATGTGCCGGTCGTAGCCGGAAGCCCCTCCACGCGACATCGCGCTCTATGGTGTCCGCGGCGGCCCGCGGCGGCGGCGCGTGAGGCGCGTGGGCGTGCCGGGTGCGGCCCTGGCGGCTCGCGGGCGGCTCGCTCGGCGGCCGCGGCGCCGTCGGGAGACGCGCGCGGCGACACACGTGTGCTGGGCGCGTGGGGTCGCGGGTGCGGGTGCGGAAACGCGCTGGGATGCGGCAAAGATCGTGCAGAGAAATATCGCGGCGCAGCTGCGCCCCGCGGGGAAGGCACGCGAGCGCGGGCGAAGCGGCGGAGGGGGCTGGGGCGTCGGTGGCACAACCGACAGACCGTCATACCGCGCTCGAGGGCCGTACGTGCGGGCTCTTGGGTTCGGGCTCGGTGCGTCGCGTGCCAAGATCCCACTTGCGACCGACCACGTTGCCCCACGCGCAACATTCATCCGCTACGAGCGCCACGGACGCTCTCGACCCCTACGAGGCTCCGCGACGCCGTCAAGGGACGTTGCGCGCGGCCCGCGCGGCCGCCCCGGTGATCCCGGTCACGTGTCGTCGCGCTTCCGGCGCGGGCTCCGTTTCGAGCGCCCCGCCAGCGGCAGCCCTTCGGAGCTACCCCCGTCGCAAAGCAGCACCGCACCGCCGGCATAGCACAGGTGCGAACGCCCCCGACTCCCGCCAGCGAGCGTCCTGCGCGGCGGCGGCCGCACGCCGCCTCGGGCGCCCGCAGAGCGCGGCTCGAGCGAGATTCACAGTCTTGGCCCACATGCACCGTGCCTTCCCGCGGGGCCGAAATTCCGCTTTCCGCGCGCGGATCTCCGTGGTCCAGCGCGGAGAGCTCGCGACGCTGGCGCAGCGCCCCGGAAACGACGCGGGGACGCCGCACCGCGCGTGAGTGCAGATGCCCTCCGCGGCGCTCGCGCGCTCCGACTCCCAGCGGGCGCGGACGGAGCAGTTGAAGGCGGCGTACGGCGGCGGTCTGAAGCGCTCAGGGTCAGGCAATTCGCGCAACGGCGGCGCTGCGGGCGACGACGACGCGCTGGCGCGCCTTCATGAGGCTGCGAAGGTGAGCGGCGGCATCGACGCGCGCACCGCGATTCCTGCGCCGTTTCCGCGCCTCTCCGCGCTCCGCCACGCATGATACCGCCTGTACGCCGGCCTAGGCGATCCAGCGCGGCCGTACGGCGCCGCAGCGCCGTGGAGACTCCCTCTCCAACATGCGCGCCGTTCCGCCGGGGATCCGCGACGAACACGCCGTCCGCGGCCCGAAACGCGCTGCAGCCGGCGAGGAGGCCCGCGCGGGCCGTCGGGCGGACCGTCTCCGCGCACCTGACGTTCGAGTGCTCGGCGACGGTCCCCGAAGCTGGCGGAGGGGGGCAGACGGGCGCTGCGGCGGCCCCGGCGCTCGACGCGATCGCGGAGCGCGCGGCCCGCGACGCCAAGACACCGCCCGCGCCCGCGGGGCAGACCGTCGCGGAAGCCGCCGCCCAGGCGCGGTGGCGCAAGGCGGCCACGACGGTGGCGCGGCACCGCTCGGTGCGCATCGACGGCGACGCGGCCGAAAAGGACGGAGCGATGGTGCGTTCCCCTTCGCATGGACCCCGGCGCCGCAGCGCGGCCAGGGGCGCGACTCGCCGGCGGCCCGCCGGGAGCCCCTGCTACCGATGGCCATGGGCAGCTGGCGCGCGGGTGTGGCTCCGTGCGTGGCTATTTTGGGCGCGCCGCGCCGCGGATCGCGGCTTCTATGCGCGGATGTGCGTCTGCGATGCGTGCGGCGGGATCCCAGGGCGGGTGCGCGACGGGCAGCCGGATTCTCACACGCTGGTGATATCGTCGTCAATGGCATCATCTGCGATCTGGGGACGAATGCGCGGGGTTCCGACGCACCCGCGCAGCCTCCCGCCCTTTCCCGCGCCCTCGCGCGCCACGCATCGCCGCTGCGGCCCAGCACGGTCCTCGAACAACACGAGCAAGGAGCTAGGAATGTCGGATGCACCACCAGACATGATTCCATGTCTCTTCTTGAACGCAACGCTCTCGACTGACCTCCGCAGGCCATGCTCGCGCCGAAGAAGCTCTCGCAAGAGGAGGTCGAGGCCCTCGTCGACCGCCTCCACCCGCACCCGGGACTCCCCCCCACCGTCCGCGCCCTCTCCCTCGGCCCAGACCGCACCACCTCTACCGCACAAGCGTCGCCCACCAACAACAGCAGCAGCGACGCAGGCGCGCCGCAACACGCGCTCCCGCGCACGATCCGCGGCGCGCGCGCGTCCTCGCGCACCGCGCTCGACCGCGTCGCGGAAGACTCCCCCCGGGGGGCTGCCAACCTGACTGACCCCGGGGCTCTCGACGTCATCCGCGTCGCGGTCGAGGAGCGGCGGCGCGCCGAGGCGGCGCGCGCCCGCGCGCGCGAGGAGCTCGAGCGCGCGGAGGCTGAGCGGCGCGACGCGGAGGCGGCGCTGGCGCGCGCGCAGGAGGCCGCTGCTGCGGAGCGGAGCATGGCGGAGGAGCGGAGGAAGGCGGCGGAGGCGGAGCAGGCGCGGCTCGCGGAGGCGCGGGCGGCGGAGGAGGCGCGGCTGCGCGAGGAGGAGGCGGCGCGCGCGGCGGAGGAGGAGCGGGCGCACGCGGCGGCGGAGGCGGCGCGCGCGGAGATGCAGGTGGGGACAATAAGCAGGAAGAACATCCACGCGACGCAATACCCCCCCCCCTGCGGGGATCTCGCGCCGCGAGCGCTCCGCTGGCACGACGCCGCGCCTGCTCGGGCGCTTGGCGGCCGCCGGACGCGATGCGCGTCCTCCTGAATACCATGCCACGTCGCGTTTGATTGGAAATCCATAATTGATTTGATTTGTTGTAGCAGCATGTGGTTGGCGAAACCGACCTCTGCGGCTCGCTCGGCGGTGCGTACACGCAGGAGCGAGCGGCGGCGGAGGCGCGGCGCGCGGAGGAGGAGGCCCGCCGCGCGCGCGAGGCTGCGGCGGCGGAGGTGCAGCGTGCACAGGCCGAGCGGGAGGCCGCGGAGCGCGAGTGGCGCGCGGCGGAAGCGCAGGCCGCCGCCGAGCGCAAGCGCCTCGAGGAGGAGGCCCGCGCAGAGGAGGCGCGGCTGGAGCGGGAGCGCGCAGAGGCGCAGCGGCACCTGGAGGCAGCGCGCGAGGCGGCGGCGGTGGCGGCGCGCGTCGCGGAGGAGCAGCGGCAGCTCATGGAGATGAAGGAGGCCGCGGAGCGCACGCGGCGGGAGGTCGAGGCGGCGCGCGAGGCGGCGGCGGCGGAGCTCAAGGCTGCGCAGGCGGAGCTGGTGGCCGCGGACGAGAAGCGGAAGCTCGCCGAGGCGGAGCGCCGGCGCGCGGCGGAGCTCGCGCGCGCGGCGGAGGCGGACGCGGCGGCCGCGGCCGCCGAGGCGGACGCCCTGGCGAGCAAAGCAGAGAGCTCCGGCCCGGGCTCGCGCCCTAGCATGGAGTCGCAGACGACGGACGGCGGGCCGCAGCGGAACCCGCTGCTGATCGCGAGCTTGTCGCCGACGGGCGCGGCGAGCCAGCTGGAGGATTCGCTGGCGACGCAGGCGCCGGAGGAGGAGGTACTGAGTGGGAAGCTGCCGGCGTTCGTGCAGCTCAAGGTCGGGGGGCAGATCGTGGAGGCGCGCGTGCTGACGCTGCTGTCCGCGGGCACGCAGGTGCGCACGTGGAACATGCTTGTTCTCGCGATTGCGATCTCAGACACCGTCTGCGACCCTGTCTACACATAAGATAAGAATATGTTCATCGCATTTACTCGCGCATATCATATCTGTTTGTCTGTGTGGGCAGACACCGGACACCGACCAAGGTGTCCACTTTTTCCTATCTATTTCGGTCCCCCGAGAGCCTCGAGGCTCACCATAGTAATACAACATCAGTGGTGGCACCACTGGCAAACCCCCGCTCACACCCGTCCCGCAGTCGTGGTTCTGGAACGTCTTCGTCGACGGCGACTGGCGCGTGCACGCCGACCACGAGGGCCGCGTCCTCGTCGACCGCTGCCCGCACGGCCGCGTCGACCCCTCCGGCCTCCGCCACGCCCTGCACTTCCTCGACCAGTCCGAACGCGTCAGCGAGCTCCCCCTCCCCAGCGGCACCACGCCCGCCCGCCTCCTCCTCCCGCGCGACCGCGCGGAGCTCCGGAAGGTGCTCTCGACTGCCAAAGTACTCAAACTGGATGCGGTGCACGAGGCGGTGGTTGCGGCGCTCGCCGAGGACGCGCACGGCGCGCGCGCGGCGCCGCGGCCCGACACGGTCGCGGACTACGCGCGGACCGTGCTGGGGATGGCGGACCCCGAGGCGGAGCGCGATTTGCTCTACATTGCGGAGTGGGCGCTCGCGGCGCCGCTGCCGGCCGGCTGGACGTCGCACGCGGACCAGGACGGCAACGAGTACTACCACGACGCGTCGACGGGGGTGTCGACGTACACGCACCCCCTGGACGGGGAGTTTCGGGCGTTTTATGAGAAGTGCAGGGCGGTCAAGGCGCGGCACGACGCCGTGCGCGAGAGCTCGTTCCGCGGCGTGCCCCGCACGCCGCCGTCGTCGCGCGCGCTGGTGGCGTCCAAGATGAGCCTGCGGCACGCGCGGACGATGGGCGCGGAGAAGCTCGGCGCCGCCGTGGCCGCGGTGAGCGACTCGGGCGTGCCGCAGCCGCCGCTGGCGCGGGGCGCGACGGTGGGGCCGGGGGGCTTCTCCGCGAGCCGCGTGCTCGCGAAGGTGCGGTCGGTTGTGGCGCTAGACCCGCTGCAGGAGTTCGCCGAGGCCACGCCGCGCCCCGCGGCGCCCGTTCGGTCCTCGAGCAGCATGGCGTCGACCAGGTGAGCAGAAGCGCAACAGCACTCACGCTCTTCAGGCTGCCCTGAAAGCGAACATGACGTGCCGGGTCCGTGCCGGTCGCGACGCTCTTTCGTTCCCCCGCCGACCCCCCCCTTTGTGAGTGCCGCAGGATGCGGTCGTGGATGGAGAAGGAGGCGAGCCGGCTGTCCGCGATGGCGGGCATGTCGCGCGAGGACATGCAGCAGGAGCTCGCCGAGCAGCAGCGGTTGCACGCTGACCGAGTGGCGCGGCGCGCAGGCGCGATGGCGTCGAGTCGACACAAGGAGGCGGCCCTGGAGCGGCACGCCTCGACCCTCGGCGGCGACATGCGCAACGCGCTGCCCGTCGGCGGCAGCGTGGGCCGCCGCGGGTGATGACGTGCCGCAACACACCACACGCCGTTGTTCAGTTGGTTGATCCGATGTGATGCGAATGCGATTCAGCGCCGTGTTGAGCGGGACGGAGGGCGCGGCGCTGGCCGGCGGGGAGGTGGACGAAGCTCAAGACATCGCGTATGCTGACTGCAACCTGTTCCTTTTAAGTGTTATAGTTATAGCTTCTAAGTGTCATAGTTCGGCCTGCAGTGTTGTTCGCGGCGACGGCGCGCCGTTCCACACGACCGCAGCGCAGGCGTGGCCACCAGCAACCGCCGCCTCGGTGGAATCCCGGCCAGTTGTGGGCCGCAACTACATCATGGTGCTTCTATTAGTATTAACAAGTGAGGAAAGGATCACCAGGGGCGACGCCCCGGGGCGGCTGTCCGCGATGCGGCTGCCCTGCGTGCCGGGCGCTCTTGCGGGTTTGACTGGAGCCGCAGTCGACCCTTGAGTCTTGAATAACTGTCAGCCTGAGGCTGACAGCAGGGTATGAAGAGGTGTGCGGAGCAGGGCGGGCCGTGCCGCCGCTGTGAGGTGGCCCTGTGCGCGAACCCCGGTACTTGGACGCGTGCCTGTCGCACTGAGTCGTGCGCGGCGGCCAATCAAGGCGGAAACGCGCGGCGGGAGTCATAGATTGCTGGTCTAGGAGCGCTCGTGGAATCCCTAGCGCGCTGATAGGTCTGAGCAGTCCCTGAGACGGACGGGGTCGTTCTCGAGGAGCTGTGCCGCGCTTGCGGAGCCAGGAAAGCTCGGCACGATGGCGGCGCTCGCAGTGGAGCACTCGTGCACCATGCTGGTCCACTTCGACCGCCCCATGAGCGTGAACGAGCTCAAGACCGCGCTCGAGTCGGACGACACGACGGCCAGGATCGAAGCTCTTCGCAGGCGCGCCCCGGCCCGCTCTGCGTGCACACGGGCCTCTCACGACCCGCCTTTCGTTGTGTGCCCTGGGGCCATCTCCCGGCCGCTCCAAGCGGCTCGCGGTCCCCTGGCTTCGACAGCGGGCCCGCAGTGTAGTGTCCGATGCACCGGGGGAGGCTGGCGCGCGTGTGCGCGTCGTCCGGCCGCGTAACAGGCAGCTGCCCGTCCGCGCAACGTGCAGGGTGATCGCCATGATGCTGAACGGCGAGCAGCTGCCGCAGCTGTTCATCACGATCGTGAGGTACCTCCTCCCCAGCGACAACCACCAGATCCAGAAGCTCCTGCTGCTCTACATGGAGACGATCAAGCGCACCGATGCCTCTGGGAAGCTGCTGCCGGAGATGGTGCGTGATCCCGCGCGCCTCGAACCCTGTTGCGCACCCCGACGGTTTCTGTTGACGCTCGAGCTTCTTTTCGTGGAGGAGCGGTCTGACCTGCGCGAGAAACGAGGCGCTGAAGACGCACCGGGGTCGCCTGGGTCCAATCTGGCGCCTGCTTTCGCGCCGTGCGCGCGTGCCCCGTCGTCCGGCGCCCGCCGCTTGCGTGGAAACATTACCTCGTTTCGCATGGCACGACTGACGTTCCGGTCACGGCTCTCACGGCGCCCAGCGGAGCCCACCTCGACCCCACCCGCGCCCGCGCGCCCCGGCCACCCTCGACCACACAGCGACGCCGCACTCCGCACCCGCCCTCCTCTCACACCATACATCCTCCCAGCACACTCCACCGCTCCCTTACAATCGCGCGCCGACCGCAACGCCGCAACACCCACTCCGCGCACCCTCTCACGCACCGCCGGCCCGCCCCTGGCGCGCCGAAACCGCTCCCACGCCTCAAGCTCCCTCTCTCCCCCCCAATTCCTCGCAGATCCTCGTCTGCCAGAACCTCCGCAACAACCTGCAGCACCCCAACGAGTACGTGCGCGGCGTGACGCTCCGTTTCCTCTGCCGCATCCACGAAGAGGAGATCCTCGAGCCCCTCGTGCCCTCCGTCATCGCGGTACGCTCCCCACCGCCCCCGCCCGCGCCGATCCGCCGCGGCCCCCGCCCTCGGGCGACCCCTTTTCATAGTACACAAGTTGACGCGTAATCGCCCCTCGGCCGGCCCGCTCCGCGCAGAACCTCGAGCACCGGCACTCGTACGTCCGCCGCAACGCCGTCCTCGCGCTCGACTCCATCGCGAAGCTCCCGAAGGGCGACTTGTTGCTCCCCGACATCGGCGAAGTCATCGCGAGCTTCCTGAGTCAGGAACAGGACCCCGGCGCGCGCCGGAACGCCCTCGCGCTGCTCACCAACCACGACATGCCGCGCGCCACGGACGCGCTCCTCGAGGCCGGCGAGGGCCTCGCGACGTGGCCGGAGAGCCTCCAGGTGGCTGCGCTGGAGACGGTGCGACGCGCGGTGCGCAGCGACGCGGCGTGGAAGGGCCGCCTGATCCCGCTCATCCTCGCGATGATGCAGGCGCCGTCCCCCGGCGCGCTGTACGAGGCCGCGGGCACGCTCCTGCAGCTCTCGCACGCGCCCACGGCCGTGCGCGCCAGCGTCCAATGCTACTGCCAGCTGCTGCTGAGTCAGTCGGACAACAACGTGAAGCTCATCCTGCTCGACCGCCTCCACGAGCTCCTCGGCAAGCACCGCGACATCGTCCGCGAGGCCCTGATGGACCTCTTGCGGTCCCTGGCGTCGCCCAATCTCGACGTGCGCGCCAAGGTCCTGGGGCTCGCGATGGAGCTCGTGACGCAGCGCAACGTGGACGAGGTGTTCGCGGTGCTCAAGAAGGAGATCGCGCGCAGCCAGACGCGCGGCGAGGAGGGGTCTGCGGAGTACCGCACGATGCTTGTGCAGGCCATCCACAAGTGCGCGGTTCGGTTCCCGGAAGTGACCGGGTCGGTGGTGCAGATGCTGATGGACTTCCTGGGCGACAGCAGCACGACGTCCGCGCTCGAGGTCGCGCACTTCATGCGCGAGGTCGCCGCGACGAACGCGGGACTGCGCGGGAGCATCTTCGACGCTCTCCTGGCGACGCTCGGGCAGATCCAGTCGGGTCGCGTCGCGACGGCCGCGCTGTGGATGGCCGGGGAGTTCTGCGACGGCCCGGACGCGGCGGTGCGCGCGCTGGACGCGATCGACGACGCCGTCGGCCCGACGCCCATCGCGGCGGAGAGCGAGGAGGACGCGGCGGCGCCGGGGGCGCCTGGCGGGCGGCGCGCGCAGCCGGCGACGAGGACGGTCGTGCTCCCGGACGGCTCGTACGCGACGCAGACGGTGCTGCCGGACGTGGGCGGCGGGGCGGCGCAGGCGCCGCCGCGGCACAACTTGCGGGCGATGCTGCTCGCTGGGGAGTATTTCGTGGGCGCGGTGGTGGCGTCGACGTGCGCGAAGCTGATTCTGCGGCTGCGGGACGCGCGGCCGGGCCCGGAGACGAACCGTCGCGCCGCCGCGACGATTCGCATGCTCGCCGCCGTCGTGCGCCTCGGGCGCGACGAGGGCGCCGCGCACCCGATCGACACGGACTCCGCGAGCGCGGTCATGGGCGCAATCGCGGCGCTGTCGACCTCGGACCCCAAGACCAGCGCCCTGTACCTCGAGACGGGCCGCAGGGCCCTCGACACGATGCTGGCAGAGAAACTCCAGAGAGACGAACAGGAGATGAGGCAGGCGGCGCGGGCGAAGGCGTCGGAGCCGGACGACGCGATCGAGTTCACGCAGCTCCGGGCGCGCGCGGCGCAGCTGCCGAGCGAGGACTCGGACGCCACCGTCGACTGGGCCGCGCCGGCACCGAAAGCGGCGCCGCGGACGGTGCAGCTGACGGGGCTGTCGGACCCGGTGTACGCGGAGGCGCAGGTGACGGTGCACCAGTACGACGTCGTGCTGGACGTCGCGGTGACGAACCGGACGCGCCAGGTGATGCAGAACGTCACGCTGGAGCTGGCGACGCTGGGGGACCTCAAGCTGGTCGAGCGGCCGCAGCAGCACACGCTCGCGCCGGACGAGCGCAAGCACATCCGCGCGAACATCAAGGTGTCGTCCACGGAGACGGGCGTGATCTTCGGCAACATCGTATACGAGGCCAAGGGTTACGGCGAGCGCACGGTGGTGGTCCTCAACGACATCCACATCGACATCATGGACTACATCACGCCGGCGACGTGCCCGGACGTCGCGTTCCGGAACATGTGGGCCGAGTTCGAGTGGGAGAACAAGGTCGTCATTAATACCTCGATCCGCGACGCGCGGCAGTTCATCGAGCACGTCGTGGCGTCGACCAACATGCGGTGCCTCACGCCGGCGTCCGCGCTCGAGGGGGACTGCACCTTCCTCGCCGCGAACTTGTACGCGCGGTCGGTGTTCGGGGAGGACGCCCTGATCAACGTGTCGGTGGAGCAGCAGCCGCACGACGGCAAGCTGGGGGGGAGTATTAGGATCCGGTCGAAAACGCAGGGAATGGCGCTGTCGCTCGGGGACAAGATCACGCTGCAGCAGGCGCGCACGTGAGGCGGGCGGCATCTGTGAAAAACGGCGCGTTCCGATTTGATGCCTGGTCGGTGTCAAGTGGTGGTGCGTGGGGACAGGGATCGAGGGTGTAGGAGCCGAGAGCGGACCGCTCTGGTGGGTGCCGCCCGGGGGCCTCCGTCTGCGCGGCTTGTAACCCGCTGACCTAGGCTGCAAGTGGCGCTGGTGCGTGACGGGTGCATGGGGAGAGAGAACCTGGGCCTGACACGTGTCCACGTGCGTCGACCGAGCACATGGCTGCTGCGAGGGTCCCTTACAACTACGCGTGAGCAGGTCCGACGCGATGCGGGGCAGCCGCCCTTCCGGGTGTTTCTGCTGTCGCAGGAGGTTCTGCATCTATTGTACCCCCCACGTGCCACCGAGCTCGGCGTTTTGGCGGTGCGTTGGGCCACGGATCTGACTGCGAGCGTGGCCCCCACTGCTCTGCAGTGCAGAACCGCTGAAGTATGGTGGCGCGTGGGTTTGGTGGCGCGAACGTGCGGGGCAGGTGCAGCGGCCCGGGGCTGCGCAGTCCGGGATTGCCGGAGGTCCCCGTCGCGGGCGCGGATCTACACAGCTCACCTATCTGCTCGTTGCCCCAAAGCGGGCCGCACCCTGACCGAACGAGGCCACAGCACCCACTGGCGCAATACCATTATGGTATTGCATAATATGTGGCAATGCGAATGCCTCGCTTGCGTCCGGCCGTCCATCCTACTTGTTATTCCTGTCGCTGCGCCCCTTGAGGTACCCCAGGAAGAAGCCCGTGGCGAGACACGTCACGCTGAGCGTCGCGCCCGCCACCACGATTGTACGCTTGATGCCCTGCACCTGCTCGTCGAACGGCTCCCACAGCCCTGCGCGGCCGACAAGAGGAAAAATGTGTTTTGCGCGAATGACGGGGTGAAAACGCGCGCGACGTTGCGACGGGCGAGGCCGCTCGGAGGACGAGAGATCAGGCTTGCGGTCTCCGCGCCGGTCTCCCTCGCTCACCTTCCACGAAGGGTCCGAGGACAGGATCCGTCCACGGTGCGACCTGCGGGACACAGCGCGGGGCGCGTGGTACGGCTCGTCTCCTCGCGCCCCAGCATGGCCACGCTCCAGCGCAACGGTCGCCTCGACAGGCTCGTCGACGCGCTGGCGGCTAGTCCGCAACACGAGTGCGCATGCCGCGTCGAATGCCGGGATTCCACAAAGATAGACGACCTAAATCGTCCAATATAGGAAAACAAATATGGCGCGGCTGACGCACCATATTAAATAGTAGTGGCGTGTCTTCCTCCTTCCCGCCATCGACCCCTTGCGCCCCTTCGCCCGCCCCCTCCCCGCCGCCCCCCGCGCCCTTCTCGCCCTTGCTCGCCCCGCCGTTCTTAGTCCTCGAATCCCTATCTCCGTGCAACTTCTGAGCCTGGGACTCCCAGTCCGACGGCTCCGCCAGCCACTCCGCCTCGCCGTCCGCCGCACGCCCCAGGTACTGCCCGCCCTCCTGCGGCTGCGTCGACACCCGCTCCGGCCCGCCACTCGGCGCCACAGCGGCCTCCGCTTTCTGCGCTGGCTTCCGCCGCTCCATCCCCAAAATGCTCGAGTACAGCTCATCCAGGATCATATCTCCTGCACCGCACAGGCCGGCGCGTGCTGCGCTCGTGTCGTGCCGTCGCGGGGCCGCGGCGGTGCCGGTTCGGTGGGGTACTTGTGCATGTTGTGTGGGCGTGCCGTACCGATGACGCGGCCGCGGGCGCGGATCTCTGGGGACGCGGCGCCGGCTTGGTCGAGGAACTGCTGGTAGACCTTGCCGAAGACCTCTCTCGCGGACTTCTCCGCCAGTTGGCGGTGCTTGTCATGGGCTTCTCGGGCCTTCCGGTTCCACCGCGAGACCTCGCGCTCCGCCGCCTCCCCGAACTTGTCGATCTGTACGCAGGGATCGTCCGTGGCGAAGCGCACTCGGTAACGCGGCAGCGTGCGACCGGACGGAAGGCAATGCTGGGGTGATCTGTGGGGGTGGCCGGTGCGGGACAGACGGCGGCGGCGCACCGTGTCCTGTACGTCGAGAAGGAACTTGTCCGAGCTGTCGACGATGTGCTGATGGTACTGCGTTCCCGATTCCGCGACGCCGTCGCTCCGCTCCTCCTTGGCTGCGCTCGGTGACGACTCCTCTTGCCGCTTGCCGTCCGGTGCTGCGTCGCGCGCGCCCAGAACCTCGGCGAGCATGTCCTCCAGCTTCAAGTGAACACGCTCCTTGCCATGCTTCTTCCCAGGAAACCCCCACATCTCGAACTTCGCAACGCGAATTCCAGACACCAAATCCTATCTCGTCACCAACCGCACGCACTATCACCACTGCGCACTCGACCGCACCTCGCGACCGCGCACAACTCTACACCCCACGCACTCCGCGGCCCCACCATAGACCACTCGACGCCCCACAGGGGGGTTTCACAACACACCCCCCCTGAGTCACCCCCCCCTCACATCGACCGCAAACCAACGCCTCAACGCCCGCCGCAACACCAGCGCTCCCTCACTTCTTCGCACCGCCCGCGCGCGCCTTCCGCGTCGCCGCCGCCTTCGCAGCAGCTTCCTTCCTGCGCCGTTGTTTGCAGGGCTGACAGTACCACTCCCCGCGGGGCACGCGCTTGAGGCCCGCACACCCCAGGTGCGCAGCATTCTCGCAGCCGTCGCACAGCAGCAGCTCGTCGCCGTCCTCCGACGCCTCGCACACGAAGCACACGTCGTCATCGCCGCTGCTGTCAGCCAGGGCCGCAACCCCCCCCTCCGCGCCCTCGGCGCCGTCGACGTCCATCGCGGCGTCCTCGGCAGCGGCGCTCAACCTCCGTGCGGACTTGGACGCCGACCTCCGCGGCGTCAGCGCGAGGCCAGGCGACGCAGGCGTGTCGCTGGGCGTCGCGGTGCGGGCGCTGCGCGCCGGCGGCGAGCGGGACCGCAGAGCCGGCCGCGCGGACGCAACTGCCTCCTCGCCAGCGGCTCCGTCCTCCGCGCCCGCGCGCTCCGGCGTCGCGAACATCGAGCGCCCGTTCCGGCTGACCGACGCCGGTGTGCCGGCGGCCGCGCCGCGCGACCCGGGCTTCTCGACCGTCGCGTGCTGCTGCTCCTTGGCGTGCACGACCGCGCCCGCGCCCGCGCGCATCCCCCGCGCGGACGCCGGCGTGGCGGTCCCGACTGTCCCGCCCTGACTCCGGCTGCGGCTCCGCGTCTGCCGCACCACCACGCACGCGCCCGTGCGCACCGCGGCGCTCGGCGCCGCCGCACTCGTCCTCCGCCCCTGCCGCACCACAACAACCCCCCTTCCTGCGCCGTCCACCTCCGGCGCGACAGGCGCCGCGGGCGCCTCCACCACGGCCGCCGCGTCCTCGCAGGGCTCGTCCGCGTCCTCGGAGGGCTCGTCCACGTCCTCTGCTACCGCGGACCGCAGCTGCGAGCGCAGCGTCTTGATCATGGCCTTGGCTGTTGCATACTTCTGGGCGACCTTCGCGAGGCGCGTGGTCGCGCGCTTGGCGGTGCGAGCGGCCGCGTTCGCGCGCGTAGCCTCGCGGCGCGCCACGCGCCGCAGCGCCCGCACCGTGCCCTCGCTGTACAGCACCGTCCCGGCGCCTGCGCCGCCGCCGTCGCCGCACAGCGCTGCGCCCTCGGCGTCGTCGACATCCATCGCGTCCGCCTCCGGCTCAGCCTCCTCCTCCTCGCTCTCGCTGCCGCTGTCGTCCGCCCCGTACGTCTCAGCCGCCACGGGCTCATCGTCAACAACAGGCTCCTCCTCACCGCCGTCGCCGTCGCCGTCGCCGTCGTCGCGGCCTCCTCCCTGCGCCGCGATGAGCTCCGCGGGGATCTGCACCACCACGTCCTCGTCGCGCTCCAGCTCGAACAGCTCACGGGGGAGTACCAGAGTAAACTCCCCCCCCTGGTCCTCCGCAGACCCGCCGCCGCCACTGGGGCCCAGCACCGGGGTGTTCTGCGGCGCCGCGATGCCCACGAGCGCCTCGCCGCTCCGCGAGAACAGCCCGGGCGACACCGTCAGCTCCATCCCGCCCGCGAGCGGCAGCGGGGACGCCGGCGACACCCCCCCCTGCTGCTTGGGGGGAGACCGGCTGCTGCGACGGCCCTGCGCGGGGGCCGGCGAGCGGAAGGCCTCGCCGGGGAGCTCGACGACGGCGGGCACCGGCGCGGGGGCCTGACGCTCCGCGGGGGGGTCCTGACACAGCGCCAGGGAGGGGGACCTCTGGAAGGACTCCCCCGGGGGCATGAAGACGCCGCTGCTCGTGCCGGCGCCCGGGGGCGTGAGGCCGCAGAACGGCAGCGCGGTGGAGCGCGCCTGCCGCCCGAAGGTGAGCTGCGGGGTGCCCTCGGAGGCCTCGAGGACGCCCGGGGGGGGAGTGGGGAACAGGCGGGCGGGCCCGCCAGAGGGCCGCGAGGAGCGCCGCCCGGACGCGCCGATCGACGAGAGGGAGAGGTTGAACGAGATCGATCCGTTCTGCACAGCATCGAATGATGAAACGACTCGGAATCGTCGAAACAGCACGAGGGAATAGTCATATTGCTGCAGATAGACGTGTTGCTGCATATATATATATATATATATATATATATATATATATATATATGTGGTCGACCGCCCACGCACGGCACCATCGACCGAGCGGCGAAAATGCGCGTGCGTGACAGGTGGTGCACAGCAGAGAAGGAGGCGGCGATGATCATGCTGATAGGGTCAAGGGCTGCGACGCACCGCCGAGCTCCCCGCCACAGGCGTGCCGCGCGTCGACGCCGACCCGACCGTCACCGCGCGGACCGTGAACTCCCCCGGGCTGACCCCCACCGCCGACGCGGGGGTCCCCGTCCGAACCCCCCCGGGGCCCCGCGCCTCCACACGCCGCTTCCGCGCGAGCTCCACCGCCCACGCGGGCACCTTGATCACCATGTTCTGCCACTCCGGCGTCTTCGCGGCCACCTTCGCCGGCACCGCGCCAGGGCTCGCGCCGCGCCGCGGCCGCGCCGCCGACCGCTGTGCGTCCGCTGTTCCGCCGCCGAAGAGGGAGGCGGGGAGGCGCACGGACACGCTGCCGCCCGTGGCCGGCGCAGCCAGCGAGCTGTGCTGCACGGAGCCCGGCGTGGCGCGCCCGCGCGGGGTCGTGCGCGGCGCGCTGCGCTGCGAGACCCCCCCCGCTGTTTGGGAGGGGTCAGGCACGTGCACCTCGACGACGACCTCCGCGGCGCCGTCGACGGTGCCGCCGAGGTCGAGCAGGCGCCCCGCGAGGTCCGCGGCGTCGATCTCGGCGGCACGGGGCAACACCCCTCCCGAGGTGTTGGGCGTCTGACGCGGAGCCCTGCCCCCGGTGCGCGGCGCCGACGGCGGCGCGGGCGACGCGCGCGGCGACTTCCGCGGCTGCGCCGCCTTCGCCGGCGCCGGAGACGGCGTCTTCGCGCCCCTGCGCGCCGCGGCGGGGCTCTTCGCCGCCGGGGGGGCCTTCTTGTCCGACTTGGGGGGTGTTTTCTCCTTCTTCGCCGCCGCGCCCGCCGCGCCCTTGCGCGGCGTAGCCTTCGCCTCCGCACCCCGCGCCTTCGGGCTCCCGACGGGGCTCCCCGCGGGGCTCGGCGGCGGCATCGCCTGTGACAGAGTGATGTCAACATCCCCTAGGGCGCGCGACGTGCGGTTCGCGCGGTTCGGGATCGTGTGGATGTACGTCCGCGGCGCCCAGGAGACGCGCTTCTTGGCCGGCGGCGCGTCGTCCGGCGACGGCACGGTCGTTGCCGGCCTGGGTGCCGGGGGGGCGGAGGCGGGGGGGGGATCCAGGGAGGCGTCGCGCTGGCGCTTGGCGCGGCTGCGCGACACTGTGCCGGAGACTGCGGGGGGGAGGGCGCGGAGTGCCGGGTCGTGAGGCGGCGTGCGGTGCGGTGCGGGTTAGATATGAGGTGGAGAGGGGGCTGGCAGTTGGGAAAGCACGAGTGTGGAGCGCACCTGGGGGAGGCGAGGGCTTGAGAATCGGCCCCGAGACGCGGCGCGACAGCGGCGTCGTGCGTGCGGGGCCGCCGGCGTCGGGGGAGTCCGGCACGTCGGGCTCCGCGGCCGCCAGAGGCCCCGCATTGCCTGCGTCGTTGACAGCGAGGGGCGGGCGCGGCCCCGGCGACGACTGAGACCGCTTCCCCCTCCGGGGCGTGTTCTCCTTCCCTGCACTCAGAAAACGCGATTCGCAGGACCGTTCGGGGCAGAACGGGCCGGTGCGGGCGCACAGACCGCATCGCGTGCTGTGCGCTGGTCGCACCTTTCCTCCGCGACTGCTTCGCGAGGTTGACGCGGAACTCCTTGGCCGGCTTGCCGAGCTGGTCCACGGCGATGACGTCGCCGTTCTGCACCTGCGTCGGCCCCGCGATCTCGACACCGTTGACGCGGACAGGCGCCTTGCCGAGGGGGCACAGCGTCACCACCCCCGACGCGTCGAGCGACACCTGGCAGTGCCGCCGCGACACGGCGGGGTTGTTCAGGATCACGTCGCAGTCGTCGCTCCTGCACGGCGGGGGCGGGGGGGGGTATTGCGGCGCTGACGAGGCGGACGGGGCCGATGTTCGGCGTTGTTGGGGCCAGCCTGGGCGTCCCTGCCGCGCGAGCCGGAACGAGCTTTTTTCCGAGCGCAATCGCACGTCCCGACACGTTTGACATGGCAGTACATGCTCGTGAGGCGCGTATCGGCTGGTTTCGCGGTCGGCGCGCGGGGGTGCTGGGCGTGAGGGCTGTGGCTCCTCAGAGCGCCGTGCGCGTCGTCCACGGCGCGAAACAGACATCTGCTGCGCCCCGTGGGCGGAACACAACACAGGCTTCCGGGGCCGCACCTGCCGATGACGAGAGGCCCTGGTTTGCCGGTATCGAGCGGAATTGGCATCACGGGCTTTCCGCCCTTCAGGGCCAGCAGAACCGGCCCGGGAGCAGCCGCCATCTTTCCGCGGGCGGTTCTTCGTGCGGGTGGCTTTCTCCTTTCAGCGCGGCGCGTGGCCGTCGCGGGTCGCGCGCAGCAGGCGGCGCGGCGATGGATGGAAGCTCTGTTGTGCTCGCGGCCCAGGTGCTCCGCGGCGACGTGGTCAACGACGACGGTGGAGCAGAGGCAACGACGCTGCAACTGGGAGGCGTGCCGATCCGTCCGATCTGCGCTCGCACCGTCCCCCGCGGCGGCGAAGTCCCCCGCACATGGCAAAGGGGGGGTTCTACCTGACGCAGGGACACCCCCCCCCGTGGCCAACGCAGCCACGCCCCCGGGGCCTGACGGCGCGCGCTCGGACTGCGCCACGGCGCTTCTCCGCGTCACATTCCGCGTCCCGTGCGCCAGTTCTGCGCCACTCGCCTCCCTGCGTCATCACCGTCAGCCCTCCCACGGGGGCGCCGCGCGCCTCACGACGCCCGCGCGGCGCGGAACACCTTCGTCGTCATCTCCGTCAGCTTCTTCTCGCCCCCGAAGTGCTCCATCGCCGTCGGCGCGAGCGCGAGCCGCTTACCAGTCGACCTGCACGCACACGCCGACACGCGCGCCGCACGGCCGTCGGACCCCGCGCCGACCCCCCGCCCAGCTCAGCATGACGCCTCGCGCGGCGGCCCGGCGCAAGCACAGGCACGACGCCTCGCACGGCACCAGAAACAGCGTGTTCTACTGGGGGGTGTTTTCTCCGGACCTGTCAGGGCGCTGGTAGTCCTCGACGGCGAGCCACTTCATGCGCACCATGTCCTCGATCAGCGCCTCCACCGGCGCGCCGAACTCCCTGTGCGCGTCGCGGGCCCCCGCCCTGCTGTGCGCCGTAAGCGCTCCCGGGGTCGCCTTCACCCGCGCGGGCGTGAACGCCGCGCCGAGCTGCCCGAGGTGGGTCGCGAGCTCCCCGACGTCGCACTTGCCGCCCTCGGCCCACAGCAGCGACACCACGGCGCGGCGGAAGCCGGCGACGGCGCGTTCGCCGGGCCGCACCACGTGCCGGGCGAGGAGCGGGCGGGGGACGGTGGAGGCGAGGCGGAAGGCCTTGGAGGAGTTGTTGATGTTGAACTCGACCAGGTCGTACCCGAACGACTTGAGGAGGACCAGCGCGGCGCGCCGGAGAACCCACTTGGAGACAGCCAGGCGACCGGCGCCACTGGCCATGGCTCCGCTGCGAGCGCAGGGGCGGCGGAGCGGGCGCGTTGCGGCGTGCGAACTCAGACATTCTCCGTGGTTCGTCGCGGGCGCGTTCCGCGCCACGGCGGTGTCGATTGCCGCAGGCGTGGGGTTGGGTCGCGGCGGGTGTGTGGGCGGGCGGACGTGCCTCACGACGTCGTTGATGTCCTTCTGCATGATGGGCTGCTCCGGCTTCGAGGAGGCGCGGAACACGATCATGCGCGCCACATCCTCGACCAGCCTGCGCAGCGTCACGGCGGGAAACAGAATGCCGCGTGTTTGCGCGAACGCAGACAGCGTCCGATCCTCGAACCCCGCGCAGGACGAAGATTGCGACGTGGGAAGCGCGTGCGCGCGGCCGGGGGCGGAGCGCCGCGGCCCCGCGCTCTGTATCGCGCGGGGCGGGCGCAGCGCTGCAGGGTGGTTCGAACACCGGGAGGGCGCGCACTTCTTCTTCTGGTGCTCAGAGATCTTCTCGAGGTGCTTTTTGCACTGCGTGGCCGCCTCGTTCGCCCGCGTGGTCGCCCGTTGCAGCTGCATCGCGGTGGGGACGCACAGCGCGCGGTGAGCGCTGGGCGTTGCCCAGCATGCACTCTGTGCCTCCGTTCCGCCCGCTCCGGCCGCGTGCGCCACGAAGCGCGCGCTGAGTCGCGAGAGAGCTCGATTGCGGCGCTGCGCGCGCGGCCTCGCGGGCGGGCGACGCCGGGTGGCGACGGACGTGCGTCGGCCCCGCGCTTTTCATGAGCAGGCACCCTCGCACGCTCTCTCGCGGCGAGAGGCGCACTCACCGCGGTCCTGTACGCGGCGTCCTCGCCCTGGAGCGCCTCGCCGTCCTCGGAGCTCCCGGCGTCCCCGCCGCTCGCGCGGGGGGGCTGCGACGGCCCGTCCTGTCCCGCAGCGGGCGTGGCGCGCGTCCTCTTCCCGCGGCTGCGGGGCGGCGGGCGCGGCGCGGCGTCCCCGTCGGACCCCGACTCCTCCTCCGAGGTCGTGTCGTCGCGGACCGCCCTGCGCTTGCGAGGCATGGCCAGGAGCGCGCGCGAGAGCCCCGTGGAGGAGCTGCGGCAAACTGCAACCACTCGCAGATTTGAGACGAAGCGTGGAGGAATGGTTCGGCGGCCCGCACGCGCGTAGCTTGTCTCGCAAGTGCCTCCCAGCGGCGCTGCGCTGCGCGTAAGGCGCCGCGGTCCAGACTCACTGTGCCACAGGACCCCCCCCACGTCAGTAGAAGTAAGGGAGTGCAGCGCGGCTCAGGTCCCCGAGCCGCGTTCCACTGCCGGCACCGCACGTCGACAACGTCCGTCAACGAGCCGGCGGATGTCACGGGCCACTGCCAGGCAGCGTCGCGACGTTGGTGTGGCCCTGGAACGACTCGGTATCGGACGAGGGGCGGCGAGTGGCGCGCGGCGAGAGAACGGGGCGACTTGCGGGCGAGACGTGCTTGCTCGGCGCAGCATGAACGATCGGAAACTCCGTCACAAACAACTACTGAATGAGTATTTATTTATTTATTGTTTCATTAACTTAGTGCGCATCGTTCATGGATCTCTTCAGATCACGCAGGAAGGGGCATGCGCGTGGCCGAGTCTCAACGTCTCTGCTTCGAACTCGAGAGGCGGGCGCGCTCGTTCCCGCCGTGACACCCGGGGCAGTCTGAGCCGCGCCGGTCATGTCAGGGCGGGGGGGGTTATAGCGGGGATGCGGTCTGTGTTGGGGTCGCGCGGGCCGCCAGCGGCTGGCGGCGGGCCGCGTTCACGATTGCAAGGGCGCATGCGCCGCACTGGCTCGCAAGAGGACGTGGCCTCCCGCGTTGACAACGGGAGGTAAAAAGCGGGTGCTGCGACAAGCGAAAGCGCCCGTGCAGCTGCGGGCGTTCGAGGGGCGCCCGGAAGGAGAGGGCGGATCCGAAATGTAGCCTGGGGGGGGGTTGTTGATACTGTGAGTACCTACTGGGGGGCGTGCCGACCCGCAGGGGGGTGTGACGGGTCTTCGGAGCGTGGTCCGTGAGAGACAGGCAGGCTGTGTGCGCTGGATGAGGCAATTGTGTGGCATGATCCGTGGGTGGGGCAGCGCCCTGAGGACGGCGAGAGATGCAGCTGGTGGTGTGGTTGAGAAAAGAGCCAACGGGGTGGGAGCGCGAGCCGGCGAGGAATGCGCGGCGCACTGGCGGACGTATTTCGGGTCAAGCGCAACAAGAAGCGGCACTCGACGCCAGTTCTGCTGTCCCATGTCGGGAAGGTCCGAGTGGAGGAGCAGGAAGAAAAAAGTTAAAAGTAGTTAAAAGTAGAAAGTAGAAAGAGGGGAGGGTGAACGGGGTCAAGGGGGTGAAGGGGGTTCAAACAAGTTCGCCGTGGCAGACGAGAGACGAGCGGATGTGCCGCGAGCGCGCACGCTTGCGCGGAGGTCGCCAGCGGTAGGGTCGGGCGTTGCGGCCTAATCGGCGCTGTGTTGAGAGGTCTCCGAGGCCTGCTGCAGGCCGTACGAGATGACGCGGAAGCGCGCGGGGGGCGCGTCGCGCAGGACCTGCGCGCACTTGGCCGTCACGCTGGGCGCGCGGTTGCGGGCGAGGATGCGCGCGAGGGGGGTGTTGAGGTCCTCCGTGGAGCACCGGGGGGTCTTCCCCATCCAGATCATGCCGGACGCGTCCGTCGAGCGGCGCTTCCCGGGGCTGCCCGCGCCGCGCGACCCGCGCGCGGCGAGCGCCGCCCGCGTGAGCGTGTCGCGCACCGGCCCCACGCCGTCGCCCAGCACCGACTCCCCCCCGCCAAGCACACACTCCCCCTCCTCCGCCTCCGCCTCCGCCGGCACCGCCGCCGCCGCCGCCGCCGGCCGCGCGTTCCACTGCCGGTTCTGCCGCGACAGCCAGCCCACCGACATCGACGCCGCGCGCCGCGCGAGGTCCCCGATCTCCTCCTCCTGCGCGTCGCGCGCCCCCTGCGCTCCGTGCGCGGACGGCGCGTGCTCGTCGACCGAGTCCAGGTTCGCGCGCGGCGGCGACACCTTCCGGAAGTACTCCCCCGAGTTCTTCCGCCCCGCGCGCGCCACCGCGCTCAGCAGCAGCGAGGCCTTGACGTTCTTCGGGAACAGGTCTTTGAGCGAGTCCGCGGACGCGAGCGTCTCCTCGCTCTCGACGAGCGTGTTCAGCGCCTGCTGGGCCCTCGCCTTGCCCCGCGCGCTCCCCGGCCGGACCGGCGACGCCTGCGGCTCCGGCGCCTGCGACGGACGCGCGACGGGGGGGTCTCCGAGCACCGTCGACGACGCCGACCCCGCGAAAGAGATGTGCTTCTCGGACCCGGGCGTGGGCTCCTGGCCGATGAACGCGTTCGCGCTCGCGTCGACGCGCAGGCTGCGCCGCACGTTCTCGGAGGCGGCCTCCGCCCCCTGCGCGGAGCGGCCCGCGTGCATGACGACCCAGCGGTGGTCGAGGAGCTCGGCGATCGACGGCCGCGCGCGCGGGTCGAGCGCGAGCGTCCGCCGGATGAAGTCCTGCGCCTCGCGCGACGCCCAGCGCGGCATCGTGTAGTCGCACGCCTCGAGCGCGGCAGTTGTGGCCTCCTTGGTGGAGCGCACGAACGGCGTGTGGCGCGCGAAGAGCTCGAAGACGATGCACCCGACCGACCACACGTCCGCGGCCGCGTCGTACGGCTCGCGGTCCTCCCGGCGCAGCGTCGAGCCGTCGGGCAGGCGCCCGCAGGAGAGCACCTCCGGGGCCATGAACTCGAGCGTGCCGAGGCGCGTGACGGGCCGCGCGCGCGTGGTGTCGATCGCGAAGCCGAAGTCCGCGACGCGGAGCTCGCCGTCGACGCCGAAGATGAAGTTCTCCGGCTTGATGTCGCGGTGCAGCACACCGCGCGCGTGGCAGTAGGCGAGCCCGCGGAGGGCCGGCGCGACGACGCTGCGGACGAGGTACGACTCGTCCTTGGCGGGGAGCGTCGGGTAGCGCTTGTAGAGGTCGTCGCCCGCCCGCTCGAGCAGGAAGTAGCACGCCACCTGGTCCTGGAACGCCGCCCAGAGCTGCAGCACGTTCGGGTGCGAGAGCTTCGCGTGGACCTCGGCCTCGCGCTCGAGCTGGTCGATCTCGCCGGCCTGCATGCGCCGGAGGTCGTACACCTGCGCGGGCGCGGGAGGCGCGGAGAGGTGGTCAGAGGCCTAGCAGTGGCATCCGCGGCGCGGGGCGCGGCGGTTCCGGGCCGCGAGGGCGCGCTTTCGGACGGGAGAGGTACCTTGAAGACGACGGTGCGGCCCGAGACGTGGTCCTTCGCCTGCCAGACCCGGGACTTCGCGCCCTTGCCTAGGGTCGTGAGGGGGGAGAACTGGTGCACCGACCAGGCCTGGCGGAGCACGTCGGGCGGGCAGGCGTGTCCGACGACGTGCCACGACACGAACGACGACCGCACGTCCTGCCCGGGCTCCGCGCGGTGCCGCACGAGCTCCCCGCGCGGGTAGTTAGGGGGCGGGGCCTGCTGGGGCGCCCTGCCGGGGATCCGCGGCAGGGAGACCTGCGCGGCGATTGAGTGCGCGAATCTGGGTCTTGCTGGTTCGCGGCATTCGTGTCGCGGCGCGAGGGCGCTCCGGCGGCCGGCGCGGGCCGGGGAGCCGGGGATTTGAGTGCAACGCCGTGGGCAGCAGGCGGCGCACCTGCGGCCTCGAGGGGTCCTGCGCGGCGTCCTCCGCGGCATAGTGGTGCGACTCGAGGACGGTCTGCGTGCCGCGCTTCTCGAGGACGTGCAGGTCCGACGCGCCTGCGGGGAAGGTACGTTGCAGGTGGCAGTTACGGCGAGTGCGTGCTGTTTCGAGGGGATACGGCGTGTAACGCGCGCGTGGGCAGGTGGGAAGGACCGGAGGGTGCGTTTCGGTGCGGTCGCGACGGCGGTGCGGCGGTGGGTGCGCGCGCGGGAAGGTGGGTCGGGTGGTGAGGTCGAGGGGGCGGCCGCGGGGCGGCGCGGCGCGCGATGTGGCGCGGAGCATTGCCGCCGAGATGTGTGAGGGCGAGGGGGGCGGCGGGGTTGGCCGCGAGGTGCCGCGGCGCCGCGGTAGGCGGAGGTTCGCACCTAGGCGGAGCGCGTCGGGGAGCTCCCGGGGCTTGCGCTCCTTCTCCTTCTTCTTGAAGAGCTGAAGCACTTTCATCTGGATACCGGGCTGCGCGCGGCCGCTCTCGCAGCGCCCTCAAGAGCCCGGGGCGCCCTGCACTGGCCGCTCGGGGGGGTGCACGAGGTTGAGGTGCTAATCCGCGGGGGCGCGAGCGCCGCCGGCAGGGGCTGCGCCTGCGCGCGCCTCGCCTCTTTGCTCCCATGCGTCTCGCGCCGCGGTGGCGCCCGCGCGACGGCCGGCGGGCCGTCACGGCGAGAAGCCTAGCTGCCTCGCTCGGCTAGGAGTCCCGTGCGACGCGGCACCGAACGATGCGACCGACACGCGGCTGGAAAGAGAAAGGAACGGCTGAAACCTAACGGGGAAGCGAGCTGGGCGTCGCACCTGCACCTGCGCCTGGGCAGGCAAGCGCTCTCGGCCGTACCCTGTTTCTCGATACCTCGGCCCTGAGGACCGCAAACGCAACGAACTATCTATCCTCTCGGCAATTCTGTTTCTCAGATACGCCGCAAGTGACGACGTGCGGCGCTCGCCGGGCCTTTCGTGCCCGCGGCGCCGCGAGACGAGGGCTACTACACGAGAGGGGGGGTATGACGGCCGCACGCCACGTCCGGTGAGGCGACCAGAAAAGCGCCCCCGGCCGCCGCGCCTCGACGCCACGCCGTGCCTCATTGATGCGCTGCCATGTCTCGCGCGCTGTCCGCACCGAGTGACTACATCGTGTGTACGCATCACACCGAGGCGCCGCCGACGCCGCTACGTTCGGATAGTGCCACGCCGCGGCATGCAGCAGCCCCGTCCGCTGCTGAGGCCCTGTGACATCTTCGGGGTGCCAGATGCTGCGGGGGGGATTCGCGGTGCAGGCGGGAGGCGGTGGGTGGCCTGATGACGGCGGCGCGGCGGGGCGGCGCACGCACGGCGACTGCAACCGTACAGCGACATGTCAGCCAGCGGTCGACCGATCGGTGTCGTCCGCACGGGAATCGTCCAGGCTTACACGGCGGCGCCCCGCGTCCTCGCGAGCTCCATCAGCTCCTGCAGCCAGTCGACGTCGTGCGTTTTTTGTGGTGCTGGGTGCAGGGCTACGGCCTTGCTGGACGTGCATACGCGACGCGCGCTGCCTCGCGATCGCACGTCGCGCCGCTACTGTGTCGCGGGGCCGGTCGCGCAGCGCACCTTGAGCGCGACCGCCGGCCTGGGGTCGCTGACGTGCAGCCAGGCACTGATGTCGGCACAGCAGTCGGCCTGCGGGCACACGTGCCGTCGCGCGTCCAGGCGTGGCGGCGCCTCTCTGCAACCGCGCCTCTCCGGCGGCGCCGCGACCTCGCGGGCGCATCCGAGGCACAGCACGTGCTCGCAGGGAAGCAGGAGGGCGTCGCCGCGCGGCACCTCGCGGCAGAGCACGCACGTGCAGACGCGGGCCAGCTCGTGCCAGTCCCCGCGCCGGACGGCTCGCTGCGCCGCGACCAGCGTTCCGGTGCGCCGCGTCGGCGGCACGATCGCGTCCCCGAACGGCGCCCTGCACTGCGTCGGGGAGGAGGCGGAGAGCAGCAGGGTGGGAATCAGAGAAACGCGCCGTCGCGCCAGGTTTCGCGGCCTCGAGGCCGTGCGCTCTTCGTCACGCGTCGACGCACCGTCGGACAGGCCTTGCGGAGAGCTGCGGACCCCATGATGTGCGCCAGACACCTGGCGCAGGCAGCGTGGCCGCACGGCAGGTTCACCGCCGCGCGCTCGCCTTGCGCGTCGAAGTCCTCCATGCACGCGACGCACGCGATCTCGAACTCGCAGCCCGACGAAGTGGCCGCCTCCTCGTCGTCGACCAGTGCACCGACAGCCACGCGCAGTTGCGACGCGGTCTCGCGCAGGCGCTCCATCAGGAGGCGCACCGCGGCACCGGTCCCGCTCGCGCACGGACCCCCGTCGCCGCGTGGCACTGGTCCTGGGCGCCGCGGCGGCGGCACGGCAGCTGCACCAGCAGCAGCAGCGGGCGGCAGGCCCTGGTCGAGCATGTCCAGGACGCGGTCGAGCTCCTGCCACGCCATCGCGAGGTATGAGGTCGAACGTGGCGTGGACGCGGGGCGCCGCGGCGGGCGCGCCGGCGGGCTGTGCGGCCGCTCCCGGACGCTGCCGGTCCTGCGCCGCTGGGCGTCGTCGTCGGACGCCGGGTGTCGCGCTGGCGGATCGTCGGCGTCGCGCGCGCGCTTTCCGTGCAGGCGGTGCTCCGCGTGCGCCGCGCGCGGCTGCCCGACGGTGGCGGCGGCGGCGGCGAGGCTTGTTGCACGAGTCGCTTCTTGCGCGCTGGCGACGATGGTGGCGCCGCTGGACGCGCCCGGCGGCGCAGGTGGTGGCTCCGAGCCGCCGCCCCGATCGCCGGCGCCGCGACTGGGCGCGTCCGTCGCGACGATGAGAGCGGGGAGCAGGGCCTCAGCGACCACTTGCGTGTGTGCGTCGCGTCGCCTGCAGCGCGGCCAGGCGCTGTCCGCGCCCGGCGGCGGCGCGCCCGTCGCCAGATGGAGAACTCGCAGGGCCCGTCCGCCGACGTCGACCCCTCCGAAGGGCCCCGCAGTGAGCTCCAGCACCAGCCACTGCCCCAGCAGCTCCGGCAGCTCCGCCTGCCAGGGCAGGTAGCCCCGCTGCGCCGCATCGCGCAGAATTGACACGAGCCGCGCCCTGTCGACCGTCGCCGCGCCCTCGCCGGCGCCCCTCCCAAGCTGCTCTCCACCCAACGTCGCGCAGCCGCCCGCGAGCGTGCGGATGGCCCGGGCGACGGAGGGCTCGCTGTTCCGCCACAGCGCCGCACGACGGCACGGGGTGAGGTAGCGCAGCGGCACGTCCAGTGCTGCGGCGCACAGGAGCTTGGTCACCGCCACCACGTCGGCGCGGCGGGCAAGCTCCGGGGGCGCTCGCTCTGGCGCGGCGACACCGACCCGCTGATTGATCGAGCTTCCTGCGAGAGAACGCGCACGGACAGCGCTATGCTGGGCGCGACGCGCGGGCGGGTAGGCACCCCCGGTGGTTGAGGCAGGCATGTGGGCCCGTGGTGCGCGAGACCGGCAGCAGCTCGAGGCGCGCACCTGGGTTCGCGTCACGCGTATGTGAGCTGGCGACATGCTGCTGCCGCGCCGCGGCCCCGTCGCGCGCGTGGCACGCGCCGGCGGGGCCGTCCATCGCGCCGCTGGAGTGGCCCACCTGCGGCGCCAGGAAGAGCGCATCGCGGACGCGCAGAAGCGCGGCGTCGGTGCATAAAGTGCCGAGCTTCCTGTCCCGGATCGTGCCCGGAGATAGCACCTGGCGCGCGGCCTGGAGCGCAAGGCACGCGGAGACGAGGAGCACGCCCTGGTCCGTGAGCTGCGCCCGCGCCAGCGCGCAGGGCGGGGCTGCGCGGGCTAGATGTTCCCGCCACAACCGCGCCTCGTCGAGCGTGGCGTCATGCACGAGCTGGCCAGCCCCCTGCGCACCCTGCAGTGTGGACAGGGCGGAGGCGCTGCTGGTGAAGCCGCGAGCGACGGAGACGCAGACGCGCGCGAACAACAGGCGCATCCAGAAGATCGAGAGGTACCCTCGCGCGCTGACGCGGGCGGCGAGGGGCTGCGGACGACCCGGAAGGAGCGCGTGTGCACCTGGAGATGCGCAGAGACATCGCGTGTGCCGTCGTGGCCTTGGAGTCCGCCCGACATGCCGCGGATGCCCGCGCACCGCGATGGTAACGATGCCAGCACGTGTGGCCTGCGCGGTCGGTGCTGGTCAGGAAGGACAGCGGCGCGAGGTGGGTGCCTTCTTGTCCGCGCCGCCTGGCCTGCTTCTGCTCGCAGCCCGCGGCGCCGAACGAGTTCGAGGTCGCGGTGCGGAGGCTGACCCCCCCCGGAGGCGTCTCACTCGCGATCACGCCCGGAGGAGACGGCTTGGGCAGAGGCCCCCGTCGGCAGTGACCGACTGGCGACTGCCCGGGCTGCTGCGCGGCGGCCGCGAGGCGAGCAGTCCACTTCTCGCCGAGCAATGGTCGGAGAAGCCCTGCAGATGCTGCGCGCGTTCTGGTCCTTGCCGAAATCCGCCATGGTGCTCCGAGGGCGGCGCCTTCAAGCAGGACTACTGTCGCAATGAGCGCGCGACGCCACGTGGGCCCCCTGAGGAAATCGGGCGGTCCGCCACGACGACTCCGGGATTCTCGCTCGCGACGGCGCGGCGGAACCCCGAAGAGAGGCGGAAGACGTCGCACGCGGTCGCGACGTCGGGCACACACAACCGACATCAGCAAGCGGACCGCCGCGGGCCACCCGGTCGTTTCCGGCTACGAGAGCGCCGCGCAGCGCGGCGAGTGGACGAGTGGCGTGGTGCCAGCGGGGCCGTTGAAGGGCGTCGTGCACCCGGTGGGCCGCGGAGGGGCGGACCTGGGCCGCCTCTGAGTTTTGAGCTGCGGACGGTGGTGCCAGGGGCGGGTGACGCCTCGCGGGCGCGAGTTCCGCTGGAGATATGATGGTCTGAACTCGCGGCTGTGAAGGGGCGGTCCTGGAGCCCCCGTGATGGGCGCAAGGAGGGCCCGGGAGCAAGGAGAGCTCCATCGTTCTCCCGGTGCGCAGACAGGTCCTCTTGGAGCGCCAGTGCCTCCTCATGCCAGTGGAGGACTGGAAGATTCCCTGGCGCGCGCTTCGGCCCGCGAGGCAAGCTCGCGTCGTCACGTCTGGGGCGGTGTGCTGGCAGCCACTTCAAGTTCCGCAGGCAGGTGCGCTCGAAACCGCGCCGCTGGCCGCGCCAACACCCCTCTCGCTGCCAAGTGCTTGTGCCAGGGCATCGCCCCGGCGCAAGCGCCCCCTCTCTCGACGTGTTCGCGCCTCTCCTGCCCCTGCATCTTCCGCCCTGTTCTCATCGCCCCACGCCGTCCTGGTCCGTGCGCAGATGGCGCGCCCCTCGCGGTCCGCGGCCACGTGTTGACCCGCGGCGCTTCTTGCGCGGGCCCTCGCCGCGGCGCGGATTGCCATGTGGTTCGGGCATGTGCTTTCTACAGCGCTGCTTTCTCCATCGCGTGAGCCGCGCCTCGCGCTGCCGTCGTGCACCGGCGATGCGCGGTGAGGCAGGTCCGCGACGATCGGGCGGCGCCGGCGCGGCGCACATGTGGAGCCGTGGCGTGCGGGCGTGCGAGGCCGGCGACGGCACGGCGATGACGACGGGCGCGGTGTCGGAGCGGCAGGGCGGCCTGTGCGGCGGTGCGCTGCTCGTGGACCCCGCGGTGCTGGACGGCCGCTTGCAGGTCGGCGCCGTCGACGCCGCGGTCATGCGCGTGCCGGCTGCGTTCGGCGCCGTGCGCGGCCGCGACAGCGAGCAGAGCTCAGAGCTTGGTGTCGATGAGGGCGCGGCGCTGTCGTGCGGGCGTGCGTGTGGCGGTGCTGGTGGCGCGGGCGCTGGCGGCGGGCGCGCATTCGCATACGGCGAAGCAGCAGCAGGCGGGGGAACGCCTGGAGTGGCTGCACGGGGCGGAGGCGCGGGTGGACGTGGCGGACGCGGGGCCGTGCGGGACGGGCGACGCGGACGGCGTGGTCGTGGCGGCGCGCGAGGTGCTGGCGGGGACGGGGGCGGTGGTGGTGGGGACGGCAGAGAGCGCGAGCAAGCGGTGGGCTGTGCGCGGGGGCGGTGCCGCGGTGGTGGGGTCGCGGGACGTCGGGTACGCGGAGGCGATGGCGGTGTGCGGGGCGGCGTGCGGCGGCGGGCGCGTGGCGGGCGTGGACGTGGTGCTGACGAGCCTGACGACGGCAGGGTGTGTGGCGGGGAGCGTGGCAGGGGTGGCGGCGGGGGGCCGGGTGGTGGAGATCGGGAAGCGCGACGTGTGGAGCGCGGGGCGCGTGGCGCAGGAGCGGGCGGACGTGCGGTACGGGCTGGTTGCGGTGGACTTTTTGCCGGCAGAGGTGGTGCGTGGTGCGCTGGCGCGGGTGTCGCGGGCGCTGGGGACGGGGGCGGTGGGGGCGGTGGTGCGGGCGCGGCACGGGATGGGGGCGGTGGCGGCGGCGCCGCGGCAGATGTCGGCGGCGCGTGCGGTGGGGAAGGTGGTGGTGTGCCGGGCGGAGTGTGGGGAGGGGCGTGGGCGCGGGGGCGTGGCGGTGACGGGCGGGACGGGGTACGTGGGGTCGGTGGTGGCGGGGTGGGCGGTGGCGTCGGGGCGCGGCGGGGAGGTGGCGCTGCTGGGGCGCACGGGCGGGGCGGGCGCGGGCGGTGTGGTGGCTGGGGAGCGAGGGCGCGGTGGTGCGCGTGGTGTGGTGGCGACGCGTCGATGCGGAGCGAGCAGCGGGGGCGGCGGGCGTGTGCGGGCGGCGCGGGTGCGTGGGGGCTGTGGTGCACGCGGCGGGCGTGCTGGCGGACGGTGCGGTGGGGACGCTGGGCGCGGCGGAGGTGCGGTGGGGGCGTGGGGGTCGGCGCGGGCGTGCGCGACGATGGCAGGGTCGCGGAGCGTGGTGATGAGCAGCGTGGCGGCGCTGCTGGGGTCGGCGGGGCAGGCGAACTACAGTGCGGCGAACGCGGTGGTGGACGAGTGGGTGCGCGGGCAGAGGCGGGCGGGGGCGGAGGGAGTGAGCGTGCAGTGGGGGGCGTGGGCCGGGGAGGGGATGGCGTCGGAGGCGACGCGGCGGCGGGTGGAGCGGATGGGGATGGGGATGGTGGAGGCTGAGGCGGGGCTGACGGTGCTGGAGGGCGTGCTGGGCGGCGTGGGGTCGGTATGGGAGGCGGTGGTGGCGGCAGTGCCGCTGGACGGCGGGCGGCTGGCGGCAGCGCACGGAGCGGGCATGGCGGCGGGGCTGCTGAGCTTGGTGGGTGGCGAGGCGGTTGCCGCCAGTGCTGCTGCGGGCGTGGCGGGGGCCGAGAGGGCGTCGGCGGGCGCGATGGGAGCGGCGCACGTGCGGCAGGCTGTGGTGGACACGGTGGCGGACATCATCGGCGGCGAGGTGGCGGACAACGAGGCGCTGATGGCTGCTGGGCTGGAGACGCGGCTGGGCGTGGAGCTGCCTGAGACGGTGGTGTTTGACCACCCGACGGTGGAGATGATGTCGGAGTACATATCAGGGGCGCTGGGCGTCGCCGGCGAGGAGCACGTGGCGGTAGCCTCGCCGTGGCGGGCCAGGGCGGCGATGCGGTGGTGGTCGTGGGGGTGTCGCAGCGCAGCCCCGGCGGCGTGCTGCGGGACGCGCTGAGCGGGCGCGACATGATCACGGCGGTGCCGTGGGCGCGGTGGGACGTGGAGGTTGGGACCACTGCGGCGGGGGTGTTCGACAGGGGGTGGCCGCGCGGTTCGGGGGGCTGGTGTGCGGGGTGGGGGTGTTCGATGCGGCGGCGTACGGGATGTCGACGGCGGAGGCGGCGCTGATGGACCCGCAGCACCGGCTGCTGCTGATGGGCGCCACGGAGGCGATGGAAGCTGGTGTGCTGGCGGCACTGGGACTGGACGCGTCGAGCACGGGCGTGTACGCGGGTCTCTCGAACGTGGACTACCGGCTGCTGGCGGACCGCTGGGGCCAGCATGTCACGCCCTACACGGCCACAGGGAACGCGCTGCCGGCGGCGGCGGGGCGCATGGCGTTCACGCTGGGGTGCAAGGGGCCAGCGCTGGTGGTGGACGCGGCGTGCTCGTCGTCGCTGGTGGCGCTGGGCAGCGCGCGCAGCGGGACACTGGGCGGCCGGCGTGGCAGTGCGCTGGTGGCGGGCTTGAACGCAATGCTGGTGGCGCAGACAACGGGGGATGTTTGCGCGGGCCGGGATCATCGCCCCCGACGGCCGGTGCAAGACGCTGGACGCGAGCGCGGACGGATAGGCGTGCGGAGGCGTGCGCGGTGGGCGTGGACTTCCGCGACGTGCCGGGCATGTACCCGCGGGGCCCGGTCGGGCGCCCGGGGGCGACATGGCCGGTGTGGTGGGGGCTGGTGCGGGGGCGGCGAGGGCGCGGGTGTACGGGCTGGCGGTGGGGTCGCTGGGGACGCCGAGGCGTGCGGACGCGCGGTGCGTGGCGGCGGTGCCTGGGACGGTGACGCTGGAGGAGGCGGCGAGCCGTCCGACGGCTGCTGGTGACGGCGGAGGTGGCGCTGGAGCGGGCGGGGGGCGTGCGGTGCGGGGAGGTGGTGCTGGTGCACGCGGCGGCGGGCGGCAGGCGGCGTGGTCGCGGCGGCGCGCGATGTGCTGGCGGGAACGGGAGCGTTGGTGGTGGGGACGAGCCTGAGGACGGCGGGGAACGTCGCGGGGTTGGCCGCGCGAGGTCGGTCAGGAGATATCGGGAAGCGCGACGCGTGGAGCGGGTGGCGCAGGGGCTGGCGGACGTGCGGGACGTGGTGGCGGTGGACCGCTTTCCTGCCAACGGCAGTGGCGGTGCGGGAGCGGCGAGAGTCGCGGGCGCCTGGGGCTGGGGAAGAGGTGGCGCTGCTGGGGCGCACGGGGCGTGCGGGCGGCGCTTGGGCGGGCGGTGGGGTCTGGGAGCGAGCGTGCAGAGGTACGCGATGGTGATGAGCGAGGCGGCGTGAGCGTCGGACGCGTGCGAGAAGCACGGGCGCGTGGGGTCGACGGATGCCCACGGCGAACTTCTGCTGGCGATCGGAGTGGCGGGGGCGCCGTGCGCAGAGGAGATGGGTGCCAAGGCGGTGGTGGGTGCGAAGGCGGGCGCGGGTGGTGGCGGATGTCCCGCCGGGCGACGCGCAGCCGGAGGCGTCGCACGGAGGCGTGGCGGCGGGCTGCTGTGCTTGGCGGGTGGGAAGGCCGTTGCCGGCGCTGCAGCCGCGGAAGGGAGAGGGACTGCCGTGGCAGGTGCAGCGGGGCTGCCGCACGTGCGGCGCACACCGCGGCGACGAGGGCCGCCGGACGCGCTGGATGCGATCGTTCTGCGACTTGGGCTGGAGACGCGGTGGGACGAGGAGCCCGGGCGCGCAGCTGGGACGGTGGCCACGGGGTTCGACTGTCCGGGTCGGCGACGCGATCACCGCGGTGCCGCGGACGCCGCGGGATCCGGCGAGGCGAAGAGCGTGGCTGTGGGGACTGCAGCTCGTTTCGGCCGGCTGCGGGAGTGCCGGGTGAGGCTGGGCGTCTGATGTGGCGCTAGCTATAGCACGATGTGTCGACGGCGGAGGCGGCGCTGACGGGCGCGCAGGGCCGGCCGCTGCTGACGGACGACACGGAGGCGGTGCAGGGTGGCACGCGGTCGGCGCCGAGACCGGATGAGCACACGCGGCCTCTCACACGTCATGCCGTTGATGCCTTTGGGGCTGCGTGGCACCTGCCTCGGAGTTGCCACGCGGGGCTGAGATGACGTCAGCTCAGGTCTCTGTGAATTCGCTTCGAGCTCGGAGCCCTCCCGTCGCACCACTCGTCCTGTGTGCTGATCTGATCTTGTGCTGTGTCATCCAGTCCGTTCGCCCCCTGCGCGTCTCGGCCTGCACCTGCAGCCTCCCATAGCGCGCCCCTGCCCCGCCCTCCACCGTCTGCTCGGCGGCCTCCTCGACGAACCGCCCCCCACACACGCCTCCTTCCCTGTTGAACTTGGCAACCACTCCCAAGTCGCCATCCGCTCCCCCGAGCTGTGGAGTCGGTGTCGCTCAGTGCCGGCCACCGACGCCGAAGTGCCGCCCGATCGACACCGCCCGGGCGCCCCATGCAGCGCAGCGGCCCGAGGAGGGCTCTGAGCATGTGGCAACTTTGAGCCGCCGGGATCGCCTGTGGATGCGTCAGATCGGGTTTTTTGACGCGAATCGCGAGGAATAACATCGGAGACCGGTCACACACGCCTCGTGCCCGCGGTCGCGGCGCTGGCGATGCCTGGAAATCGACCCAGTAGAAGTGGCACTGTGAGTGTCCGCAGCCCCCACGCCCCCGTCTGGGCCCGTCCGCGCCCGAAGAGTGGTGCGTCGAGCTGCAACGCACGTGCACTCCGCCACCGCCGCCATGCCGCGCCCACCGCCGCGCGGAGCCTGCGGGGGCGCCGCCCCGGGCCCCCGGCATGTCGCCGAGCTGTGGCGGAGGCGCGGGCAGCATGACGCGGCGAGAAGACCTCCCGTTCCGACGCGGCCTGGACGTCCTGTCGCGCGTAGCGCCGAAGCGCGGTCGTGCAGCCGTCGAAGTCGCCGTGAGGGCGGCGCGGCCTCCCCATGAGAGGGAAGCACATCGGCACCTGCGCGACGCCGTCGAGCTCGTGCTCGCAGGTGAGCGCTTGGCCCCGCCCGCGCGAATGAGGCACGGCGGACGGCGCTGCTCGACCGCCATTGTTGGCGCAGCCGCTCCCGCTCGTGCGGGAGCGCCCTGCGGCCCGGCTCGAAGTGGGTTTCGAAGGGCAAATCTCCCTACCCCAGCGACGTGCGACCTCCCACGCTGCATCTCCTGGCCGCAGACGGTGTGGATCTGCGCAGCAGGGCGGCGCAGCCGCGCAGCAGGCCCCGGATGACCGCCACGCGCGACCGGGGCTGTGCCGCCGCCTCCCCGCGCGCTTCTCGCCCGCCCACGCCGATGCGCTGCCGCTCCGTGGGCGGGAGATGACGGGTTAGGTGTCGAGGCCCGCGTTCTCCCCCGGGCGGGGAGCGGCGTCCCTCGGCGCGCACCCCTCCTGAGCTGGCGCAGTTGGCCGGCAGCGCGTGCGTCGCTTCAGCCGCCGCGGCGTCGAAGGCGCAGCGCGTGCAGCGGCCAGGTGCGCTGCGCCCGCGCATCGGTCGCGCCATAGCAGCCCGCGCTCTGACACACGTTGCCGGGCATGCCCTGCGTGGCGAGGACGCAGAGCCACACCCCGGCGCGACCGCCCTGCTGCCCTGGCACGTGCAGGACGCGGACGGCGCGCGAGCACGGCGACCGGGGAGCGCTCGTGCCCGCCGTGGCCGCGTGAGCGCGGTCTGACGCCCGCGCGGGCTGCAGGCGTCGCGGGGTGCGCGTGGCCCTCCGCGCCCGGCAGAGCTCGCGGCGCTGGCGAGTCGAGATCCGCGCGTCGCGGCGGGGCCGGGCGAGAGTCGCACGCCGTCGTTCGACGGCGCGCGAGGGGCTTGCTGCACGTGGCGCCACCGCCTGCAAGTGGCACACAGGGGGCGGGGTGGAGGACGTCCGGCGGGATCCGCGGGTCGCGCAGCGGTCGGCACGGGGCCTTCAAGCCGGCCCCTCGGTGCGGGAGATTTCTGTCGCGGCGGAAGCACACCCTCAGGCAAGCGCCCCTGGGTCACATCAACGCACACCCAGCGCGCGCCATGTCGCATGCGGTGCCCCCGGAAGCAGATCAGGGGTCGCACCTCGACACAGTCTCGTTTCCGCGAGCACGAGGGTCGTGCTCAGCGTCGCATGCGGCAGGCCGGGACCAAAGCATGGTGGAACAAACGATGGTCCTCCGTGTGCCGTTCATGCAGGGAGCGGGGCCCTGAGCGCCATCCCACGACGCCATCGATGTCCAGCGGCCTCGCCGGCCCGCTCGCTGGCGCTGGGGAGGTCGTACGGGCGCGAAAATGCGTTCGAAGCTCAGCGCGCAAGCTGCGCGGGGCGCGCGGACCGCAACGCGTCCTCCGTCCGCCCGGAGCTCCGCAAAGCGGTCCACCTGGCTCCACACTTCTCGAGCAAGGCGTGAGGTCAGTTGCCAGAGCATATGCGCGGCGCCGCGGATCCCTCGCGGGCCACGGTGTTCGACGCCGCTCTCGCTGCATCGTCGGCGCGCTCGAGCGTTCTGGCCGCGCTGCACGGCGTCTGACGCTGCACGTCGCACGTCGACTGTGCAGTCGCTCGTGTCGCGGCGCTGATGAGCACAGGTCGGCCGCGCCCGCGGTGCTGACGGTCGTGTGTCTGCATCGCTCCGTCACATCATACCCAGCCGCTTCATACACGACGCGCCTGGCTCGATGTACGTCAGCGCCCGCCGCGGCGGCAGCAAACCGGCCGAAGACGCCAGGCTGGGCGGCACGCCAGACATCAGGAGGCCACGGGCCGTCGGCATCGGGAGGAGGCAGCTGCACAAACAAGAGCGGGTGCGTGAATCCTCGTGCCGCGATGCCGCGCTCGCGGCTGGCGGCAGCGACTCCCCATGGCGCACTGCTTTCACCCTGGTGCAGCGCTGGCTCTGCACGCGGGCCCTCGGGCCAGGGCAGCCCCATGTGTGCACCATGCCATGTGCTCGCTGCATGCTGCGGGGGCAGAGCTCGCACAGGGCGCCGTCCCGCCCCGCGCTGTGACGACGTACTCGCACTGCGTCGTCGCGTGCTCAGCACGTATATTTTACGCCGTTGCGCCCACCAGCGGTGCACTGTGATGCACCTTGGAGAGCACGAACCCCAGCAACGGGTCCTCGCAGCGCCTCGAGACGCGCCACGCGGGCTTCCGCTGCGCTTCATACATTGCTGGTTGACGATCGCGCCGCACCGTCGCGCCAGCGCAACGCCCACGCGGCCTGTCTCGACTCGACCTTTGCGATGCAGCAAGCGACAGCCGAGTTCCCGCAACGTGGTCGAGCGGTCCTCTCTGCGCCTCCAGCGGTCCCCTGCGGACGCGTCCGTCTATCGAGGCGGAGCTGGCAGCACGCGGGCTCGCGGAGCGCTGACAACACCCGCACATCATGCAGGTGCAGTCGCCGATCCCGAACCCCGCGCTGCAGGGACGCACGACGCCTCCAAAGGTGAGACACCACCGAGAGCGCTCGTCGAGCCCTCTCGCGCGCGCGCGGCTCGAGTCGTCACGTGCCACTCACTCGACGTCAGGGATGCCGACGTGTCACACGACGTCCTTGCGTCGGACTGACGGCCACGTGTCTCTGCGCATCGTCTGCAGCGGGCGCGCACGGTGGCCAACAGCAACGCGCAGCCGGGCAAGAAGCCGCGCACGGGGGGCGAGAAGCACAGCGGGAGGGAGACACTGGGCACCGTGTCACCGAACCGGTCCGGGCAGCGGATTCCGGACCAGCTGCATGAGTCGCGGCCCAGTCTTGCTGCCTCAGGTGCGTATCTGCTCCTTCATGCGCGATGCGCGTGCAGGTACCCCCATGATCACGCCATAGAAGACGCACGACGCGTCTCGTCTCTATGCTCGTCTGCAGGCGGGACGGGCACGAACACGGCGACGGAGGAGCGCCGGACCGCGTCAGACGACGTTGACGCGTCAACGTCGTACAAGACCGGGCTTCCTCCCGCAGATGCCGCCGTCCTGCGTCGTGAGCTCACGCCTGAAGAGATCGCCGGGGTCAAGGGCATGAAGCAGACGGACGCCGCGGATGAGCTGGGGGTGACGATTGACACGCTGAGGAAGAGATGCGGAACGCTGGGCATCAAGTGGCGGCGCCGCGCGGACGAGCTCACGCCTGAAGAGATCGCCGGGGTCTTCGACATGAAGCAGACGGACGCCGCGGATGAGCTGGGGGTGTCGGTTGCCACGCTGAGGAAGAGATGCGGAACGCTGGGCATCAAGTGGCGGCGCCGCGTGGACGAGCTCACGCCTGAAGAGATCGCCGGGGTCTTCGACATGAAGCAGACGGACGCCGCGGATGAGCTGGGGGTGACGATTGACACGCTGAAGAAGAGATGCGGAACGCTGGGCATCAAGTGGCGTCGCTTCGCGCCCATCTTAAGCTTCAGGGCGTTCCGCCAGGGTCCCACCACCTCGCGCGTGGACGCCATGCTCGACGACATCCTACACGACACGATGATGGTGCAGAACCTCGAGGAGATCGCTGTCGAGCGCACGGGTTCGAACCCGAATCCGCGCTCGCGCGACAGTCGATTCACGGTCACCATGCGCTTCCAGTCGCGCCTCTGGTTGGCCGACGTCAGGAGGTGGCTCCCGGAGGACATGCGGGACTCGCTGGAGGCCGCGCGCGACGACGACGTCGACGACACATTCGCTGCCGTGGCAGACAAACACAGCGGGATTGCCCACACCGAATCGCTACGGCAGCAGAACAGCTCCATCTACATGGGTAGGGCGCAGCTGCTGAGCCACACCGTCGGCGGCCATCGTGTCGAAATTCCGCGAGCTGTACGACGTGTCGCTTCCGGCACCTCCGACGCGCCCATCGTGAACAGCGCGGGCGCGGATTTCTCGTGTCGCTGCGACCAGGTCGCCGCGCAAGCGTGCGCGCCGCCTGTCACGCCGGTGCGTCTGACCCTCGCCTCACCACTTGCGCTGTCCACGCTCGCGACCGTGCCGACGAGCGACCTGCGGCGCGACTGACTGCCGGGCCTGCTCCGGGGTGCGCGCACCGCAGGAGGCTCTTGCAGAGGTGCAGGCGGCGTCAAAGTACGTCGAGGCCACGGGCTGCAAGTCCGCCGACGACGACGACGACGGTCGACGCACCTGGGTCGCGCGACCACGGCCGCGCCAGGCTCGACGCAATGCACTGCGGCCCGGGCCTGCTTCCGTGGCTGGTCAACGCGGCGGGGCCCGGCGCGAAGGTCCTGCGCCCTCTGCAGAAGCAGGGAGGAGATGCCTGCGTCATCCCGAAGGACTACGATCCCGGTGAGCTCGAGCTGCTGCAGACCAAGCCCGGGTTCTACCTCACCATGGTCTGCCTGCGGGACCTGGTGGCAGACGGCGAAGGCCTCAGCACGGAAGAGGTCGAGGCGCTCGAAGGGGAACAATTTACCGCCTACGTGTGGGACTACCTGGGGATCTACCAGGGATCGTTTTTCGCCCGACACGTCAACCACAAACACGAGGGGCTGGACGACGGCCTCTGGCGGCTGGTGGGTCCCACGACGCCGGCATCCACGCGACCCGCGCCCGCCGGCGCTAGGGCTGCCCTCGCGGGGTCCCTGACGCAGTGCCGGCGTCGGTCAGATGCTGCGACTGCAGAGTAACTCCCCCACGCGGGGCCGCTGTTGGAGAGCTGTCTTCCGCACGCGCTGGTGCCGAGTGAATCCGCTGCCGCGCCACTGCCCGTGCAGGTGTTCCCCGTGATCTGCGAATGCCCCGGCGTCGTGGAACGACTGGGCCTGCAGGTCATCAAATTTCCGACGAACTCGCAGCTGAACTGGGGCAAGACCCGACTCAGCCGCGCGGACGTGGAGGCGTTCGTCCCCGTGGGAACCAAGAAGCTGCAGGGGGACGTCATCACGCCGAAGCACGTGAATGACGCCTGCGATGAAATCAAGGCGGCCGCAGCAGCCGCGGGCCAAAGGCTCGTGGACGCCGGCGAGTCCGGGAGGGTCCTGCGTGCGCTGCAGCGGGAGTCTGGACTGCTCGAGAATCGCTACGACCTGCCGAAAGACGAAATCCGGGACCTGGGCGCGAGGTGCGCCTGCCAGAACGTTGACGCTGGCGGAGCCGCCGTGTGGTGCCCCGAGCACCGCTGGGTCTGGTCGCAGTCGCGGCCCAGGAGGCGCGCCGCGCTCGGTGGAAGCGGCCAGTACTGACATGCGCCGCCAACCTGTGCTGGTCTGGTTTCCACCACCCGTGCAGGAGGTATGATAAGTGCGGGGTGATCAAGCTGTGGGTCGGCCTGACCACCCTCGCAGAGTTCTTGGAGGACTCGGAGAACGCGCGTGCCTTGAAGGACCAAGCAGGCCCTGGCCGGGCGCAGCAGCTTAGGAAAATGATGCTGGATCCGCTGCAGGGCCTGGTGTCCGGGTGCGACGAGACGTGGTCGCTCCAGAAAGTTCTGGACGCGCTGCAGTAGGATGCAGGATCTGAGATGGAGGCGGTGTGGAGAAAGCGTGGGGCAGGGCGCTCGTGCAGTGCCGACTGCACCGACACAGCAGTGACGCCCCACGGGGGCGGAAGGACGACGCGAGGTGGGCGGGGGTGGGGCGATGAGGAGAGGGAGCAGCCATGCTCGGCTCACACGCCGGTAGCAGATAGCGGCGCGAGGACGCGACCGGCGCTGTGAGCAACGGGGAGGCAATTGCCGCATTCTGCGTTGCAACGCGGCGTCTTTGCGCAGCCGTCGTCTGACGGCGCGGCGTGGGGGGAGGTCGGGCTCGAGCGAGAACACGCGGCGTAGCCGCGCCGGGCGCGCGCGCTGGGCCGTCGAGGAGCCCGCGCGGGGCCGTCGGTCAGGTGCCGCATGCGGTGCCGCCACCTGCGACGGCAACGTGCGCCGCAGATCCGCGGCCAGGGCGCGACCGCGCGGTCCGGGCTGCGCCTCCCCGCTCGTCGCGCTGCGGCGAAGCGCGACGGGCGCATGACGGGCGCGTGGTGCGGGGGAGAAGGGTGGGGGGTTGTGTCCGCAGAACGCAGTTGTGGCGTCCGTGACTGCAGTTTCCGAGCGCCCCTTGCCCTCCATCCGGGGCACGAACGAGCCGGCAGCCACGTACATCGCGGAACCGCGGTACATCGCGGAACCGCGCACACGACAAAACGAGCATCTGTCGAGCTGCAGGGGTGTGTTTGCGCGGCGTGACGGCTCCAATCGCGCGGTCTCCGGGTCCGGAGCCGATGCCCACGCCTGCAAGAGCGCCCGGGGCAGTCGAACTGGTCATTCGCCGACATCGCGACCCACAGACAACATGTGACACAACACGACGTGCGCACGGCACGTGTCGCAAGCGTTCTGGTGTGTGTGGCTGCGTCCTGGGCCGCGAACTCACCTGGCTCGGACGGAATGCACAAGCGGTCTGCATCTACAGTGCCGGCCGCCTCCGTCGCCAACCAGTGGCGAAGTAGTCGCAGCAGCGGAGCCGTCGCGGTGGCCTGCAGCTGGGGCCCCTGCAGCGGTGCGTGGAGCAGGCCTTCGTGCCACGCCGAGGACGTTCAGGTCCGACGCGCCTGCGGGGAAGGTACGTTGCGGGTGGCAGTTACGGCGAGTGCGTGGTGTTTCGTGGGGATCCGGCGATAACGCGCGCGTGGGCAGGTGGGAAGGACCGGAGGGTGCGTTTTCGGTGCGACGCGTGACACGGCGGAAGGTGGGGTGCGCGGGGCAGAGGTCGGGGGTGCGGGCGGCAGCGCGGCGCGCGGCGGCGACGGGAACGTCGGAGTGAGCGAGGGCGGTCGGGTTGGCCGCGGCGCCGCGTGGCGGAGGTTCGCACCCAGCGGAGCGCGTCGGGGAGCTCCCGGGGCTTGCGCTTCGCTTCTTTGAAGAGCTGAAGCACTTTCATCTGGATAGCTGAGCGCGGCGCCTGCAGCGCCCTCAAGAGCCCGGGCGCCCTGCACTGGCCGCTCGGGGGTGCACGAGGTTGAGGTGTAATCCGAGGGGACATGGCGCCGCCGGCAGGGCTGCGCCTGCGCGCCCCGCTTTCTCCCCATGCGTCTCGCGCAGCGCCGCGCGACGGCCGGCGGGCCGTCACGGCGAGAAGCCCTAGCTGCCTCGCTCGGCTGGTCCCGTGCGACGCGGCACCGAACGATGCGACCGACACGCGGCTGGAAAGAGAAAGGAACGGCTGAAATCTAAACGAGGAAGCGAGCTGGGCGCCGCACCTGCACCTGCGCCCCGGCGGGCAAGCGCTCTCGGCCGTACCCTGTTTCTCGATGCCTCGGCCTGAGGACCGCAAACGCAACGAACTATCTATCCTCTCGACAGTTCTGTTTCCAGATATGCCGCAAGTGACGACGTCCGGCGCTCGCCGAGCCCTTTGCCGCGACGCCGCGACACGAGGGACTACACGTCGAGGGGGTGACGGCCGCACGCACCCGTCTGGTGAGCGACCAGAACAGCGCCCCCAGCCGCCGCGCCTCGACGCCACGCCGTGCTCATTGATGCGCTGCCATGTCTCGCGCGCTGTCCGCACCAAGTGACACATGTTGCGATTGCATCACACCGAGCGCCGCCGACGACGTTCGAGTTGACGTTTGACGCCATTCGGGCGAGAGTGCTGTTGTGCTGAGCGGTGCAGGTGTTTCTGTTTCTGCGCCCTGCGGCGCGCGGAGACAGCGTGCGCGGCGAGCGTGAGCGTCGCGCGGGGGCGATGTCGACGAGCCGGGTCGCCTCGCCGACGTATGCGTCAATGAAACGAAATGGCGCATGGATTGGACGGGTAAGGAAGGAAGGGCGGTGCATTCGTTTCTGTTCGTGAACGGAAACCCTGACGTCACGTAGCCACCGCAGCCGTGCGCAAGACGCCGTCGCTGCATCCCACCGCGACGGAGGCCTGTCCCAGCGGCGCAACTGCGCAGCACCGCACTCCCCGCGGGGCGACCCCCCGGCAGGTCGCACGCAACAACGCTGGCGCGCCCGCACCGCCCCCCGCCCCGCCGGACGACACCGCGTGTACCGCGAGCGCGCCGTCGTCGCCGGCGGTCAGCAGCGCGGACTTGGCCCCCGCGCCCACGCGCACCGCGCACCGCACCACGTCGTCATGCACGCGACGATTCGCACGCACGCTGCGGCGGAGGTCGAACGTGGAAACCACGCCCAGCTCGTCGCCGCACGCGACGAGGCCCGTGGCCGGGTCGGCCCACGCGAGCGCGTGCACGGGGCTCCCGTTCGCTTGATGGATGCCTGCAATCACGCGGTGTGCGCGCTGAGCGTGGTGGGCGGGCGCTGTGCGCTGGCCGGCGCTGTGTGTGCCGCGGATGCATGCGCTGCGTGCGGGCGCGTCGGACGAGGCCGGGGCGCCGCGACCGGGGTGTGGCGGAGCCCACCGGCAGCGACACACCGCGCATGGAACGTGGTGCCGGGGGCGTTGACGGCCGCGTGCGGCTTCGCGCGGCCAGGCGACGTGCCGTGGGATAATCGTGGTCGTCGTCAAAGGAAACCGAGGAAGGCGAAGGGGGGGGTGTTGCAGGTAGGAATCGGACTCGCATGTGTGGGACACTGTGTGGGCCGTGTGCGCGGCGGGGCAGCTCGCCTGCGGCCTTCGCGATGCGCGTGTCCCAGAGCGTGACGGTCCCGAGGTCGCCGCACGACAGCAGCAGCGACCGGTGCAGCGGCGAGAACGCCAAGCTCCGCATGGGGCTGCGGCTGGCGGTGTAGCGCAGGGCGGGCACGAGCTCCCCCATGGCGGTGAAGATCTGGATGGAGCCGTCGCTCGCGCACGACGCCACCGAGCCCGCGTCGAGCGACACCGCCAGCGCCGACACCGGCGCCGCGTGCAGCGCTTTCGATTGCTCCACGCGCGGCGCGTCGTGCGGCGCCGGGCCCGCGCCGAAGCTCGCTGCGCAGACGGACCCCTCGTCGGTCCCGAAGACCAACACGCGGCCGCCGTCGTCCGCCCACGCCACCGCGCCCACCCCAGAGCGTAGCTGCAGGGCGGGCCCCCTCGGCTGGAGCGTCTCCGCGTCGAGGAACGCCAGCGCCCCGCGCATGTCGCCGAACCCAGCGGTCTGGCACACGCCGCACGCCACGACCGGGGCCCCGGCCCCGGCGGGGGAGCGTGCGAGCGCCGCCACGCTGTGCCCTGGCCCCGCGAGCCGCACGCCGGCCCCGGCCTCGCCCGGACTCGTCATGTCCGCATCCGGATACGACGGGCGCATGCGTCCTGGCCGCGCAGCGGCCGACACGGAGCGCCGCGACCGTGGCACGCGCAGCTCCCGCACACGCGTGCTTTGGTGCGAGGGCGGAGACGTCTCCGTCTCGCGCGAGCTCCGCAGCGGCGACAGGGGCAAGGAGGGCGCGGTATGTGGCCGGCAGCGGGCCGGGACGGCCGATAGCCCCGCCCCGGACGGCCGCACGGGGGGCTTGACAGGACCCCCAACTTGCAGGGAGGACTGCCGCCTGCGAGGCCCCCCGCGTGGGCAGCGGCGGCATTTCGCGGCCCCGGCGCGGCCGCTCGCGGCAGGTCTGTCCAGCGAACGACCGGTTCCGTCTGCGCGGAGGCTCGAGGCTGCGTGACGTCGCGAAAGTGCACAGCGTCTCTAGTACGAGAGTGAGGCCTGCCGGGCGCGCGTGCACGAGAGGATCGCCGGCGGCGCTGTTCCTGAGGCTGCCCTGCAGCCGGGCGTGGCCGCCCGCAGGCGCGTCCGCGGCTGCACGCGGCGCGAGCGCGCATATAGGCTGTGCAGCGGCCCGCGCGGGGCTCCTCCGCAGCCATGTCGCTCCTGGCGATGCCGCTCATCATCGTCTGCCTCGGCGGCGAGATGGTGTACATCCTGGACCAGCGGTTGAGGGCCCAGGGGATCCCCGACAAGAAGGCCGCTGCGGTGATCGACGACTTGCTGCGCGCCATGTTCCGCGTCGAGCTGGTCGACGAGGTCTTTAAGCCCCAGGAAATCTACTCGATGCATTCAGCCAAGGTCGTGTTCCAGAAAATCGCACATAGCTCCATCATGCGCCTCAACGACGACAGGTGCGACGCCCAGGCGCGAAGCCGCAGACCCGGCGCCCCCGCTGCCCCGCCTGCGGGCCTAGCCCAACTGCTGGCATCCCCACGGACCCGAATTGCCCGCGATGCCCGCGCGTGGGCGCCCCGACCGCCCGCGGGCGGGTGCACTCGTATGCGCGCGCTCTCTGCACACCGCGCGTGCGCGTCTGAGCATGCGGTTCGAGCGCCGTCCGCCGCGCCGGCACGCCCACCACATACCAGACGTTCGGTCGGGCGCACCAAGCGCACGTCCCAGTGCCGGAGCCGACGTGGGGAGCAGCGTGCTCTCCCGCCGCGACAGTCGCCAGCCTCTCCAGCTCGTTTCCCGGGCTTTTTCGACCGCCAGGCTGCACCTCACGATGGCACAGACACCACCCTCGCGCACGGCACCCCCCTATTCCTGCTTCCGGGCCACTACCGCAAGCACGGGCCGCCCTAGCGCCACTGCGACCATCATCGCAGTGTCCGTTGGCGCTCGCGACCGCACGCAGCACGTTCCCCCCCCCCGCGGCCCCCACAATCACCCCGCAGCCCCACAAAGCGCCGCCACTGCCGCCCCGGCCCGCCTGCGCGCCGGCCCACGCCCCCACCAGCGCTGCCCAGCCCCCGCTCTCGCAGCATGGAGAAGCTCTACGACCTGATGCTGATGGGGCTGAAGTACAACCTCCTCTGCACCGACCCGCACACGGGCCTCGTCGACGCCACGCGCACGCACCTCGCCACGCTGGCGGACATGGGGACCTCCAATGCCTCGCGCTCGCTCGTCGGACAGTTCATGGAGCGCATGAGCATCTACGACAGCATGTCGCGCGGGTCCACGACGCTCCTGCGGCAGTCCGTGATGCGCTTCCTCCAGGCACGCCCGCCGGCCAGCCCCGCCGCGCCTCTCCGTGTCGCGCACGCACATGCTTACACCGCGTCACCGCGCCGCCGCCGCGCCGCAGGACAAGCGCGTGAAGGTCTCGCTCTTCCTCCAGGAGGGCATCCAGTCCGGCGACTCCAAGTTCTTCCTGCGACAGCCCCTCACGAGCCACGGCGAAGCCATGGCGGGGTCCTGGCAGCTCGACGGACGGTCCGGGGCGCACCGGATCTCCGAGCGGTGCCACGCCGCGGACCTCTTCTTCATGCACAATGCGCCCATCGGGTGCAACTTGTACGACAAGCAGCGCGCGAAGTGCGAGCGCCTCCCAAGGTACCTGGAACCCGTGCCGGTGTCGGGGTCGCCCGGCCGGCAAGGGAGCATCGCGAGCGCGTCAGGCAGCGTCGCGAGCCCGATCGCGAGAGGTGCGCGGCCCTGCCCTGCGCGCTGCCGCCGCGGCCCGGCCTGGTTCGACGGAAGTGTCCGCAGACCTGATTTCTCGAATGCTGTTCCCTCGGTGTGGTCTGCAGGGAAGCAGTCGTCGCGGCACCTCGTGCTCGGCCCCGGCGACGACTACGCCGCCCCGGAACACCCCCTCGCCGCGCCCCCGCCCAACCTCCCCGGGCCGAACTCCCCCGGGCCGGCGGGGGGGGTCTCTTCGCCGGCGCAGGCGTTCGGCATGGCGCCGCGCCGCAGCCCGGGACAGCGCGAGTCCGACCTGGACCGCATCGCCCGCGGCGGCGGCGCGGCGGCGCGCGGCGAAGTGTCGGTGCTCGCCAAGCTCGTAGGCGCCAGCGACCGGCTGCGCGGGGACGGCATCGCGGGCACGCACCTCAACATCAAGAACCTCTTCGGGGGCGGCTTCGAGGTGCGCGCGCTGCTCGAACACAGCGCAGGGCCATGCCGCGGCGGTCGCACTGTCGTGTGCTGCAAGCGGCGACGGGGCGTGCCGCGCGAGCGCGACCGTCGCCGTGGCGTCGCGGAGGCGGGTTGGGGGCGCCTGCGCGGACGTGGGTGCGCGTGGTCGCTTCGGATGGATCTGGAGTTGAGAATTCATGGTTGTTTGTTTTTTTTTTGTGTTTGATGCGCAGTCCGACTTCATGACCGAGGACCAGTCGGGGCGCGCGGTCAAGGCGAACCCGGACGCGTTCCGCGTCCGCAAGCTCGAGCTCGACACGGGCGCCTCGCGCGACTACCGGCAGCGCACTGGTCTGGCGGACATCATGAAAGGGCTCGACCTGGGGGGGGGTCCCGCGGGGCGCGGGGGGGGGGCTGGGGCGGCGGCGCCGGCGAGCAGGGCGGGCGCGGGCGGGGCGGACCCGAGGAAGAACATCGCGGCGGCGGCGGCGGCGACGGCGGAGCGGAAGGCGGGCACCAAGAAACCGGGGGGGGGTCTCGATGTGCTCACGGGGGGCGCGGGGGAGGACACCGGGCAGGACCTGCTCGACATGATGGACGACTTGGACGGGCTCGGAGAGTGATTGGCTCAGCGGTCGCGATGCAGACCAGCGCAGCGCCAGGGCAGCAGGTGGGCGTTGCTGCGCCCGCGCAGGAGCTGTTGCCGTTCGTGGAGAGCCCGGGCGTGCTGTTCGACGAGCGCGCGAGTCGTCTCTGGGACGTTTCGATTGCAGAAACGAACATCTCGACGAACATCGCCGGCGCTGCTGGGCGCCTCTGTGAGCGTCGTGGCCTGTGTCGGAGCACCACCTTTGCACCGGTGAGTTCCGGGGTAGGGCGCAGCGCTGAAGGACCCAGTCGCAGTCCCCGCGAGCCTGCTCGGTCGGCCCGCGCGCTTCCCGCACGCCCGCGCTCGCCTGAAGGCATGGCAGCCTGCTCGGCGGCGCTCGTGTTGGTGCCGTCGTCGGCGCGCGTCGGACGCCGTACAGCCGACCCCGGGACATCCCTGACGATCGCGCTCCCTCAGAGCGCGTCGCACAAGCCGTTGCCCGCTGCGTGGATCGTTCCCGCCCCGTTCAATACGTGGCGGGTGCCATCTGCACGTGTCCGATGGGGGGGAGCGTCGTTGGCCCCGCGATGTCAGCAGCGTGGCGTCGAGCAGGGCGCCGGTGGAGTGAGCGACGTGGCAGCAGAACCGCTGCCCACCGGAGCGCTCTTGCAATGTGTTGCGGCCTGGTTGCACGGGCACGTTCCGTTCCGTTGCGCGCACGTGCCACAAGTGGGACCGCGCCGCCCGGCAGCGACGTCACGGAACGTGCCGAGTACAGCTCTACAGCTCCGCGGGGGCGGCACGACCGCACAGGCCCCTCACACCGCGCGCCGTGCGGCACGCACAGCACCGGCCAGCCTGGGGGAGGGGACGGATTCCGACCGTCAACGGCCACCAACGCGCGCCACGGCAATCCCCGCGCGCTGAACATGCGCTAGACGTGGACGCGGTGCTCATGTTCGGGCCCGCACGGCGGCGTGCTGCACGCGAAAGGCGGGTAGGTGCGCGGTCGGTAGAGGTAGGAGCCCCGCCCGCCCGCGCCTGGGGCCTCTCAACACGGCGGCCGTCTTGTGCAGCAGCGCGGGACGGTCCATGACATTCCGGATACTGCAGCTTCAGCTGCTGTTCCTCCTGTTATTCGCCAGATCTGCGCACTGCTGCTAGGGCACAACCACGCCGGTGCCGGAGCCGGTGCCGGGCGGAGGTGCCTGAAGCACACCTCAGTCGGCAGGGTGCCTGCCTGGAGACCGTCTCGTGTACCTGGTGAGGCCCCGTGTGCGCCAGGTTGTCGCGGTCGCCCGACCATACGGCTGCTCCTTCCATCCCGAACGGGGACGGTCGCGTCGGTTCGATCGCCTCGCGAGTCGGCGCTCTTGGACCGTGACGTTCCGGTCACGCCGTCCCGCCATCGAGAGCGTGACGTCACGCGCAGCGCTCTCGTGTCCGGGCCTCGGACGTCGATCGAACGCGCACCCTGCCTGCGTGGTCGATGTTGGTGCATTGCGGGCCCATGGCCTGGCGCTTTGGGCTTTCTCCGAGCGCGTCGGGGCTAAATGCGATCTCGCGGTACCGTCCCGGAGAGGCCCCGAGCGGAACTGCAACCCTGCTCCGTATCCTGTCGCAGCTGCGCGGCGACACGATGCCCAACACGCGCCCTCTCGATCCTTCATGTCCACAGATCACACCGGCGCCAGCCATGATCCTCGCCCGTCGCGCGTGGAGCGCCCTGCTGGCGGCCGTGCTGCTGCTGACATGCAGTTGTCTCGCGCCCGCGGCGGGCGCGCCGGCCGGGGCGGAGGGCGCGCCCGCCGACAGCCCGGCCGACCCCGAGCTCCTCCCGGACGCGGAGCCCGCGGCGGAGTGGAACGCCAGCGCGCCCCACGACGCCCTGACTCGGCGCCAGACGGTACGCCCCTGCCGCCGCGTTGCCGCGTTGCCGCGCCCGGCGCGCAGACGCAATGCCGGAGCCGTCAACGCGACGCGCCCGCGTGCCGTGCCGTGCAGCTCGCGACGAGGGCGCCCGAGGGCACGTGCAAGGTGCACTGGACGGACTGCACTGTCGTCGTTTACCATGCCAGGGTTTCCTGCTGCTCAATTGTTTGGTGAAATGGACATCAAGGGCGACTGGCTCTACTTCACTGCCGGCAACCAGCTCTTCCGGTACAACATCCGGAGCGGGACGACGTCGGTCCGCATAGCGGGCAGGTCTGACAACGCCGTTGGCTATGGCACAGGCACTCCGACGGCCGTGGGGCTGACCTCGCCTCGCGGCCTGGCGTTCACCCGCGACGGGATGCTGTACTTGGCGGTGTGGCACGCCATCTTCTCCCTGAACCCGGACCTGGCCTCGCTTGCGCTACGGGTGGGGGTTCATCCTAGTCTCGGCAACTACGCTGGCCCTCTCCTGAACCCGCCAATAAACTCCGTCAGCAGTGGGACTGGGAATGGGCGCGTCAGTTACCCAGTGGGCCTTTGCGTCGACCGCGACGACCGCGTCCTCATCGCGGACTACTCCAACCGTCGCGTGCTCAGGTATATACCTGAGTACAGGTATATATACCTTGTCGCCTGCCAACCTGGAGGTCGTCGCAGGCATTACGGGTACCTACGCGTTCCGTGACGGCCCTCTCGGAGTCAACTCATTTCGATCTTTGACAGGGCTGGCGTGCGACCGCGCGACGGACCTCGTGTACCTCTTCGATTCGCACTACTCGAATGACGCCGGCATGTCTTCACCCAAGACGGGTCTCATTCGCGTTCTAGACCGAGACGGCTACGTGAGGACCATCGCTGGTGGCCTGCCTACGACAATCCGCCTCGGGCCGGCCAGATGTTCGGGCCGCTGGCCGAGTTCTACAACAGCGGCAACGGCGGACAGCTTCTGTCCAACGTGGCGGTACACGGCAAATACATCTATGTCGCCGACCACTCGAGCAACACCGTGAGCGGTCCTGGACAGTACCGAGTGGCCATGATGAAGGCGCTCGGGTACGGCACGGGTGGAAGCACCGTGGTGGGACCATCGCGGGCACGTCCAACGCTAGGGGCTATGGCAACGGCAACGCATCCCTGTCGACAACGACGTTGTCCTTCCCGACGACGGCCGCTGTCGACCACGCCACTGGGCAGCTGTACATCCGTGACAATGCCCGCATGCGGGTGCTCACCCCGGACGCGGGCGCGGAGGCGTGCGTCGAGGGGGTGTTCCCTTCCGGGGCCCCCGGGTGCCCGATCTCGTCGTCGGAGGTCGTCGATGGCGGCATCGCGCACCGCTGGACGGGTGGCCGCGCGAGCAGCACCTGCCGCCGCGCATGGGTCGCGGAGCCGGACAACCTTGGGTGGCGCGGGTGGCGGCACACGGCGCAGCCGCCCCACCTGGTGCACCCCGCCACGCTGGAGCAGGTCAACCGGTCCACGTCGGGCCCTGTCGCGGTGCCGCTGCCGTGGATGTTCCAGCCCTCCGACGCCATCTACCAGAAGGAGGAAGCGTTCACGGGCATCCAGGAACCCAGCGCCGACTGGCGGCTGGTCAACGTTTCGTGGCACTCGCTGCTCGCCCAGTACCAGCGCACCAACGAGGACCTGGGCGCCGAGCTGACGTACCACAGCCTCACCACGCACACCGCTCCGACGTCGACGTACGACACCCTCGTCTACCTGGGGCGCACGCGGTTCGAAGTTCCCCCCGGGGGCGTGCCCGCGTCCCTGCGGATGGCGTTCGTCTGCGAGGACCGCTGCACGGTGTACGTCAACGGCGAGATCGCCGCCTCGAAGTGGGACACGGACGGACCTGACCCGATCGGCGACGCGTTCGCCCGGCGGCGCAAGGATCTCTGGATCGACCTGGGCTCCGACCACGCCGGGGAGACGGACTCGCTGATGGGGCAGACGTGGGGCTGGGGCGGCGGCGGGTTCTACCGCAGAAACGTGCCCCTGAAGGAGGGCATCAACACCATCGACGTCGCCAGGGAGTCGATGGACGGGACGCGGCACAGGCTGGACTACGCGCTCTACCCGCCCGATGCGGCGAGCGCGTTCCTGAGCAGCATCCGCCCGTGCGAAGACCCGAATCCGGCGTACCCGGAGTTCCTCGACCAGGCGGCGCCCGTCACGGCGTGGGACGGCGACACCCTGGTCGTCGGGGAGCCGACGGACGACGGGCTTGGGGCCGACGCGGGGAAGGTGACGGTCGTGCAGTACAACGCGGCGTCGGAGGCGTGGGAGGTCGCCGCGAACCTCACGTCGCCGGACTCCGTGGCGGGGTCGCGCCTCGGAGCAGATGTCGCCGCGGGGGCGGGGTGGGTCGCAGCGGGCGCTCCCGGACACTTCAGCGGGCAGGGCGCCGTGTTTGTGTTCCGCGCGGGCCCGTACCGCCAGGTGGGCGTCCTGCAGCGCGAGACCACGGCCACGAGCGACATGGGCTTCGGGAGCGCCGTCGCGATGAGCTCGGACGCGGAGACGCTGGTGGTGAGCGCGCCGACGCCCGGCGCGATATACTTCTTCGCGCGGTCGGCGGGGGAGCCGGCGTTCTCCCTGGGCAGCCGCGTGACGCCCACCGCGCTCGCCACGGACTACTCTGGGGTCCTCGGCTCCGTGCCCGGGTCCCTCGCGCTCGACGCTCAGTGGGGCCTCGCGGCGGCGGGGACCGTCGAGCGTCACGCGGACGGCAACGACTACGAGTACGTCCTGGTGTTCCGCTTCGAGGACGCCTTGGGGTTCGGGTCTCCAAGCAGCGGCGACCACCCATACGAGTGGGCGCACACGTGGACGCTCAACGTCGGGAGCGTCCTGGGCCTGCGAGGGTGCTGGGACAGCCTGCAGCTCTCCGCGAGGCAGCTCGCCATGGGCTGCAGCGGTGGGTCGGACAGACCGGGGTTGGGGAACGGCTTCTGGAAGGACGAGGGCACAGTCGCCACGGTCAAGATCGCTCATGACGGCAGGGGCACTCAAACCGGGGACTACTACAGGGCCGACCCTTCATCTCCGGGCTCAAGCTCCGTCATGCACCTCCAGGACATCACAGGGCACGCGTCGCCAGATGGGAACATGTACGGGGCGTCGGTGGCCCTGGCTGACTCGGCAGCGACGTTGTACGTCCTGTCGCCCGGGAGCGGCTTGCAGGTGTTCGAGAACGCCAAGCGCCCTGAGGCTCCGGACGTGGACCACATGTGGGAGATCAAGACCAGTGTGCCTGCGGAGGCGCTCGGGGGCTACGACGTCGACTACTCGCCGAGGTCCCTGGCCGTGGGGCCGGCCGGTCAGATCGCGGTGGCGACGGCAGAGGGCGTCCGCGTGCTGCAGTTCGTCTGCAAGGAGGCGGGGCGCGCGTGCCCCGCGGCCCTGCGCTCGGCGTGCCCCGCGGGCACGTCGCGGTGTGTCATGTCACGGACGCCGCGCCGCGCTGCGTGCCCGGCGACGCCGAGGCGTCGTGCGCCGACGCCCACGTGGTCGAGACCACGGCGCGGAACATCGGAGCGGCCTCCCTCGCGGAGCACGGCGGGCTCATTTACGCGACGGCGCCCCTGGACGACCGCATCTACCGAATCGTGGATCGCGACACCGGCGAGCTCGAGACATTCGGCATCGAATTCGAAGGAAAGAAGCCGCGTGGGATCGCGGTGCTGGGGGACTTGGCGTACATATCGCTGGAGGACGACCACACCATCCGCTCTAGGAGCCTGACCGTGGACGGGCCTGTCGGGCTGCCAGGATTCGGGGTCCGCGTCGGCGCGTCGCTAACGCCTGGCGATGCAGTCGGCTCCGCCTCGTCGACGCGCTTGCGGTCGCCTCAGGGCCTCGCGCTGGAGGGTGCGGACGGGGTGCTGATCGCCGACGCTGGCAACCACCGTATCCTGAGGCTCACGATATCGACGTCGACGGTCGAGATCGTTGCCGGTATCTCTGGTGCGGCCGGGAACGTCGACGGGGCGGCGCTGCAGGCGAAGTTCCACTCGCCGTCGTCCGTGGCGTTCGATGCGACGACGGGCGCGATCTTCGTGGCGGACCGCGGCAACGATCGCGTGCGGAAGATCCTCGGCGGGCAGGTCACGACGTTCGCTGGCAGCGTCGACGGCGGCGCGGACGGGTTCCGCACGTGCGCGAGGTTCTCCCTGCTGTCGGACATCAAAGTGGACAGCGTCGGCAACGTGTACGTCGCCGACGGGAAGCAGGGCGTGCGTTTCATCAGCGCGGCGACGGGGAACGTGACGACCCTCGCGGGCAGCGCCGGGGAGGCGGAGGGCTACGTCGACGGCCCTGCGTCGGGCGCCCGCTTCTCCAACCAAGGCTCCATGGGGCTCCTCCTGGACGAGAGCTCGGGCAACGTCACCAGCGTCTACGTGGGCGAGGCAGGGAGCGCGGCCTTCAGGGGGTACGTGCGCCGCGTGCGCGCGTACACCGGGCCGGACGCGCCGCTCGCCAGCCACGTGGCCCGCCACCCCGCGTGCTCGTCTCCCCCCGGCGGGGTGGCTTCCTGCCCGCATTCGCGGCAGACCTGCGCCGAAGCGGGCGGGTGCTCGGGCGCGCAGACGTGCCGCGACCACCAGCTCGGGCACTCGTGCGGGGACCCTGTCGACGTCATGGCGTGCGCAGCGCGCTACACCGTGGCCGCAGTCGCCGGGGGCGATGACGGAATGCACCCTTCCTCGTCGGACCGCGCGCGCCTGGACGGGGCCGGTCGAGCGGCGTCGTTCTGGAACCCGACCGGCATTCACGTGGCGCGGGACGGTAGCGGTGTCGCGTACGTCACGGAGTGCAACGGCAACGCGGTGCGGAGGCTGAGCGGCGCGGGGCTGGCGACGGTGGAGACGATGGTGACGGAGACGGACAACGCGCTCATGAACTGCGCCTACTCTGTGGCCGTGGTGGGCAACGACTTGTACGTGGCGTCGTACTACGACCGCGACTGGCCCAGCGGCGGCATGTCGAGGACGTTCACGCGGTACTCCTTCGCGGACATCACGGACCCCGCGAGCAGCCGCACGGCGACGGTGATCGGCAGCCGCACGGGCGCCTCGGTGTCCGAGGCCCATCACTCATCCGTCAGACTCAACTTCGTGCGCGGAATGGACGCCGATGCATCCGGGAAGGTCCTGTTCAACGAAGTGCACGGGTTCCGCGTGCGCGTGTACGACCCTGCCACGGGGCAGATCTCGACGCTCGCGGGCGCGGGGGTGTCGGGGCGGCGCGATGGCCCGGGGGCCGAAGCGTCCTTTGGAGAGCTGTGGCAGATCGCGCACGACCGCGTGACCGGCATGACGTACGTGACCGACTCCCTGACTCTGGCGGTGCGGCAGATCGCTCCTGATGGCTTCGTGAGGACCGTGGCGTCGTCAGCTGCAGGCGGCGCGTTCACGGGCGGGGGCGTCGGGTCGTGTGCAGGTGGGATTGGCACCCCGCACGCCGTGGCGGCGCACGCCGGCGAGGTGTTCTTCTCCGCGGATGCGCCGGAGGCCAACGAGTGGCGCGTCTACCGCGTCGCGGGGGCGAACATCAGCGTCGTGGCGGGCGGGCTCCGTGCCTCGCTCGGGTACGAGCTGGCGAGCAACTGGGGCCCGAAGACCGGCCCCGGCGACCTCGTGGCTCCCTCTGCGGTGTACTCCATGTCCCTCGACCCCGCCAGCGGCAAAGCGTTGTTTGTTGACCAAGCGTCCTCTGGGGTCTACTCGCTGGAGCGCACGGGCGCACCATGCCCGGCGCCCAGCCGCCCGCCCTCGACGGGGTCGCTGTGCGGCTGGAAGCACGCCCGCGTCGCGTGCTCGGCGGCGTCCTGCCCCACGGACACCACGTGCGTGGAGGCGGACGCCGGTCACTACTGCCGGCCCGCGAGCGCTGCCGCATGCGACGAGCTGTGGAGCGTCAGCACCTACGCGGGTTCGGGCTTCTTGTTGTCTCCGCTCACGGCCGCGAACGACGGGTACCGGCTCAAGGCCACAATGAAGGACCCGGGGGGAGTCGCGATGCGGTCGAACGGCGACGTGTTCTTCACAGACGCGGACGGCCTGATCCGGAAGGTCGACGCCGCGACAGGACAAGTGTCGACCTACGGCGGCGGCACGGCGGGCGCCATGGCGGACAACGCGGACCCGACGCAGGCGCGATTCGGGACAGTCCGCGCCCTCGCAGCGGCCCCGGACGACACGCTGTACGTGGTGGAGTGGGCCGACCACCTCCTCAGGACCATCGCCTCCAGCGGCGCTGTCACCACGGGGCCGTTCACGAGCCCCGCGGGGGCGTCGGGCTTCGGCAGCGGCGAGACCGATCGCAAGCAGCTCGCGCGCCCGACGGACGTCGCGGTCGTCCCCGGCGTCCCGGGCGACCTGGTCGTGTCGGAGGGGGAGGGCAACAAGATCGTGCGGTACATAGCGGCACTGGACACCGTGATCATTCTGGCGGGCAACGGCCAAGCGGGGTTCCGCGACGGGCAGGGCACGCAGGCCATGTTCCACAACCCGACGGGCGTCGCGGTCGACGCGTCCGGCAACGTCTACGTCGCCGACCAGGGCAACTACCGCGTTCGTCTCATCTCCCCCCTCGGCATCGTGTCCACGCTGGTCGGCTCGGGGGCCTACGACGGCGGCTTCAAGATCGGAGCCGGATCTTGCGCGCAGATCCAGCCCGTGTCCGTCTCGGCTTCGTTCTCCGGCGCGGACGTGTACGTCACCGACGCGACGGCGGGGAGAGTTCTGCAGATCCGGGGGGACCAGCTGGTCGCTGTCGCTGGGGCCGACGAGGCCGGCCACGTCGACGGCGTGGGGAGGCTCGCGCGGGTGCAGCCGGGCGCCATCCTGGCCCCCGGCCGCGACGATCAGACGATGGTGGTGCTGGAGGCGAACGGCGGCCAGAGCTCCATCAAGCTCCTGCAGCGCGGACCTGCGCCGTGTTCGGCCCCTCCCGCTGCGAACGCGAGCTGCACGGCGCCGGCGTCGACTCCGGCGCCCTCGCCACAGGCGCAACAGCCCTGCAACGACACGAGCCTGTGTGCGGCTGGGCTGACGTGCCTGAACGTCCCAGCGGCCGCGGGCGGCCACGTGTGTGCGAACATCACGCACCCCTGCGCCGGCGCGTGGGCGTCCTCGAAGGTGGCGCCGACCGCAGAACTGGCCGGGCAGGTCCCCTCCCTGGAGTCCGCGGCCGTGGTCGAGGCGCTGACTGCCGACCCCGCTGACAACACCAGGAGCGTCAACGTCCTCACGGGCGTCGCTGCGCGGACCGAGGGCCAAACGAACTCCTCGAGCGCGTTTGATGGGAACCCTGCGACTGTGTGGAGCTCCGCATCGCCCGCGACGCTGGTGTACGAGATGCCGACGCCCGTCGTGGTGACGGCCTACCAGGTCGTGACGGGGGCCGGGGACCCTCAATCTTGGATCTTGGAGGGCTCGAACGACCAGGTCATCTGGCGACAGCTTTCGGTGTCCACTGGGAACGCTGCAGGGGGCACGTACGACATCAGCGTCGACCCGCTGCTGCAGGCGCCATTCGGATGGTTCAGGCTGAACGTCACAGCCCCCAACCTCGTCAGCGTCGCAGACTTCTCCCTCACCGCGCGGCGCTTGGTCACGGGCGGCGCTGCCAGCGCCCCACCAACGTTGTCGCAGCCACGCGATGTGGTGCACGTGGCGGGGGACGTCCTCGTCGCGGACGCCGCGGGCCACCAAGTCCGCGTCCTCAAGACGACGGGGCACTCCGTGTCCTCCGTGCCTTTCGCGGGGATCGCCGAGGAGGCGGCTGCGCTGGTGATGGGCGACGTTCGCGGCCCGGCGCGCCTGCACAGCCCCGCAGGGATCGTCAGGGACTCCAGCGGCGTGGTCTTCATCGCGGACGCCGGGGCCAACGTCGTCGTGAAGATCGTCGGGACCGTCGCGTCGGTGGTGGTGGGCGCGCTGAACGGCGCGGCGGGCTCGGCCGTCGGCGCGCCGACTGACGCGACGGCAGGCCGCCTGAACGCCCCCGAGGGACTCGCGCTCGATTTCGACGGCACGGGCCTGATCATCGCCGACACGGGCAACCACCGCGTCTTGCACTACACCGGGAACACGCTGGCGGTCCTCGCGGGCGCGGCGGGGACGCCGGGGCTGGTCGACGCCGTCGGCGGCGCCGCGCGCTTCAGCTACCCGACGGGCGTGGCGTTCGACCCGTCGTCGAACCGCACGTACGTGGCGGACAAGGGCAACAACGCCGTCCGCGTGATCTTCAACGGCACGTACGTCGGGACGTTCGCGGGGTCCCTGCAGGGGGCTGCGGGATGGGTGGACGGGTATCGCGCGCTCGCGCGCTTCGACGGGCCGCACGGCATCGTGCTATCCGACGGGGCGCTGGTCGTCACGGAGGAGCGCGGGCGGCGCGTGCGGCAGGTCAATCTCGGCGGGACTGTGTCTACGATCGCGACCCCGGCGCAGCTGGGCCTCGAGGCGCCGCCCGCGAACGCGACGCTGAACCCCGCGCACTCGGGCCCGATGGGGCTGGACCACGCGGGCAGCGGCGACCTCGTCATCGCCGTGGGGTCCCTGCCGGAGGTGCGGCGCCTGACGGTGGAGGGCTCGGCGCCGGCGAACTGCTCGACGGAGGCCTCGGACCCGGCGGGCTCCGTGGGGTGGGAGGACGAGTGCGCCGAGGGCACCAGCGGGTGCGACGCATCGGCGTCGTGCATTGACCTGCCGGAGAGCCGCTCGTTCAAGTGCAGCTGCCCGCACGGGTACACGGTGGACGGCACGCCGACAGGGGCGGCGGACGACATCGGCGCGTCGGCGTGCAGCGACGTCGACGAGTGCGCGCACGGCACGCACACGTGCGCGGCGACGCAGCTCTGCACCAATGTCCTGGGCAGCTACTACTGCACCATCTACTGCGACGCGATCGCCGGGGTTCCGAGCACGTTCTGCGTCGCCGGAGCGTGACCCGCCCCCTTGTAGGCCGTCCTCGGACCGGATCACACTACCCACCTACCTGTGTCCGACTTACTTACTTACTCCTCGCACTCCTTTCTACACTCCAGCTCCAACCCCCTAGTTTCTCTATCTCGCTGCCCACTCGAAAATTGCGACGATCCGCTGCGTGATTATGTACATGGACGCGTTCTATGTCTAGGTTTCGAGGTGTAGATATGAGCTCGCTGGTGCACCACACATGTGGCCTCCCGCACCACGAGCTGGGCAGCTGGTGCCCCTGCCTGCTCGAGCTGGTACGGGGTACGCGCGCGCAAGGTTGGACGGGAAGAGACAAGCGATTCCCGGCTTTATGCGAGATAGAACAGACAAATAAGACAAGAACAACTCAAGCACAGCATCTGCTCTGCTGCCTTGTTCGCATGCGAAAGATGTGACACCCCACCTCACCTCAGCGCAGCTCGTGGGGACACGTCACGGCGTCCCGTTCCGCCGCTCACGAATCTGGGGATGCCTGTAGGTCGGCAATCGAGCAAAAAACAACCATGGCAGATGGTGTCATGCATGGTACCTGGCTGTGGACGTTGCCCGCGCGCCGACAAGCACTGTTCACGGAGTGCTCGTTGCGGGGGAGGTGCGGGATGCGTGCAAGGCGGTGCGGGCGCGCCCTGACTGGACGCCGGCGGACTGACAGCGGGGCGCGGCTGTGTCAGTCGGGCCCCAGGCGGCCTGGGGCCTGCTCCGCGGGCTCGTTGGACAGTGTACCGCGTGACCTGCGCAAGGTGTACCTGGATCTCCTTCTACGACTTCGTTGCGCCGCAATCAGTGCGTCCTGTTTGCCGCTCTAGGGTCTGGCTGCGCGCGCGAGGGCCTGACGTGTCTGAGCGTTGGACACCGTAGCCACACGCGAGTGATCTTGCATGGTCTTGCGCGCTTTGCGCCGACTCTTCTTCGGAGCAAGGTGCGCTGCCATGCAAGGGAGGAAGCACACGTTGCGCCCGTGCACGTGGCTCCCACGGGCGATTCGTCTCATCCTGTGTGCTCCATCGATACTTCTGACCACGCCCAATCCGTGTACATGGCAGTCCGAGGCAAACGCGATCTGGGGAGGCGGCGCACGCCCATTTCGCTGCTGCCTCTGTTCACCGCCCTCCTCTCTGATCCCGCGCCGTGAAGCGACGCGGCCCAGGACTCGTACCGCTCTTCACGTGCCCTTCGCGGAAATGAGAGGCACCCCGCGTCCGCGCCCCGTGCGCGCCTCTGCGGGGCCTCGCCTTTTTCTCTGCAGCACGGTGCATCCGCGCACGTCCGTGCACAGCTCGCACCGGCTCCCAACGCGCCCACGCGCTGGTCGCTGGACTGCAGAAGCATGAGCGCGAAGGCTGAGCGTCAGTTCGACTATGACCTCTTCTGCATCGGAGCGGGCTCGGGCGGCGTCCGCACGTCGCGCATGAGCGCCAGCTACGGCGCCAAGGTCGGCATTTGCGAGATGCCGTGGCACCCGATCTCCTCCGACACGCACGTACGTCCTCCCACCTCCACGCACGGCGCCGTTCGCGCCGACACGACCACGCACGGCCGCGCTCGAACCAACGCGTCGCTCCTCCGCCCCGCGACGCGCAGGGGGGCGTCGGCGGCACGTGCGTGCTGCGCGGCTGCGTCCCGAAGAAGCTCATGGTGTACGGCAGCGAGTTCAGCGAGTCGTTCAGCGACTCTGCGGGCTTCGGCTGGAGCCTTGGTGGCGCGCCCAGCTTCGACTACGCAACGTTCAAGGCCGCCAAGAACAAGGAGCTCGAGCGCCTCAACGGCATCTACCACAGGCTCCTCGCCAACGCCGGCGTCGAGGTCCGTTCCCTCCCGCCCCGCGCCGTTCGCCTTCCTGCGTCGCGCGCGCGGCCACTCGACGGCGACCGCGCCGGCCCGCGTTCCGCAGCTCATCGAGGGCCGTGGCAAGCTCGTCGGCCCGCACGAGGTCGAGATTTCGACCGCGGACGGCCCCAAGCGCGTCACTGCTGCCAAGATCCTCGTCGCGCCCGGCTCCAAGGCGTGGGCGCCGCCGATGCCCGGGCTCGAGCACACGATCACGTCGGACCACGCGCTCGAGCTGGATGCGTTCCCGAAGAAGATGTTCATCGTCGGCGGCGGGTACATTGGCATCGAGTTCGCCTGCATCTTCCAGGGGCTCGGCGTGGAGGTGCACTACTCGTTCCGCGGCGAATATCCGCTCAAGGGCTTTGATGAGGAGTGCAGGTGCGCGGGAAACGTCCTGATGCGCGCTGATCGGCCCCGCGCGACGCCGCGCTGCAGTTCGTTTTCACGAGCGCCGTTTCCGCGCAGCGTCGTCGTCGGGCCGCGTGTCCGCCGTGCGTTCCCGGGTGATCATCGACTTTGTTTGCGCTCGCGTGGTCTGCGCGCGCAGGAAGTTCCTCACGGAGCAGATCGACCACCACCACAACCTGACCCTGCACAAGAACTGGACGCCCACGGAGGTGGTCAAGCAGGCCGACGGACGGTACACGCTCAAGGCCAAGGACAGCTCCGGCGCGGAGCACGAGGTGAAGGACCTCGACCAGGTCATGATGGCCACCGGGCGGAAGCCCAACACTGCCAACATGGGCCTCGAGGACGTGGGCGTGGAGCTCGACGCGAAGAGCGGCGCGATCAAGGTCGACGAATACTCGCGGACGAACGTTCCGTCGATCTACGCCATCGGCGACGTGACGGACCGCATTCAGCTGACGCCAGTCGCCCTCATGGAGGTCCGCGCCCCGACCCACGCCGCGACGGCGCCCGAACGAGCGCGCGAAACACAATACCTGGAATTATTTTCTTTCCCCCGCCCCGGGGAGCAAGCATTCCTTTGTTCTCACGCCGCTGACGCGGCGCTGCGTGCAGGGCATGGCGCTGGCCAAGACGCTGTTCAACAACGAGCCCACGTCGCCGGACCACGAGGCGGTGCCGTCCGCGGTCTTCTCGCAGCCCTCGCTCGCGTCCTGCGGCCTCACCGAGGAACAGGCTCTCCAGAAGCACCCCGACCTGGACGTGTACTCGTCGTCCTTCCGCCCCATGCGCGCCACGCTGTCCGGGTCCCCGATGCGCGCGCTCATGAAGCTGCTGGTCGACGCGAAGACGAGCCGCGTCGTCGGCTGCCACATGGTCGGCCCGGAGGCCGGGGAGATCATGCAGGGGATGGGGTTGGCGGTGAAGCTCGGGGTGACCAAGGCGCAGCTGGACAGCCTGGTGGGGATCCATCCGTCGACCGCGGAGGAGTTCGTGACGATGCGGTCGCCGGCGCGGAAGTTCCGCGCGGGTAAGCTGCAGGAGTGAGCGGCCGGGCGGCCGCCGGAGCCGCCCTGGTGAGCGTGAGAAGCTCTCACCAACGCAAACGAGCCTGCGGAGGGCGCGTAGTTGACCTGCGTGGTGCTGCGTGCGTCGCTGGCGGGGCGAGCGCGTGGCGTGGGGGCTGCGGCGCCGACAGCAGGGCAGATAGGGCGGGAGGCCCGCGTCCGAGTTGTAAAATCGCAATGGGCGGTGTCACGGTTCGTTGAACGAATTACAACATGCTCCGCGTGCACGCACCGTGCGCTCCGCTGCAGAGCAGGTACGTCCGCGCCGGCCTCGTCCGGCGGACGAGACCCCGCCCGCATGAGACTCCCCCTCGGCCGCCAGTACGGGTGCGAGCGCATGCACGCACGATGGCAGTCGTCGCCACCCCACGGCAACACGCTGCCGCGCGCACGTCGCGCCCCGCCTACATGACGACGCAGCACGACTTCTCGCCCGCGCCGGCAGTGTCCTGCGCGCCCGCGGGGGAGTCTAGCGCCTCGATGATGTCAGTCAGACGCTCGACGATGTCAGCAAAGCTCGGCCGCTCGCCGCCCTGGCCCGCCCAGGCCGACTCGATGAGCTGCTTCAGGTCCCTCGACCACTTCTTCGGCAGGTCGGGCCGCCAGCCTTTCGACACGTTCTCCGCGTACCCGTAGCAGTTGTAGAAGTCAGCCTTGGGGAGGTGACTGGAGATGAGTTTGAACGTCAAGAGCTCGTACGCGATGACCGCGAAGCTGAAGACGTCGGCCTTCTCGTTGTACTTCTCCGAGCGGAACACCTCGGGCGCCATGTAGAGCAGCGAGCCAGTCAGGCCCGTGAGCTGCACCGGAACATACTCTTTGAATATCTTGTGCGTGCTCGGAATGTACCCTCGGCTCTTCAGCCGCTCCAGCTCGATCTCCTCCGGCCGCGTCCCCAGCCCTTCCCGCGGCACCTCGCTCTCCTGCACGCTCGACTCCTGGCACATCAGCGCCGCGTCGATGCTTTCCGCCACTTGCTTTGCCACCTCCTTGTCGCTGCCTTCCATAGACCCCGTCGCCACGGGCGTGTCGTCCGCCTGCGGCGCCTCCACCGTGCTCGTACCGTCCACGGAGGCGCGCTCGCCCTCCCTGACAACCGACAGCTGGTGGACCTGCGCGTTCGCGGCCCCCACGCGGACCGGGATGGCGGGTGCTGCCGCCCCCGAGGCACGGAACGACCCGTGAACGCCGTGGTGCTGGCCCTTGCCCGCCGCGGCCTGGATCGCGGCCTTGCGCGCGAGCTCCCCGGAGTCCCCGACCAGGATCTTGCGTCGCCGGACGTCGAGCAAAACGTCCTTTCTTGAATAGGCTTTGCTCAATCCGAAGTCCACGATCTTCGCCGCGGCCTTGGAGGGGTCCTTCGACGTCAGGAGGACGTTCTCGAGCTTGAGGTCCCGGTGGATGACCGTCGGGTGCGCGTTGTGGAGGTACGACATGCCCCGCGCCACGTCGCGCAGCCACCGCAGCGCCTGGCGAAAGGTATACAGCTTGCGGCCGTCGAGCTCGACCGCGCGGATGAGGTTCCGGAGCGTCCCGCCCTCGCAGAACTCCTGCGCGAGGAAGATGTCCGCGCTCTCGAGGCTCAGGTTCTCCAGCGACTCCACCACCTCGCCCTGCGACACCCCCGACCGGATGGTTCCGATGCCCTTGAAGCCCACGATGTTGCGGTGGTCGAGCCGCTTCAGCGTCTGCACCTCGTTCAGGAAGTCCTGGATCGCCGCCTCGTCGATGGCCTCCGGCAGCAGCGTTTTGATCGCCAGCGGCACCTCCTTCCCGTCGTCGTACCGGTAAAACATGAGCTCCACGGTGCCGAAGCCGCCGCGCCCGAGGAGCTTGACGCGGCGCAGGCGGTCCGCGTCCAGCACGAAGTCCGTGAACATGTCGCGCAGCGTGCGGAACTGCCCCGTCACTTTCTTCATCAGCACAGCCTTGCGCACAGCGCGGCGGAACTTCGCGAGGGCACGCGCGCGGGCGTCCTCGTTGCGGATCTTGCTGATCTCGCGCGTGACCGCGGCCTTGGTCTCGGACGGGATGCCCGGGGAGTCTGCGGCGGGCGGGACCGGTTGCGGCGTGAGGGAGGGCGCACGTGACGCTGTTGCTGCGGGCGCTGAGTGGGGTCGCTGCGGGGGGGCCGCGGACCTGTGCTGAAGCCGCGGCGGTCCGGGCGGGCGGCCTTCGGCGCGTCGATGACGGCCGGCACCACCTTGGTGCTCTTGCTGCGTGCGCCTGACATGCCCATCGTGTGCCGGTGAGCGGGCGCAGCCTGCGTGGACGCGGGGGGGGGTTTCGAGCGCGGGTGAGCGCGGCGCGACGACACCACGCAGAAATGAGTGCCCTGGACGGGCGCGGAGGCCGCGGCGACGCGGAACAGAGGCAGCGCGGCGGGAAGCCCTGGCAAAAGCACAAGGGAGCTGCCTGAGGGGTCGGAGACGCGCGCAGGAGCAGACCTCGCAAGGATTGACTCGCGCGGGCTGACGGAGAGTGTACAGGGAGGCGTGATTCGCGGCTGAGGTGGGAGACGAGGCGTTGCTGGGCCCTGGGGCCGCGCAGAAATGTGAGCGCTGGCCTGGTCAAGCGCCGCCCGGTGCGCCGCGTGCAACGCCGAAAAGGCCGGGTCATGGGGCGCGACGTGCAGGCAGAAGGCACGAAAGTCCCTGGAATGCGGTGTCTGGGCCGAAAACGGTCAAATACCGCGGTGGTGCGGCGCGAATCGAGAAAACCTCGAGTGAGGGCTGGCAGAGGCTCCTGTCCCGGGCGACGCTCCCTGGCGGCGCCGGAGGGCCAGAGATGACACAAGACAGCGTAGACGGCTGGTGCGCGGCGCACCTGCGGCTTGCAGGCTACGTACGGGGCTTCCTTCCCCCCCAGATGCACCCGGGCGCCGAGGCTGCTCTGCGACCCTCGCAGCCCGCGGCGCGAGCGTCTCTGGACTAGGACCGCTGTGTCTAGCTCCCGCCTTCGACACGGCCCTGCGCACGCCCGCAACGCCCCTCGTTAGACGCTGTCAAGCTACAAGCACGCTGACTCCGCGGTATGAGGGACCGACGTCGCGGAACTGCGCTTCAGCGTGGATGCTCAGTGCGCGGACAACGCCCCGGGCGACCCAACGGCCCTCGCGGGCGTCCACATCCGCGCAAATGGCGTCAGGAGTGTCTCCCTGACCCAGGTGGGGGCGGTGCCGCGAGGAGGGGGCTGGGACGTGGTTGAGGCGTCGTAGCGGCGGCCTGGCGGCGCGAGGGGGCAGTGCGCCGCGGATAGAGCGGGCAAAGTGCGGCGGGTGAGCGGCATCGTACACGGGAGGTGTAGAATTAGTGTGGATTGTTGCCGCGCCTGGCGTGGGCTCGCGGGCGCCTGCGCGTCAGGGATGGAAGCACTGCTCGGTGGGCAGTGTAACCCCGTCGTCGCGCTCGAAAGAGGGAGTGCTCGAGAGGCGCGGAGGCGAGTTGCAGGAGGAGGGCTCCTGCGCACGTTCCAGCCCGGGCGCGGCAGCCCCGGCGACGCGCCAGCGACAGAAGGGAGCAGCAGGATGGGCAACGTGCCGCGCAAGCCGGCCGGGCGGCAGTCGCTCGCCGGGCAGGCGTCGGCCACCAATGGCAGCGGGCAGGGACCTATGCGCGCTCCTGCGGGCTTGGACCGCTCCGAAACGACCTCGCAGAACATCATCCGCGTCTTTAGTTCCCAAGTGGGCAACGGAGAGGTGAGGCGCCCGGCGCTCATCACCGGGGAGCCCCGCCGCGCGGCCGTCGAGAGACCAGCCCACACAGCGGCTCCAGGGGCGCAACACGCCGCTCCATGCACGCGTTCCGCCTCGCACGCATCGACCTCGACCCCGCAGAGCCGCCGCCCGCACCGCTCCGCAGAAATCCCAGCCCGGGTTCGACATTGACATCACAAAGGAGAACTTCGCCCCCATGCTGGACGAGTTCCGGCGCGCCCTGGCCGAGCCCGGCGCGCTGTTCTGCGCGTTCGACCTCGAGATGTCCGGGCTGATGGCCGACGGCGCGCACGGCAAGCTGGACTCGCTCGAGGAGCGCTACATGGCCATGCGCGGCGACGTGCAGCAGTTCCTCACCACGCAGTTCGGCGCGTGCGTCGTCTCGCAGGACGGGTCGCGGCTCGTCGCCAAGTCCTTCAACTTCAACGTCTTCCCGCGGTCAGGCACCCAGAAGGGCCCGCGGAAGTTCCTCTGCGACGCTGGTGCCCTTGAGGTGCGTCCCCGCGCGCCCAGCGCCGCACCGAGCTCCGCCTCTCGCCGCAGCGATCCCCCGCCGCATGCCTGCCATCTCGTGCACGCCCTCGCGCGCGCCCACTGCCGCCCGACCTCGCCTCCGTGCGCACCCCCTTTGCACCTCACACGCCCCGCGCGCCCGGCCCGTCCGCGCGCGCAGTTCCTAGCGAACAACCACTTCGACTTCAGCAAGTGGGTCCACCGCGGGATCTCCTTCGGGACCCTCGCGGACAGAGACGAGGCCCTCAAGCGCCCGTACGTGTCGCCCTTCTCCCGCGAGGGCGTGACCGACATGCACCTGCGAGACGACCTGAAGGCGTTCGTGGAGGAACTGCGCGACAAGGTCCGCGAGTGGCTCGCGGGCGCCGAGCCGGAGTACCTCACCGAGCCACTCAATGGCTTCTTCCGGAAAATTGTTTGGCAGGAGCTGACTAAGGATCACAGCGAAACTCTGGGCACAGAGTACCACCCGGCCTTCATCATCGAAACGGTGCGACCACCCCCGCGCCCCCACGCCCTCGCCTCCCCGCAACCCCGCCCGCGAGCCGTCGATTTCAAGCGCAGCAAACTCCCCCCCCCCACGCCGCCGACTCCCACGCCCGCGCCACGCCCCTGCGCGGAGCTCACGTCGCGGCGCACGCGGAGCTCCGACGCCCTGCGCGCAGGTGCCCTCGGACAACTGGCGGGCGCCGATGCGGTTTCTCCGCGCCACGCCGGCGGAGGTCGCCGCGCACGAGGCCGCGAAGGAGCGCGAGTGGTTCGACGGGATCCACGCCAAGGCGGGCTTCTCGTGCGTCCTCGAGCTCATCCGGGACTCGAACCTCCCCGTCGTCGGCCACAACATGCTGTTCGACCTCATGTTCGTCATGAACGACTTCGTGCAGTCGCCGCTGCCGCCCTCGTGGGCCGGGTTCCGGCAGCTCACGCAGGAGTACTTTCCCGCGGGGGTGTACGACACCAAGTACTTGGCCAAGAACGACCTGTTCGATGTGTTCGGGTACGACAGCGGGCTGGCGGACGCGTATGCGACGGCGGTGGGGGCGGCGCGGGAGGAGGAGACGGAGCGGTGGTTCCACGCCGCGGAGCACGGATGGGCGCCCGGCGCGGGCGAGCAGGACGGCGAGGCGCGCCAGGCGGAGCCGGTGACGTGGCGGCGGCCCAAGGTGGAGCACGGGAAGGCGTACAAGAGGTACCAGGACCTGGAGGGCGGGGCGCTGGCGCACGAGGCCGGGTACGACGCGTACATGACCGCGGTGGTGTTTGCGTTCAGTTTGCGGCTGCTGGATGCCAAGCGCACGGGGCAGGGCACGAAGGCGGCAACCAAGACGATGGGGGGGATGCTGGGGGGCACGGGTGCGGCGCGGGAGGTCAAGGGGCGCGTGGCGGTCGTGGGGACGGACTACCCGTGCTTCGCGGTGTCGGGGGAGCAGCCGCCGGTGGACCGGTCACACGTGGTGGTGGTGTACGACAACGGCGGGCAGGTCAACTCGAAGGACGTGATGCCGACGGTGCACGGGCTCAAGGTCGGGCGCGTGTTCCCGACGGCGCGGAAGGACGGCACGGCGCTGTATTTGTCGCTGGCGCCAGGAGAGGTGCGATGCTGTGCCGCGTGCTTTGGGGTGTTTACTTGCGTGCATTGCGTGCGTGCGCGGGTGCTGTGGCGTGCGTGGAGGGATGCTGCGTTGCTGCGGTCGTTGCGCATGGCTGTGGCTGGGCGCTTCGTGCCTGCGCGCCGCCGTTGAGGCGTGCTGCTGCCGCTTGCGTGGTTGCTCCTGTTGCGTTGCGGCTGTTTCGGGACGCCGCTCGCCTCGCAGACGCGGGGCGGAAAATGGCACGTATGAAATACAGACGCGAGCGATTGAAGGAACAGAGAAATAATAATAAACATAGACAAATAAGAAGGGCAAAAGCGATGCATTCAGCCGCTGATCGACGCTGCCGCCCACCTCCCCGCAGGACCTCGCGCCCGAGACGTTCTACCAGAAGGTCCGCGGCGCGTCCTTCTCGGCCCTGACGCCCTCCCACGAGGTCCTGACGTGGACAGAGTTCGAGAGTCGAGTCCTGGCCCCGCGCCTGAGCGCACAGGCCGCGGGCCTGACGTACACCCCGCCCACGCCGTCCGTCATGGCCGACCTCGGCGCCACCGCGCGCGCGGAGGTCGCCGCGGCCGCGGCGCGCGCGGCGGCGGCCGCGAAAGCGCTGTCTTCGTCGCAACACGAGGGCAAGCAGGCAACGGAGCGGAGGCCGTCGCCGTCGACGCACGTGACGCTGCCGGGCACGCCGGACCCGGGCGAGGCGCCGCCGCCGCCGGTCGAGGAGCTCCGGCGCCCCACGCGCCGCAAGCGGCCGCCGACCCAAGATGGGGGGGACTAGGTGTGTGCTGACGAAAGGGGGGGGAGTCGGCTTGTGACGCCGCGGTGGACTCGACTCCCGCGCGGCGGCCTGATTGTGCAACGACGGGGACGGCTCCGGCGCCTGTCTACGAGCGTCCAGGATCATTCAGAGAAGAGAGAGACACCTATTTGAACGAGAAGACAGAGAACCACGGTACTGCGAGTTTGCTTCCTTTCTTCTCTTGAGGTTGTTGACTAGAGAGGGTCGAAGCCCCGGAGCCCCGTCTGACCGACTCCGCAGTCGTCGTGGAGGATGGACGGATGGCTACGCGGGCCGCAGCCCACGAAAGTTTCCGGTGTTGTGTCAAACGTAACAAGCGCAGCCAGGAACGAATCGACGCCCGCTCCCGACGCATCGCTGCCAGCCAGCCAGCCCGACGCTCCGAGGGCCTCGCCGCTCCTCCAGCATCCACGTCAGCGTCGCCCGCGTCCCCGCAACGCGCGGAACCTCCGCTGCTGCTGGCTGCCTCTACACGCGCTCTCTCATCCTTTCCGACCCCGTCCGCGCCCGCGGTGCCGCGCGCCGCCACGCCACCCACCGCTCCGGCCCTCCCCGCCCCCATCCTCCTCGACCACCACTCGCCGGTGCTTCTGCTTTCCCTGCCCGCCACCCTCTCTCTCGCCGTCCTCCTCCATGCGGCGCTTCCCACGCCCCCCGCGCCCCGCACGACCCTTGCCCCGCCCGCCACGGCCTCCACGCCGCTCCCCGGGCGCGTCGCCGTCGCCGTCGCCGTCGTCGTCGGACACGTCAGGCAACGCCATGTCGTCCACGTTGTTCCCCGCAGCCGCGTCGCCGCGCCCGCGGCCGCTCGCGCCCTGCTTCCGCGGCCCGGAGCCGTGAGCGGACCCGTTCTGGCCGCCTCCCTCGTCTGCTGCACCCTCCAGTGCGATTCTGTCGCCAAGCACCCACCGCGAACCCCCAGGGGCGGCGCCAGCGCCCTTGCCGCGCTGCTGCGCCTGCTGCCCGCGACCCTGCTGCGCCTGCTGCCGCTGCGGCGCCGGCGCACCCTGGCCGCGCGGCGCGGCGTGACGGGCCGCCGCCTGCGGCGCACCTGTGCCCTTCTGGCCCGGCTCCGGCTGGCTCGACGAAGGGGCCCAAACGATGGGGGCGATCTTGCGCGCCGGCTGGCCCTTTGCGTCGCCGGCCGGGCCGCTCGACTTGCCGCCCTCCGCCTCTCTGCCCGCCTGACTCGCGCCTTGACCCCCCCCGTCACCTTTTGAGTCCTGCTGCGGCGGCGGCGGCCTTGCGGGGGCGTCGGCGTCGCGCACGCCCGCGCGGGCGTTCCCGCCGCCGCTCGGCTCGCGCGCGCCGCGGGCCTGCCGCCGGGGGTCGTCTCGCCGGTCCGACCTGCCCCGCCAGGCCCCCCGGCCTGTTCGCGCGGCGGCGATGGCCCCCTCGGCTCTCCCCCGCGCGGGACCCGCGCCGGCGCGCGAGGGTCGCGCGACGCCGGTGGAATCCCCCGCGCACCGTCAGCCCCGATGTCACGCGGGCGCCCTGACCGCGGCGACGACGCACGCCCCAGCGGTCGCGCTGCCGCGCCGCCGCCTCCTCGCGGCGCGGCGACGGCGCGCGGCGCCCGGACGACCCGCTCACGTCGCGCTGCGCTCCTCGGCGCGGCGGTGCCGCGTAAGGATCCCACGGGCCCCGTCCACCCGCACTCGAGTCCCCGCGACCCCCCCCCTCCGACCCCCCGGCGCGCGTGGGCCGCGGCGACGGCGCGCGAGGGTCATCTGGTGCAGGAGGCATCGCGGCCCTTGCGTCGTGAGCGTCCCGCGCCCGATTTCGCGGTGACGCCGGGCGGCGGCCCGTCGACCCGCTCGGCGCATCGCGCTGCGCCGTGCGCCGCGGCGGTGCCGCGTACGGGTCCCACGGTCCCTGCCCTGCGGCGCCCGCGGACCTCGACTCCTCGCGGCCGCCCTCGCCCGTGCCACCGTCGCGCGGGGGCCGCGGCGAAGGAGCGCGCGGGTCGCGCGACGCGGCGCCTCCGATGTCGCGAGACCGTGTCCGCCGCGGCGACGGTGCGCGCGGGTCGCGCTCCCCCGCCGGCTCCTCGCGGCGGCCGCCCGAGCTGCCAGGTGCGTCGCGCGCGCGCGCGGGGCGGTGCTCCTGCGAACGGGTCCCAGGACGCCTGGCGGCCCGGGTGGACAGATCGCGGTGCGCGCGCACCGGGGACGGCGCGCGGCGCTCCGGGCCGCCCTCTGGTGCGCGCGCGCCGCCTACGTCCCTCCTAGGCGACGGCGCGCGCGGATCCGGCGCGCGGCGGTCCGGGTCGCCCTGTGACGCGGCGCTGGAGCACGTGCGCTGCCCACGTCCCTGCGAGGCGACGGCGCGCGCGGGTCCGGTGCGGCGGTCCCTGCCGTCGCGTCGCGACGCCGCAGCGTCCGGGCCGAGGCGGGCCGCCCGGTGGTGGCGGCCCCGGGAGCGGCGGCCGGGGGCGCGTCGTCGTGCGGGCTGCGGCCGCGCGGTGGCGGGCCTGGGAGCTCCGGCGGGCCTGGAAGCGGCGGCGGCGGCGCGCGCGGGTTCGGCGGGCCGGGAAGGCTCGGCGGGCCCGGGAGCGGGGCGCTCCGCGCGCCGGGGGGGCGCGGCGACGGCGTGCGTCCAGGCTGGTGTGCCGGTGGCGAGCTCCTCCGCCGCGTGCGCGCAGGGGCCGGGGACGGTCCGCGCGGGCGACGCGGCGGCGGGGACGGCGATCGCCCGCGCTGGCGCCGCGGCGGCGGCTCCGTGCGGTCCACGAGCGGCGGTGGCGGGCGCTTGTTGCGCGCACCGCGCCCAGGGCCGCGCTCCCGCCTGGGAGCGGGATCGGGGGCCGGCGCTGGGCTGGCGGGGCGCGCGCGAGGCGGGGATGGTACGGGGGACCCGTGCGGCGTGCCGACGCTGCTGGTCGGGCTCGGAGTCGCGATGGCAACCACGCCTTCGTCGTAGGGGTCGAAGTCCTGCTCAGGGGGGGTGTTTTTCCGGGTCGCGCGCACGCGTTCCTGGCTGTTCCTGTGACGTTCTTTGATGTCCGCGAGTGGCTTGTCGTCGTCGTCGGACTGCCAGCCGCCGGCGCCCGCTCTCGCTGTGGCGGGCGGGCTGGTGGAGCAGTCGGCGCCCCGTGTGCGGCCGCCCACGGGGGTCGCGGGCGCCGGTTCGTCGCCGATGAGCGCGAAAAGGTCCTGCGGTGAAGCGTGGGAGGTGACGTGCGGCTGAGGAGACGACCCTGCACGTTGGAGACCCAGGCTGCTGAAAGCACGGATCGACGTCGCCGCCGAGGAAGCTATCTGACACGCCGCGGCTCACGCGTCAGTCTAAGCTCTCTCCGCCCCTTGGCGACGCCGGACGTGCGCGTGATGCCCGGAAGTCCAAGAAAATGCGCGCACAACATTCCGCAGTCTCTGTCCCACGTCTCTGCAGGGCTGGCGCTGGCCCTCTCCGCGGCCAGACCGCCGCGCCGCCCTCCCTGCGATCGCAGGCGCCAGGCCCGTGCGACCGCCGCCGTTTTCCACCGCAGCATCAGCCGCCCCGCGCCCTCCCGCTCTCTCACCTCTGCAGGCTCGTCATAGTCTCCCGCCCCCCAGTCAATCGGATCCTCCTCCGCCATCGCGCCGCTCCGCCCCCGCTCTCAGCCCAGCTCGCTGCGGCGCGCTGCCGCGGCCCTCGCGCAGTGCAGCCCACTCGCCCTGCTGAGAGACCCAACCCAAGCAAGATCCCGGGGCGTAGGCACGCTGCCAGACGTCCGAGCTGTACGGGCCGCGAGTGCTGCGCCCTGTACGTGCGCCGCCGCGGCGGCCCGCCGCCCGTTCGAGCCCCGACCGCGTCGCACCGGTGACGGGGGTAGTGCCTAGGAGGGCGTCTGACGTCGCCGTGCGTCAGCGCGGACGAGCGCGGGCGGGGTCTTCGGCCCAGGGACGCGCAGGCATCTGCACTTGCCAGGAGGGGTTCCCGATCGTGGACTAGCGTCGCGGCAACCGACCGTCGGCGGGGTGAAGCACCCTGGACCCTCTAGGCGCGCGTGTCGTTCGCTGCGAGGGGTGCTCGCGGCCACGGACGCGCGGGAGCCTTCTTCATCGCACAGGGCGTCCCGTCTGCGTAGATCTGCATTGCGAGCGCGCGTGACGGGCGTGTGGGGGCCGCCATGAGGACTGACGGGCCTTCACGGCGGGCGGGCCGCATGCAGCTGCTCGAGGGCCAAAAGATGCACGCGCTCAAGGACAAGGGCGTCCTCAGCACCGCCGTGGTGCGTGATCCACGGCCCACCCACCACGTTCCCCGTGCACACACATCCTGGCAGCGACCTGCAGCCCCTCACCGCGGCTCGCTTCCGCACCCCGCGCGTTCCCGGCGACTCCCGCGCCGTGCAACCCCCCCGCGCACCACAGCATCGCCGCGCCCCCGCGTTCCGCGCGGCGCCGTTCCCCCACGAACCCGCACTGCCAACCGCCCGCGCACGCACCGACCGCGCCACTCCGCCTCCGCTGCTGCGCCCGCAACCGCCCACGAGCCCTCCGAGCAGCACGTTCCTGCATGAGACCCTATTTCGGCAGTATTTCGATCGCGACGTCCCTCGGTGCGCCGCAGGACGACGACGGGATTGTGCACCTGGAGTGGAAGCGGCGCGGGAAGCCCGGGGACGCGTCGGGCGGCGCCGAGGAGCTGTCTGCGGCGATCGCGCCCGGGGAGGCGCACGCGGACTGGGTCGGGAAGCCGGAGTCGCGCGTGCTCGCGGTGCGGTTCCCGGACGACCAGAAGCGAGACCTGTTCTTTTGGATGCAAGAGAAGAAGGCGGAGGAAGACCAGGAGTTCCTGAGGCAGGTGAGACTGAGGGGGCGAGGACCACGGCGCGCGCAGTGCGAGAGCCGCCTGGACGCGCGCACGCGCAGTTGAGGATCCTCGAATGGTTTTCTTTCAGTGCTGGCGTGACTGACGCGCTGCGGTGGACGTCCTCGCACCGCTCGCCGCGGTGCTCGTTGCGCGCGCGATCAGGCCACGCGGGACGCGTTCGTGCAGCTCACAGCGTACACGCGCGTCGACACATATGTGTCCTTGAGTGTGGTTGCGCTGCACCAGTCGAGGCAGCGCCTCACCGCTCCGCCCGCGTTCCCGCACCGCGCAGCTCAATGTGGTCCTGCGCGGCGACGCAGTCGACAGCCCGGTGCAAGCCAGCGGCGCCGCGGGCGGCTCGCAGCAGCAGCGTGCGGCGTCGGAGGCGGCCGGGGTGGCCCTGGCGCGCGGGCTCGCGGAGGCGATGCAGAACGCGATGCGGCAGCGCAGCGGCGGCGCGCAGCCGCAGCGGCGCGCGCCCACGCCGGCGCACGCCCCCGTGCTGCCGGACGGAAGCCTTGGGCTCGCCCAGGTTCGAACATTGCTCAACAGTCGTTTCCTTGCTGAATCAAATACAACACAATGATCACGATTCGTTTCTAAATCAAACACGCCCTCTTCATAGATCTGTGCGCTGCGGTGCGAGCGACGCTCGAGCCGCTGCAACCAAGGCTCGCGCGCGCGCAGCACTTGAGATGTACAGATCATCGTTGCGTCGTTGCAGCGCTGGCAACTGGCCCGGCACCCGCCGCACGCCCTCCGCCTTCGAGCAACGGAAGCACCACTCGCGCGGCGCCCCACCCGTCCCCGCAGGCGCTCCGCAACGTCGTCCGCAAGCACCAGGCGCAGCAGCGCTCCCAGCGCGGGCCCTCGCTCTCCGAGCTCCTCCCAACGAGCCTCCTCCAGGCCAGCTTCGAGGACGACAGCATCCGCGACCGCCTCACGCCGTTCCTCCCCGAGGAGCACCGCAGCCGCTCCCCCGCGCGGCAGCTGCGCGAGCTCGCCACCAGTCCCTACTTCCGGCAGCAGCTCAACAGCCTGAGCGCGGCGATGCACTCCGGCATGATCGATCCCGCGGCGTTCGGGCTGCCGCCTGGCACGGGCTTCTCCGCGGCGGACATCCTTGCGGCGCTGGAGCGGGTGGCAGAGGAGGAGGCACAGGCCAGGGGGGCGGGGGGTGGGGGGGGTGCGGGGCCGGGGGAGGGCGGGGGCGGGGACGGCGCGGGCGGGGACGGCGCGGGGGGGGGCGGTGGCATGGAGACGGACTGAGTGCTCCCGCGCGGCACGGTGTGGTGAGGGAGGGGTGTGTGTGCGCAGGGGGCAATAAGTGGCATCGTTGTCTCTGTGGGCTCGGGCTGGGTGTTTGAGGGCCACGGTGGTGCGCCTTGGCGTGGAGGTGGGCGGAGGGGGCATGCGTGGCAGGGCAGGGGGGGGGAGTATGCTGCTGACTCGACTGCAGTGTGACTGGGCGGAAACGCGCGGAAACGGAAACGGAAACGGAAACGCGCGGGGGTGTGACCCTGACTCAGTCCAACCTCACGCGCGGCCCCGGGGGGACTCGGCCCGCAGACGCCCTCGGCGCACAAGCCCTCGCCGCCGCCTCCACCTCGGCCAGACCGCTCGACGACGCCTCGCAGCGCCCGCACCGTTCGCCGCCTTTCTTCCGCACCAGAGTGCTTCTCTTGCGCCACCTCACCGAGCAGCCATGGCCGCCCAGATCGCCCGCACGGTGGCCTGTGCGTCGACCGCGGTCGCGCGCAGCGCCCGCCGCTCCCGCGCCGCCCCCGTCCACGCCGCGCGCGCCCTCGCCCAGCGTGCCGCCATGACCGGGTCCTCCCTCCCCGCCGCGCGGGCCCCCCGCGGCGCGCGCGCGACCGTGCGCGCGGCCAGCGACGTCGTCGCGTCCGCTGAGGGCCCCGTCGCCATCGTGACCGGCGCATCGCGCGGCATCGGCCGGTGAGCCCCCGCCCGAGCACCCGCGCCGCCGCCCCTCGCTGTCTCGCGCCCGCCGAGCGCGCCTGCCGCACCGCAGCGCGGCTCATGCGGCCCATTGCGCAATCGGCGGCCCGGAGCGTCGCGGCAGCGCCGCGAGAGCCCCATCGAACGCGCCACGTTGCGCCGGCCGGGCCTCGCCCAGGCTCTTGCCTGCTGGGCATGGATCATGCCGGGTGTTGCGGGACATACGTGCCCACACCGCGGGATTTTCTTGGCTGTTGCGGTTACTGGTGGTACGAGAGCTGCGTGTGCGCAGCTCTGTGGTGTTTGCTGCGCCGACGCGGCGCTGCATGCCGCTTCCCTGAGGCACAGCATCAGCGGCGTGCCCGTGCGCGGTCTGTGGTTTCGGTGCAGGAGCGTGGCTCTGGAGCTCGCGAAGCACGGCTGCCGTGTCCTGGTGAACTACGCCGGCAACGAGGAGGCCGCCAACGCCACCGCTGCGGACTGCAAGGCGGCCGGCGGCGACGCCATCACCTTCAAGGCCAACATCGCCAGCCAGGTGCGCCTCACCGCCGATGCGTCGCTCCAGCGTGACCTTCCGCACACCACGAGTGCTGCACGAGAGGGTTTCGTGTATCTTATACGCTGTTCCGAGTTGGTGATCGGTTTCTGTCTTGTTCTCGACATTCCAACCGCATCCCGTTTGTTCGTTGACCGACGTCCGCGCGCAGGAGGAGGTGCAGTCGATGTTCAAGGCCGCGATGGACGAGTGGGGCCGCGTGGACGTGGTGGTGAACAACGCGGGCATCACGCGCGACACGCTGATGATGCGCATGAAGCCCGACATGTGGAACGACGTGATCAACACCAACCTCACGGGCGTCTTCTACTGCTGCCAGGAGGCCACCAAGATCATGCGCAAGCAGCGCGCCGGCCGCATCATCAACCTCGCCTCCGTCGTGGGCCTCGTCGGCAACGTGGGCCAGGTGCGCCCCCACGCCGCGCGCGCGGCCCCCGAGCGCGCTCCCGGCCGCTAGCGGGGGCGCTCATCACTATGTCTGTCGCTGCGTTGCGCGCAGGCCAACTACTCGGCGGCCAAGGGCGGCGTGATCGCGCTGACGAAGACGGTGGCGCGTGAGTTTGCGGGCAGCGGCATCACGTGCAACTCGATCGCGCCGGGCTTCATCAAGTCCGACATGACGGCCAAGCTCTCGGACAAGGTCGTCGACGAGGTCCTCAAGGTGCGCGCCCGCGCCTCACCCCGTAGCCCGCACAACCAACCGACACACATGCGTGGGAGGTGTCGCAGTGCGCTGCAGCGGGCCGGGACCGGCGTTCCCGGCAGCCGACGCGCTGCTCGGAGCCTCGGACTGCGTCTAAGCAGCGTCGGGGTGCCGCGGCGCGCTCCGATCCGTGACTGGAAATAATGCGCCTCTAAGTGGTTGTGTGTGGTTGCAGACCATCCCGATGGGCCGCATGGGCGAGCCGGAGGAGATCGCCGGCATCGTGCGGTTCCTCGCGATCGACCCCTCCGCGGGGTACCTCACGGGGCAGTGCCTGTCCCCCAACGGCGGCATGGTAATGTAAAAGACACACAGACTAGGCCTCCCCACCCCGAACAAGTCATTTCCGGCACTGCTGTCCCGCGCCGTGCGCGTACGAACCGGCTCGGCGCCCGACCCACCGCATTGTGTCCCGAGCGTCACAACGTGTCCGTCAGACATACGACCGCTGGAGCGTGTTGACCAGTTTGTTGAACTGGCGGCGGAAGAGCTCCTCCTCGCGCAGGCCCGCGCTGAGCGTCGAGCGCACGTCGTCCACGATTGACCGGAACGCCGACGACAGCGTCTCCAGGGCCTGCACGTACGCGCGGATGCACGCGCGGTGCACGGGGGTGTCCAGCCCCTCGACCTGCAGCGGCACGTTGCCCTCGTCCTCCTCCTCCTCCTCCTCGTCCTCGTCGTCCTCGTCGTCGTCGTCGAGCGGCCGCGCCATCGACACGTCCTCCTCGCCCCACCCGATGGCGCCCGGCGAGATGCTCCCGTGCTCCAGCTCCCACGTCCGCCGCACCAGCCCGCGCTCGTTCGCCTCCTGCCCCGTCCCGCCCGACCCCGCGTCCGCCTGCGCCAGCGCCAGCCGCTTCAGCTGCTTGATGTTCATCCGCGTCCGCGGCGCCGGCGCCCCGGGCTGCGCCACCCCCACCGACGAGTGGCTGGCCTCCGCCTGCACCGCCGCCGCCGCCGCCTGCGTCATCGTCCGCTTCAGGCCCCCCGTCGCCTCCGCCGCCGCCACCGCGTCCTCCTCCCCCTCGTCGTCCCCGCGCGCCTCCCGCAGGTCCCCGGGAACGATGATCCCGTCGCAGATCCGCGCCAGGCCGCGCGCGAGCAGCGCGAGCCGCCCGCGGATGATCGGCCCCGCGCGCGAGAGCGCCTCGATGGAGTTCCGCGCCCGCGCCTTCATGGACTCGACGCTCGTCTCCGCGCGCGCCGACTCCTCCTCGACCAGCTCGTCCACCAGCGGCTGGCAGTTGGGCTCCCCGAGCTGCGGCCGGATCGCGAGCCGGTGCTGCTCGAGCTCGTTGCGCAGCTGCTTCTGTCGCGACGCGTACCGGCTGTCCATCTGCACGCCACGACGCACGCACGCACGCACGGGATTTGAGTAATGCGCCGGGCAACACACACGTGAGAGCGAGCGCGGCGCGGGGGCGGGGCGCGCTTCGCTCCGCTGCGCACCTTCTGGGCCTGCCGGATGTACTCGCGCGTGTCGTGGTAGATGAGGGCGCGCGCGGCGGCGCCCGGGAGCGCGAGCAGCTGTCGGTTGATGGAGATGATCTGATCGCGGAACTCGAGCAGGCTCTCCTCGAGGTGCCGCCGCAGGCGCCCGCGGATGTCGTTGAGGATGCGGTTGTTGACCTCGTTGAGCTCGTCGAGCTCGCGCGGGATGCGCTTCGGGCGCGTGATGGCGCGTTCGGGGTCCTTGCTCTCGTAGTAGGCCTGCGCGACCGGCGCGCACTGCTCGTGGCAGCGCTCGATGAGCTCGTGCACGCGCACGCGCACCGTCACGCCCTCGAGCTCCTCGCGCGTGATGCCGAGCTTCTCCAGCGACAGCCCGCCCTGCGTCCACTCGCTCTCCGCGTCGTTCTGGTCCTCGTCGTCCTCGAACGGCGGCTCCGTGTTCTCGCCCTCGATCCACGGGCGGAAGAGGTTGACCGGAATGTCGATGCCGTCGCGCACCGCGTCGAGCGTGCGCCCGCGCGACGCCACCAGCACGCGCAGGCGGTTCGAGCAGTCCACGAGGTCCTGCGCGAGCTCGTGCCCGCCGTGGTTGCCCTCGGCGGCCAGCTTCGGCCCCGGCGTGCGCTCCGCGAACTTGGCCTCCGCGTCCTCGGGCCGCACGCGGATCAGCTTGCGCATCGTCTGGATCTCCTGCGTGATGCGCCGTGCGTGCTCCTCGCTGGCGCTGAAGATCTTGTCCGCGCGGCTCCGCGCCGCGTTGATCGCGCGATCCAGCGCCTCCACGAGCGCCAGGTCCTCCTTGTGCACCTCCGCCACGCGCCCGAGCTGCTCCACCGCCGCGCCGGCGCTGGCGGCCATCTCCTTCTGCAGCTCCTCAACCTTGGCCAGCTGCGCCTCCATCTTCAGCCGCACCACCGTGTTGCAGTCCTCCAGCTGCGCCTTGTACCGCCGGATGTTGGCCTCCGCGAACTCCCCCCCCTCCTCGAACGGCACCAGCACCTCGGCGGCAAACCGCTCGTTCACCGCCTTCAGCCGCGCCGCGTCCTCCTCCGCCGACGTCGACAGCATCAGGCACGCCTGCTCCAGCGCGCGCTCCAGCACGCCCTGCTGCTGCTGCGCCTCGCGCACGCGGATCTCCACGCTCTTGACCGACATGTCCACGTTCAGCGCGCCCTCCTGCTGCCGGAGGCGCCGCAGCAGCCGGTCGATCTGGTGCCGCCGCTCCTCCACCGCGCCCTCGAACCGCGCGCACTGCGCGAGGATGCTCCGGCCCATCCCGCGCAGGTGCGCGTCCACGCTGCGCTTCTGCGCCAGGAGCTTGACCGACCGCTGCTGCCGCACGTCCTCCTCGATCAGCCCCGCGCGCGGGCGGTGCGACCGGAGCAGCTCGTCGAGCTCCTCGGTGAGGTCCTCGGCCTGCTTGCGCGCCCACGCGGCCACCTCGGAGTTCACCTCGGCCGTGAACTGGCACATGTCGCCCAGCGCGGAGCACGTGAGCGACACCAGCGCCGTCCGCACGCGCTCCGACGGGATCGTCAGCACCGCCAGGCACGCCTCGCCGCTCTGCAGCGTCGGCGGGTCCGCCCACTTGCTCCCCTCGTCCGCCGCGGGCGCCTCCTCCTCGCCCTCCCCCTCCGCCGCGCCCTCCGCCACGCCCTCCGTCACCGCCGCCGGCACCCCCTCCCCCTTCTTCCCGGGCTTGACGCTCGGCTGCGGCTTCAGGCTGCCCTGCTTCCGAATGCTCTGCTGCGGCTTGAGACTCCCTTGCTTCTGAATGCTCTGCTGCGGCTTGAGGCTGCCCTGCTTCTGGATGCTCTGCTGCGGCTTGAGGCTCCCGGCCGCCGGCGCCTCCGCGGACTCCGTGGCCTCCAGCGTGGACTGGCTGTCCTCCTTGCGCGGTTCGACGCCCAGGATGACGGCGTCGTACAGGTCCTGCGCGCACGTCCAGAAGCCGCCGTCGGCCGCCTCGACCTCGGCCAGGAAGACCTCGGGGGGCGGCGGGGGCTCCGCGGGCGCCGCGTCCTCGCCCTCCGCGCCCTCCTCGCCCTCGGCGGGCTTGGCGTCGTCGGCGGGCTTGTCCTGCGCCGCCTCGCCCTCCGCGGCGCTCTCGCCCTGCTCGGTCCCTGCGGCGTTGCGGGGACGCGTGGCGAGCGGCGCGGTGAGGAACCAGAGCGGCGAGGAGCAGATGCGGGTGCGGTGTGGCCGCATTTGTGAACATAGAGCGCTTTGCGCGTTGGGAGCGCACCGCTCTGCTTCTTGTCGGCGTCCGCGGCGTCCCCGGGCGTCTCGACCTTGGGGTTGACGCGCAGCTTCCCGCACAGCGAGAGGTGGTAGGTCCGGAACTCGTCGTCGATCGACCGCGGGAGCGCGTCGACGATGCTGCACATGTTGCTGTGGAAGTCCCGGTAGCTCCCCTCGATCGAGTTCAGGTGGTCCAGCGCCACCTGCACCAGCTGGTCCAGGTCCCGCTCCGACGACCCCTCCTGGATGTCCCGGATCGCCTGCGCGAGCGCCTCCTCGACCTGCTTGTCGCTGTCCTCGAACGCACGCCGCGTCATGGCCAGCACGTACGCGTTCTTCTCGCGGATCTTCGCCACCTGCGCCCGGTGGTCGTCCTGCGCCGTGCCCACGTCGCACAGCAGCCCGCCCAGCGCGTCGATGCACTTGCGCCACGTGCGGACCTGCCCCTCCAGGTACCCGCGCACGTGGTCCAGCAGCGCCCGCGCCGCGTCGCGCCGCCCGCGCAGCGCGGGCTCCACGTCCGCGTCGAACCGCGCCGCGCACGCCTCCCCGCTCCGCAGGAACCCGAGCGCCATCACCTCGCCCTCCAGCTCGCGCTTGAGCTCCTGCGCGCGCTGCTCGACGGCCGCCTCGTTGGCCTCGAGGTCGTCGACCATGGCGCCGAACTCGACCTCCCACCCGCCGATCAGCCGCTGCGCCTCCTCGAGCCACTCGAAGCACGCCTCCCCGCACAGCGACGCCGGGAGCGACGCCGCCGCCACCACGTGGTTGGTGATGCGCTCAAACGTGCCCTCCTGCGCGGCGCGCGCGCGCGAGCTGCTCGACGCGCTCGCGCGGCTCCGCGAACTCCTGCGAGCGGATCCGCGCCACGAACCGCCCGATCGCGTGCTTGGTGCGCAGCGAGCGCCACCGCTCCATCGAGCCCTCCCACGTGCGGCGCGACTGCTCCTCGAGGCCGACCTCGCGCGCCTTGAGGCGCTGCAGCAGCGACGCAGCCGCGCGCCGGTCCCGCAGCAGCGCCAGGTTCATCTCGAGCGCCTCCGTCTCCATCATGCGCTCGACCGCGCCCTCCGACGCGTGCGCGATCGACATCAGCGCCGCCAGCGTGTCCAGCATCAGCGCCTCCTGGTCCGCGCGACGCCGCGCCTCCTCCTCCTGCGACGGGACAGCGGGGCAGCGCGGGGCGTGAGCGCGGGGCGACGCAGCGAGGCGAGGTGCGTGCGTGTGCGCTCGTGTGTGCGTGTGCGGTGGACGCGCCTCCAGGAGGTTGCCGAGCTCCGCGATGGCCTTCTCGCGCTGCCGCAGCACGCTGTTGAGGTCGTCCCACGCCCCGTGCACGCTCCCCTCGTCCAGCATCATGAGCTGCTCGTCGTCCGTGAGCCGCGCACAGTTCCTGTCCAGCTCCGCCCCCATCGCGTCCAGCTCCGACCGCGACGCCTGCAGCGCGCTCGCGATCCGGTCCTGCACGCAGCCACGACGCGGGGCGCGCGGACGTCACGTCACCGCGCACGTCACGCCCCCGCCACCACGCACCCAGCACCTCCCCGCCGCGCCCGCCGCGCGCGCCCCCGCCGCCCGCGGGCCACTCACCCGGTGCGTATCCTCGACCTCGCCCCGCTGCTCGAGGTACACCCGCCACGCCCGGTCGTGCCGCGCGGCCTTGGACCGCTCCATGTCGTGCACGCCCTCCATCCACGCTTGCGCGGCCGGGACCTGCGTCAGGAGGCTGCGGGTCTCCGCGCGGACGTCCCCGAAGATCGTCATGTCCGGCGCGCGCGAGTGGTTCGCCTGCATCTTCGGGAGCTTCATCCTGCGCGCACCGCACGCCGCTCGCAGGCGGTCACGGGCCCGGCGCCGCGCGGGGGCGCGCGCGCGGGCTGGGACGCCCCGCGCGCGCGGCTGCGCGGTCAGCGCAGGCGTGCGTGGGGCGCGGCGGCCCGGGAAGGCGCGGGAGCGGCCGCGCGCGCAGGGCTCGGCGCCGCGCTGCCTGGGGGCCCGGCACATGCCACGCGCCCCGGGGCGCCGGGGCGTCGCGCGCGGGCGCTCTCCGGCGGCGCGGGGCGTCGACTGGCGCAGTTCGCGGGCCGGGAGCGCACTTCGCGGTGTGAATGGCCGATATCTTGCTCGTGCGCGTCCTCGGATGGTTGAGGCTCTTGAGCAGGAACTGCCCAGGCGTGACGAGCGCGCCCATGTCGGGCGTGGGGAAGAAGCGCCCGGCGAGGTTGAAGTCCTCGTCCACGGGGCCCTCGTCGACCGCGCCGTCGCGGCTGGCCCCGCGGACCTCCACGGGGACCTGGTCGTTCAGCATGGTGGTGCCAGCGGGCCGGGCCCGCGACCCCCTCCGGCCTGCTCGGCGCCCGCTCGGAGAGGGTCCGTGCTGCGCGGACCGCGCGCGCGGCGAGGCGCTCGCCCCTCAGCGATGCGTCCGCGGGCTCTGAGGTCGACGCGCTGTTGCGGGCTCTCGTGCCGCCTGCACCGCGTTGCTCGGCCACCTGACGGCCCTAGTGCGCTGCTATCGAGCGCGAGTGCTCCCTCGCAGGCCCCCGGGCACCCGACGTAGCCGCTCGACGCGCCCGCGTGGAGCTCTCCGGTGCGGTAGAACAGCCGGCTCTCGAGAGGCCCCGAACGGGCGCCGCGGGGGGTATTGCGGGGCTGGACGGCCGCGAGCACGCTGTGAGGTGACGCTGAGGTGCGCGGAGAGCCAGTTCCACGCAAGCCCTGCGCAGCTGAGAGGCCGAGAGTCTAGCCCAGGTGGGTGGTTGGTCGCGGTCCGTGCGTGCAGCTCCAGCGGTGTCGCTCCGCCTCCTCGCGCTGGCGGTGTGTGCTGGGAAGGAACTCGCCCTGCAGCGCTCGGCGACGGTGTCCGTCCACGACAGCGGTGCACGACCCGTCTGGCACGCAGGGCGTTTGAACGGGGAGGGGGGTGAGCGCTCCGGGGCGGCGATGCGCCGTCTGGCAGGATGAGATTGCTGAGTCTCGGTGAGATGCGCGCAACGCGCGCCGGTGTCGACTTATGTGCAGATCACCCGCGGCCGCTGAATGCCGTGCGGGGGCACGCGGCGACCCGCGCTCCGACGCGACGGCACTGCGCGCGTGCACCGGGGTCCCCGTGCGCGAGCCGCCGCCGTCCCGCGCGCACCGCAGGGCAGGTGGCGCTCCTCGCCAGGGAGCACAAGTGCCTGAACTTCGCACAACGCGCGGTCGGGGCAAGCTCCAGCGACTCTTCGCGGCGATGCAGGAAGCGGCGCACGTGCCCGAGGCGCTGCGCTACTTCGCGCGCGGCGACTTCGTGCGCAGCAAACAATCACTCAATCGACCGCGCAGCAAGCAGGCGACCTTCACAGCAGTGGCGCGCTACCTACGGACACACGCACCGCCCTCCCGCGATGCCCGCGGCCGGGCTCCCCGCGAAGATCGACTTGATGTACACGACGCGGCCGCCCGTGGGCACTCCGTCGATCTCGGTCTCCCTCTCCCAGCAGCTGGGGCCTGCAGCGGCGATCGGCACCGACGGCGCTCTCGTCAGGACACAAACTGCCGCGGCGCGACAACGTGCGTGGAAGGCGCGGCGGGGCGCTCACTTCCGCGCCTGGTGCAGGTTCCGCACGTCGGGGGCCCTCCGCGGCCGCAGCACGCCAGCACGGCCCCCGTGCAGTCGCTGACGCACTTGTCCAGGCTGAGGTCGAGAGCCATGGCCTGCGTGCGGCTCGTGGCGCGCCCGCCGTCCTCCGCGACCGCGTCGCTGATGGACGTGGCCGTCGCGTCGTCGCACAGCGAGAACGCGACGCTCGTGGCCTGGGCGACCGAAACGCTCGGCTGCATGGAACGGCGACGGTGGGGCCGCGATGAGTGCCGCACGGGGCGGAGCTGGGCGTGCCGTGTGGGCGCGGGCGGGGGCCGCGCACCTCGATGAAGCCGCCCCCGCCGCACTTGCAGTAGGCCGCCGGGCCGGACTCCATCGCGCCGTTCTTGTACATGGCGACGTTCGGCGTGGCGCCCTGGAGGGAGGTGACGCGCGTCCACGACAGCTGCGGCACGTCGAGGCGGCCGCACTGCGCGGGGGTCGTCTCGCAGCACTGCGCGGCGACGCCGCTGCAGGGCCGCACGCACTTGTCGAGCGCCGTGTCGAGGGCAACAGCGCGGACGTTGCTGGTGGCCGTGCCGCCCTCGGCCGCCGCGGAGTCGGCGATGCTCTGCGCGTCGGCCTGCCCGCACAGCGCCACGCCGATCGACAGCGCGGTGGACACGGCCGCCCCGCCGTCCTCGACCGCGGCGCCCGCCTCGGCACCGGCGCCGGCCGCGGAGCTCCGCTGGGCGAGACCGCGGCCAGCCCCCGAGGGCGAGACGGGCGCCGGGGCGGAGCTCCGCCACCAGCTCGGCGCCGAGGCGACCGGTGTCGGAATGACGGCTGCGTCCAGGAAGGTGCACATGAGCGGCGTGGGACAGGGGCCTATGATCATGGGACAGCGCGATCGGCGCAGTAGGCGCGTGGCGCTGTGATGTACGGTCCTCGCACAGGCATGTCGTGGGGTCTCGGTGCGGGCAGCGACCCAGAGCCAATGCTGAGTTGCAGGGGGTGGGGTGGGGCCGTGCCTGCTGCGCCGATGGCGACGGCCAAGATGAGCCAGGTGCGTAGCGCTCGCATTCTTCGGCCCGGGCCAGTCGAGGTCGGATAGGTGGGCCCTGCGACGTGTGATATCCGACTCGAAAGTATCAATGGGGCCGCTCCTTGCCGCGACTACACCGGACGCGCTCTTCCTGTACTGATCGACACTGAATATCCCAAGTATCATATACTGCCGCTAAATCGGCCCTGCAAGCTCCGTGCGGCGCTGCTCGGGGGGCCTCCACGGTGGAGCTGCGACCTGACACGATCGGAGCTAGCGCCGCGGGGCTGAAGCGTTTGCAACCGCGACCGACTGGCCACTTTAGCTCTCGACGAACTGCGCGGAGCGCCCACCTGTTCGAGGCTTTCGCGCGCCCGGACAGGTGGGACCATCCTCCACATCACCACGAACATGAGGCCCTGGGGCGCTGCGGTGCTGGCGGGGCTGCTCGCGGGGCTGCTCGCGGGCCCGTCCGCGGCACACGATGTTGCGCTCGACGAGGGGCTGTCGCAGGTGAGCGGCCGGTCGCGTTCCGGCCCGAACGCGCCGTGGCGCTGCAGCGTACGAAGTGTTGCGCGTTGCGGGACAGTTCTTCGCTGACCTACGAGCACCCTCACCGCGAGGATGCTGGAGCGACCGAAAAGAGGCCCTGGGACGTTCCGGCCGCTGACTGGCGGGACACAGCGCTTGGTCTATCGTTACAGATATTCGTGTGCGCGCAAGTCGCCGTCCTCGTCAAGAAGACCCCGGAGGACTACCCGAACGGCCGGGTCGTGCTCACCAGCGCCGACGATGCCGTCATGGACGCCTTCTCCCTCGAGCAGGACGACGGCATGCTCAGCATCAAGGCCACGCGCTTCGAAACGAGGTGCGAGCACGCGCCGTCGCGACGACGCCGGAATACACGCGTTGAACGACGGTGTGCACGTACCGCATGCGGCGTGCCTGGTCGTCGCCGATCGCGCGGCTGCCGGCGTCCTCTCACGGCGCAGGAACCCGGTCGAGCTGACGGTGTACGTGCCCCCGCTGCCGTCCCTGGTCGTCTTCAAGGCCGGCCCCGGCGCCGTCGTCCTCGCGCCTGGTCTCTCGTTCGAGGAGGAGCTGACCGTCGCTGCCGAGTCGGGGGCGTCCGTGTACGTCAAGGACGTCTCCACGCCCAGCCTGATCCTCCGCGACACGGGGTACGTCGTCGCGCGACCGCGCTGTGTCCCGCATCGCACTCGCTGCAGCCCTCGCCACGCAACCCGCGCGCCCGCCGACGTCGCGTGCAGCGCCACGGACCTCTTCGTGAGCGGAGAGATCGGCGACGTCGACGTGGACGCGCGCGGGAGCTCCAGCATCGCCCTCGATGGCGTGCGCGGCGCTGTCACCATCGACCTGATCGGGAGCCACGAGCTGACCGTCGCCGGCGCCGGAGACAGCATGTCCATCACCGGAACCCTCGTCGGGAACGGCGTCGTGCGCTACGAGGGCGGCGCGTGCAGCGTTGCGCCGCCCGCCCGCGCGCCCGACCTGACGGCGCTGTTCGCGAACCCCTTCGTGCCCGTGGCGACGAAGGACCGCCTGCGCCGGCAGTTCTCGCAGCCGCCCTTCGCGTCGCCGTGCGTCGAGTCCGCGGTCGAGGTGGCGCGCGAGGCCCCGCAGTGGACGTGCGGGGTCTCCCCCGAGACGGTCGTGCGGTGCACCGCCGTCGACGGCGAGGTGCGGCCTCCTACGTGACGATCTCCTTCCGCGATCGGGCGGCGTCCCGTCGTCGTGCTAGCTCGGCGCCGGTGGTGAGCTCACCTGCACTGCTTGCAAGTGATGTTGCTGTGCAGGACGCAGGAGGCCGCCGCCGCCGCCGCGGTCTGTTCCAGACCGTTGCTGACGTCACGAACGTCGGTACCGGGACCGTCGTGAGCGAGGGCTCGGCGGTCGCGACCGGGCCTGGCGTGGGCGGCGACGCGAATCTCCCGGCCGCGGCGGAGGAGGCGCTGCGCAGTGCTGGCATCGACCCCTCTGCGACGGGCGCAGGCGAGCCCGCGCAGGACGCAGCTGAGCCCGACGAGGGCTCCGATCCCGCTGACGCAAGCAGCTCCGACTCGGAGTCCGATTCCGAGTCTGACGCGGAGTCTGCTGACTCAGTCGACGGCGATGACGGCGACGCCAGGTGCGCGCGACGCAGCGGGGGCCCGGCGTGTGCCCGTGCGTGTGCGGCTTCGTGGCTCACCGGCGCGCACCCCCCGTTGGTGCGTTTGTGTGCAGCGCGGCGTCGTTCGCGACGGCGTCGGTGCTGGTCGAGGGCACGTGCGACTTCGAGGGCGACCTGACGATGCCGCTCGAGGACGGAGGGGCGCAGGACGCGGAGGACGACGCGCCCTGAATCGAACTGCATCATCATCATGTCGATGCCACCGCCTTGCTCGCGCGAGGAGCGCGATGGCACGGAGGAGGAAGGGTGTGAGCCGGAACGATCTGCGACAGCTCGACACGCTGACGCCCTCCCGCGTGCGTTGAACATAGCGCTGCTACCCGGAGCCGTCACCCGGGGCCGCGGGGGCCGGGCTGCCTGGATCGGCGGAGCCCGTGGCGCGCCAGGCCACGTCGAGCCCGGGCCGGCTCGCCTGCACGTCGGCCACGACAGCTTCGATGCCCTCGTCGCTCGCGCCGGGGTTGGCCGCCACCTCGATGCTACGCAGCGTCGGCGCTGCACCGTCGGCACAGAGCACTCGGAGCAGGCCGCGGATGTCGTCGAGGGAAAGGCCGTTGCCCGCGACCACCAGCGTTGTCAGGTCGCGGAACCCCCCGCCCGCGACACTCGCGGCCAGGGCCTGCGCGCCGCCACAGCCCAGCGCGTTGTCGAAGAGCGACAGCCTCCGCAGCTGCGGGATCGCTGCCAGCGCCGCGACCGCTTCCGCGCAATCCGTGCCATCGTCGCCGCCCCGGCACCCTGTAAAACCGCGCACCGTGGGCTCGTCTGAACAGGATGTTGCTGCGCGCACAGGTGAGGCGCGGAGTGGGGGGCGCGAGCGACGGCGGGGCGCGAGGCGCGCGCGGGTCACCTGCGAGGTCCAGCTCCGCGACGCCCGGCGACGACGCGAGCGCCCTGGCGAGGCACGCGACGCCGGAGGGCCAGATGGCATTGTTTGACAGGTCGAGCTGGGCGAACCGCACGCCGCGCCGGACCGCCTCCCCGAGAGCGCGGCACCCGTCCTCCGTGACGCCGCACTTGGACAGTCCGAGGCTCAGCTCCACCTCCCCTGAGAGTGCCCCCACCAGCGCTGGCACTCCGTCGCTGGTCAGACACGACGTCAGGTCGAGGTGCGCGATCGACCGCGCGGACAGCGCCGCCCCCAGCGCGGTGCAGGCGCTCCGCGCGTCGTCCGGGCTCTCGAGCGCGTTCGCGGCGAGCAGCACGCGTCGACCCGGCGCGCCAGACGCCGCGAGCGCGCTCCCGAGCGCGGCCATGCCCCTCGCGCCGACGCCGCACGCGCGAAGATCCAGCAGCCGCAGCCCGCGCACGAGCGCTGCGCTCGCGGCAAGCGCGGCCACGCCGTCGTCGCCCAGGCGCGGGTTGCGCGCCAGCAGCAGCTCTTGCAGCCCGCCGGGGGACTCCGCCAGCGCGGCCGCGCCCGCCGGGCCCACGCCCTTGTTCTCGAGGTCGAGGCGCTTCAGGGTCGCGTTGCGCGACAGCCCTGCGGCCAGCGCGGCGACGCCGTCGTCCCCGAAGTCCGCCGAGCCCACACAGAGGGACGCGAGGGATGTATTCTCGCGAAGCATGCCCGCGACCACGGCGGCCGTTTCCGCGGTCATGGCGTGGCCGCTCGCGTAGAGCTCCTTCAGGGACGTGTTGGATCGGAGAGCCGCGCACAGCGCCGTGACCTGCGCGTGGAGTGCGGTGAGGTGAATTAGGCAATCCCCCGCAACGTGACGGTCCGGCCAGAAAGGCCCGTTTCTGCGTGCTCAAGGACTTCCTTCATGATCGAAGAAGCTGTGATGGGCCTCCAGGGCCGGTCGCTGGCCGTGTGCCTAGAGCCCGGGGCAGTGGCTGCCGGGAGTGCAGCCTCCGCCTACCTGTTCGTGGCCGAACTTCCGGAACCGGAGCACGGTCAGGGAAGTCAGACTCGCATCGTTCGCCTCGAGGCGCTGCACCCAGTCGTCCACCCCGGTCCCACCGCGGGCCCCCCAGGCCCCACCACCACCGCCGCCCCACGCCATCTCTTCGTCGCGGTTTGCGAACCCTGGTCGCCCGAAAACGCAAAGGATTGCCCGCGTCGGGATGACACAGGTTGCAGCATGCCGTCTGCGCGCGACGGAGTCTCACAATCGCTCCCTCGGAGGAAGCGTGCGCGTCGGACTGCGGTGCTGGAGGCCTCACACACGCTCGTCAGCACAGGGGTCTGAAGCGGACGTCGCCGCTGCATCGACGTCCTCCGCCGCCGATGCGCGGGTCGTGGCAGGGGGCTGGCGACCGAATCCCATTTCCCTAGCGCTCGGCGCACCCTGGTGTTCACAGCACGTACGCTGCGGCCCTTTGCGCGACCGCAACGACCACGCAACAGTCCCAATCAGACGTGCTCAAGCAGGCCGCGTGGGAGAGTCCGCCCGCAGCGAGGCACGTGCCATTCGACACCATGACGCGACGCGCAACGTGAGGAGAGGGTCACACACGCACTTCGTTCCGCGCGGACACTTAGGCGGTGGCGCCGGCGCGCTCGGCGGCGATCTCCTTCTGGATGTTGGGCGGCACGGGCTGGTACTTGCCCAGCTTCATCGAGTAGTTGGCGCGGCCCTTGGTCATGCCGCGCAGCTTGGAGACGTACTGGAACATCTCCGCGAGCGGCACCTCCGCGGCGATGGTCTTCATGCCGCCGGGCTTGTCCCCGAGCTGGCCGACCACCCCGCGGCGCGAGTTGATGTCGCCGATGACGTCGCCCATGAACTCCTCGGGCGTGATGACGTCCACCTCCATGACCGGCTCCAGCAGCTGCGGCTTGCCCTTCTTCATGCCCTCCTTGAACGCCGAGCGCGCCGCGATCTGGAACGCCAGCACCGACGAGTCGACGTCGTGGTACGACCCGTCGTAGAGCGTGCACCGCATGTCCACGACGGGGAAGCCCGCGAGCACACCCGTGCTCATCATCTCCTCGAGGCCCTTCTGCACGCCCGGGATGTACTCCTTCGGCACCACGCCGCCCTTGATCTCCGACACGAACTCGAAGCCCGAGCCGGCCTCGAGCGGCTCGAAGCGGATGGCCACGTCCGCAAACTGGCCCGACCCGCCCGACTGCTTCTTGTGCACGTAGCGCGTCTCGCTCGGCTGCGAGATCGACTCGCGGTAGTTCACCTGCGGCGCGCCGACCGTGCACTCCACCTTGAACTCGCGCTTGAGGCGGTCGACGATGATGTCCAGGTGCAGCTCGCCCATGCCCTCGATCGTGGTCTGGCCCGACTCCTCGTCGCGCGAGAAGTGGAACGAGGGGTCCTCCTGCGCGAGCTTGATCAGCCCGTTCGAGAGCTTCTCGAGGTCCTTCTTCGACTTGGGCTCGATCGAGATCTTGATCACGGGGTCGGGGAACTCCATGCGCTCGAGGATGACCGGGGCCTTCTCGTCGCAGAGCGTCTCGCCCGTGATGACGTCCTTGAGCCCGCCGATGGCGATGATGTCGCCCGCGCGCGCGACCTTGACGTCCTCGCGCGAGTTGGCGTGCATCTCCACCATGCGCCCCACGCGCTCCTTCTTGTTCTTGTTGGCGTTCAGCACGTACGACCCGGCCTCGATGGTGCCCGAGTACACGCGGCAGAAGGTCAGCGAGCCGACGAAGGGGTCGGCCATGATCTTGAACGCGAGCGCCGCGAACGGCTCGTCGTCGCTCGACTTGCGCGACATCTCCTTCTCCGGGTCGTCGACGGCCACGCCCTTGATCGCCGGCACGTCGATCGGGCTCGGGAGGTAGTCCACGACCGCGTCGAGCAGCGGCTGCACGCCCTTGTTCTTGAACGCCGTGCCGAGGAGCACCGGCGTGAAGCTGAAGTTGAGGCAGCCCTTGCGGATGAGCTTCTTCAGCGTGGCCACGTCGGGCTCCTCGCCCTCGAGGTACGCCTCGAGGACCTCGTCGTCCTGCTCGACGGCGAGCTCGATCATCTTCTCGCGCCACTCCGCGGCCGTCTCCTTGAGGTCGTCGCGGATGTCCACCACGTCCCACGACGCGCCCAGGTCCTCGCCCTTCCACACCAGCTCCTTCATCTCGATCAGGTCGATCACGCCCTCGAAGGCCTCCTCCGCGCCGATCGGGATCTGGAGCGGGCACGGCGTCGCGCCCAGGTTGGTCTCGATCATCTTGACGCAGTTGAAGAAGTCGGCGCCCAGGCGGTCCATCTTGTTCACGAAGCACATCCGCGGGACCTTGTACTTGTCCGCCTGGCGCCACACCGTCTCCGACTGCGGCTCCACGCCCGACACCGCGTCGAACACCGCCACCGCGCCGTCGAGCACGCGCAGCGAGCGCTCCACCTCGAGCGTGAAGTCCACGTGCCCCGGCGTGTCGATGATGTTGATGCGGTAGTCCTTCCACGAGCACGACGTCGCCGCCGACGTGATCGTGATCCCGCGCTCCTGCTCCTGCTCCATCCAGTCCATCGTCGCGCCGCCGTCGTGCACCTCGCCAATCTTGTACGACTTGCCCGTGTAGTACAGGATGCGCTCCGTCGTCGTCGTCTTGCCGGCGTCGATGTGCGCCATGATCCCGATGTTGCGGTACGTCTCCAGCGGGATCTCGCGCGTCTCTGCGGGGGCGGGGGCCACAGCGGGCGGTTGGGGCGCGCCGTGCACCAGGGGACGCGACCGCGGGCGCGGAGGGCCGCGACGGGGCCGGAAATCCGGCTGGGGACGCTCATCGAGCAGCGAGAGGGCCGTTTCGGCGGAACGAGCGGGCGTGTGCGGGCCCTGCGCGCCGGGGGGGCGTCCCGTCGCCGTGTGTGGCACAGAGGCGACTGCGCGACGGCAGAGCGGCCCGGGCGGCGGAACGCGCTGCGGCGCGCGACGGGCAAAGTCGTGGGCGCGAGGGCGTGGCGCGGGCGCCGGGGGCGGCTCCGAGCGGCCCGGGCGCGGGTGCGGGCGCCGTCCAACCAGGGCGAGGCAGCAACGCCTGGTCTGGAGGGCAGGCGGGGGCTCGCGCGCGCGGCGCGGGCCGCAGGGGGGCGATCGCGCGCGCTTCGGGGCGCGATGGGCTCAGGAGCGGGGAATGCGGGCCCTCGGGGGGAGATCTGCGCGCGCAGCGCTGCGAGCGGGCGGCCCTGATCCACTCCCCAGGCAGTGGCCACACGCTGCGCGGGGGGCTGGGGGCTCCGGGGCGCGCGGAGGGCGATGCGGGCGGGTGCATCGCGGCGCGGTGGCGGGCGGGGCGGCGCGCGGGGGCGCGGGGGGGCACTCACCGCCGCCGACGGCGTGGACGGCCACCGAGGGACGCACAGTCTTGGGGGCCGGCGCGCGGCGCGTGAGGGCCGAGTGGCGGGCCGGCGCGGGCGCGGCCGCGTTCATCGGGGCGTGGGTGGCCGGGGTGAGGGCGGCGGGGACCGCGGTGCGGGCCTGGCGCCCGGTGCGGGCGACAACGCCAGCACGGGGCTGGGCGGTGACGTTGGCCTGCATGGTGACTGGGCTGCCGACGAACGGGGACGGCTTCGACGAATCAAGAAGAACAGGCTGACGCGGGCGCGGGCCCGCGCGAGCCCTTGTCGCGCCTGCGGGCCCGGGACGACGACAGAGCCCATGTCGGGCTGCCCGCGTTTGTCCTCCCACCGTTCGTCCCGTGGGCGTGGAGCGGGCTGGCGCGGCGAAATTTAGGTCACGTATATTGAACGCTGCAGCGGAACCGATTCAGCGACGCCCGCGCGCCCGAGCGGACCTGCGCGCGCGGGAAGCGTGGTGCACGGAGACAGCGGCGCTGTGCGACGTGCGACGGTCGCTTCGGACCAAAGACCGGAACACAAGGGTATATTGACGATCTGAAGAATCCGAAATTCTATGCACCGGTCCCGGTGGATGACGGCGACGAGCGAATTTCACCTCAACAGGCTGGCGCTTTGCGTGGGGCGGCGGGGTGCCGACGGGACGAGTTGTGGGCCGTATTTACCATATCCTGCGTGATTCAGGCATGCATCTGGCATTGGCGCATAGAACCAGCGCGAGTCATCACAGGATCTCCCCACAGGCGGGCCGGGCAGCAACCGCACCCCGCCGGTGGCCGGACCCCCGCCCACACGTCTGTGACCACAACCGGCCATTTCGCTGCACATCGGTCGCTCGCCCAGCTCAAGGGCGTCCCGCCGCGCCCGCGATCGGCGCGCCTTCGCCCCGCCTTCGCGCCGCTGCGCCGCATCAGTGCCTTTGCCACCGCGCCACTTCCCCTCGCGCGACCCGCACACATCCGACATGTCACGCCGCGTTCCCCCTCCCAACGCGTCGGCCGCGCCTTCTTCGTTGTTTTCCGGCGCGAGATCCGCGCGCTCGGCCCGCTCGTCGCGCCCGTCGATCACGATTTCACGTTGATGCTGTCAGACCGCACTGCAGGGCCCGCCGCGGCGCCCCTCGTTGCCCCGCGCACCGCCAGGGTCCCGGCAACTTCGTCCCTTGCACTGCTCAACGGAAGACTCGCCACCATGTACACGGCCTCGGCTCCCACTGTCCGCCCGGTCGCGGTGTCGCGCCGCGCCCGCTCCACCCGGTGCCAGGCCAAGCGCGGCGAGGCCCTGGACCGCCCCCTCAGGTGCGCCCGTGCACGACACGTGCCCCACGGCCCCGCGTCCCGCGCCGCCCGCGCCTGACACGCCCCCGGCACCCGCGCGCAGGGTCGCTGTGATCGGCGGCGGACCCTCGGGTGCGTGCGCGGCCGAGACGCTCGCCGCCGGCGGCGTGGAGACCTACCTGATCGAGCGCAAGCTCGACAACTGCAAGGTGCGCCCCGCGCCCCGCGACCGCCCCGCCGACCCCGCGCATCCGCCCCCGACCCACCCATTCCGGCCCCGTGCCCCATCCGTCCCCTGCGCGCCCAACACCGGCCGCCGCGCGCCCTCGCGCGCCACACGCGCCCCCCCTGCGCCCTGCATCCTCGGGCGCGCGCCGCCGCGGTCCGGACACGCCGTTCCGACCCGCCGCGGGGCCCTCCAACCGGCCCTCAATCCGTGCAGCCTATCCGTCCCTGCCGCGGCGCGCCCGGAGCGCACACACCGCCGTCCGCCCCCTCGCTGCCCGCACACGGTCCGACCTGACCGCTTTCGTCGCAACGCGTGCCGCCCCCGCCCCCCGCGCGCGCCCCCCGGCGCGATATCCCTCTGGATATTGCCTCGGGCCCACTTGGGGCGCGACGCAGCGCCCGCCCGGTGCCCCTGCCCCGCTTTCGGCGCCGGGGCGTGGCGCCGGGACACGCGAGCTCGCCCTCCCCGATACAGCGCGGCTGTGTTTCGCTTCCGTCGCGCGCCCCGCGCCCACGCCCTCCTGGCCTCAATCTCCTCCCTCCCACGCGCCTGCGCCGCGCGCACCGCCGCGCTCGTGCGCTGCTTTGCGCCCGACCGTGTCCACGATATCCGAAACATGTGTGTGCGCGCGTCTCACGGCGCGACTCGCGCCCTGTACGCGTCCTTCGCGGCTCTTGTCGTGCCGCAACCTCACACGCCTCCCTCCGTGCCTGTGCGTTGCAGCCCTGCGGTGGAGCCAGTGAGTACACCCGCGACGACCAGCCCGTCCACGCGCGAGCGATCCGCCCCTGCCATCGCCACGTCTCCCCGCCCGCCCGCGGGAACCGCACCGCGTGCCGCCGCGCTCTCGCGCCATGCCGCCGTCGTCGCCACGCCCCCCCTCACGACGCCGCGCCTTCCCCCCCGCCCCCGCAGTCCCGCTGTGCATGGTGGAGGAGTTCGACCTGCCCATGGTGCGCCCCCACCCCCTGCAACGTCACACGCCCCGCAGTGCAGCGCCCCCGTGACGTGTCGCGCGCCCGCTCGGCTCCGGCTCAGCCCGCTCACTCCACGCTGTCGCTGCGCAGGAGATCATTGACCGCAAGGTGACGAAGATGAAGATGATTTCCCCCTCGAACCGCGAGGTGGACGTGGGCAAGACGCTGAACGACAAGGAGTGGATCGGGATGTGCCGGCGCGAGGTGTTCGACGACTACCTGCGGAAGCGCGCGGAGAAGAACGGCGCGACGGTGCTGAACGGGCTGATGATGCGCAGCGAGAAGGAGGGCGACTCGTACCGCGTGCACTACAACTCGTACAAGGAGGGCGCCAAGGTGGGCACGCCCGCGCACGTGGACGTCGACGTGGTCATCGGCGCGGACGGCGCGAACTCGCGCGTGGCCAAGGAGATGGGCGCGGGCGAGTACGACTACGCCATTGCCTTCCAGGAGCGCATGCGCATCCCGGACGACAAGATGGAGTACTACAAGGACCTGGCGGAGATGTACGTGGGCGACGACGTGTCACCGGACTTCTACGGGTGGGTGTTCCCGAAGTACGACCACGTCGCGGTCGGCACGGGCACGGTGGTGAACAAGACGGCCATCAAGCAGTACCAGGACGCGACGCGCGAGCGCGCGAGCGCGAAGACGGACAACGGGCAGATCATCCGCGTCGAGGCGCACCCGATCCCGGAGCACCCGCGCCCGAAGCGCGTCCAGGAGCGCGTGACGCTCGTCGGCGACGCCGCGGGCTACGTGACCAAGTGCTCGGGCGAGGGGATCTACTTCGCGGCCAAGTCCGGCCGCATGTGCGCCGAGGCGATCGTCAAGGCGTCGGAGAACGGGAAGAAGATGGTCGGCGAGGAGGACCTCCGCGTGTACCTGGACGAGTTCGACCGCAAGTACTGGGCCACCTACAAGGTCCTCGACATCCTCCAGAAGGTGTTCTACCGCTCCAACCCCGCCCGCGAGGCCTTCGTCGAGATGTGCGACGACACGTGAGTGACCCGCGCCGCCACACATGCGCCACGCACGCGCGCGCGCCTTGCGTGCGCCCACGCCGACCGTCGCCGCCGCTGCGGTCGCCCTTGGTCCCCGCAGGTACGTCCAGAAGATGACGTTCGACTCGTACCTGTACAAGACGGTCGTCCCGGGCAACCCGCTCGACGACGTCAAGCTGCTGTCCAACACTGTGGCCTCGCTGCTCCGGAGCAACGCCCTGCGCAGCAAGTCCGCCGAGCCCGTCGCCTAAGCCGCCCCGCACCCCCAGCGAGCAGGCCGCGCCGCCGCGGACCGGCGAGCGTGCGGACGCGGGGCCGCGCGCCACGCCGCGCGCCCCACTCTTGCCCCTGGGTATTCATAGCGAGGTCGGGCCGCCCCGCCGCGGCCGGCCCGCGCGACGCGCCTGCAAACACGCAGATTCCCTAGCACACGGCGTCCTGTGAACGTCCACTCCGCCGGCGCCGTCTCCCCCGCACGCACGCCCGGAACGCCCGCGCCGCGCTGGACTCACCACGCCATGCGTCACCCGCGCACGCGCCCGCCGCGATCGCACGCCCCGGACCGCGGCCGGACCCCGCTCCGTCCGCGGCGCCCCCGAAACCGCGCCCGCCCTTCCCTCGACACCCTCCGCCGCGCACGAGGCTGCGTGGCACGCGCACGACACCCCGGACCGCCTCCGGAGCCCTCCGCGGCGCCCCGCTGCCCGGCAGCCGGCGCGCGGAGGCGCGCGCAGGGCCCACCCGTGCGCGCGCCGCGCAGGGGCGGCTCGCGCGACCGTCGCGGGGGTCCCGCCACCTCTGGCGCCCCCAGCAGCGACCGCGTCGCGGCCGGAGGGCGCCGCGGCCGGACCGGCGCGCTCCCATCGTCGATGCGTTGCCGCGGAGCTGACGCGCGCGGCGGGCGGGCGCATCGCCGGTGCGGGCCGCGTGGGGCCGCGGCCCCCGCACTGGGCTGGAGATGCCCCCCGCATGCATGATGCACGGCATCCCGCGGGGCCGGGGCGCACCTGGTGGCGTCCGCGGCGGCAGGGGCCGCGCTGCGAGGTGGGGGCGTCGCTGCGGGGGCGCAACGCACCGGTTCCGGGGCCCGAGCGGCGCGGCGTGCCCGGTGAGGCGGCGCTCGGGGTCAGCCCGACCGGTGGCGGAGTCGCGCGCGGGGCGTGCGCGGCCCCCATTGGGCCGCCCGCGCTGCGTGTGGTTGTGAGAAAGCAGGCTCTGTATCCGTGGGCCTGGACGGGGCATCGCACGCCCGCGTGGGACGACGGAGAGCGAGCGCAGAGAAGACCGGCTAGGGTCGCGTAGGCGAAGGCGAACGAGGGCCCGGCGACGGCGGGCGACGTGCAGTCTTGCAGTGGTACGCGGTCGCGCGGATAATTTGCCGCGAGCCCGCGCGTGCAGTGCCGGCTCGCCGATCGGCATCGCTGCGGCGCCCGGGCGGCTGCGAACTGACCGCCCGGCCCCGCTGACGCGTCGCGCAGGATGCAAGCACAGGGAACCATGGCGAGCGGGCCCGGCGTGCTGGCGGCGACGCTGTCCGCGGACATAGAGGGCGAGGCACCGCCGGCTCTGCAGGAGCTGGCGAGGAAGAACCGCCTCTCCGTCGAGGCGGCCACCATCACAGGCACGCGACCCCCCGCAAACGCAAGAGCCGCGCGCCCCCCGGGGCCCGGGCCGCCCACGCGCGCCCGCCCGGCCCGCCCGCGCGCGCTGGGCGCGTCCTCCACGCAGCTCCCGCGCCTGGGAGTTGCTCGCGCTTTCGCCGCGCTGGACGATTCGAACCGCGATGTCCGCCGCCGCCCGGACGTTCCTGATTGCGCTGCCCGCGCGGCGGACGCGCGCTCGCCGAGCGGCCCGCCGACCGCGCCGGCCGCGCCCCTGGTCGGTCTATCTTGGACCTGGGCACCGGCACGCGCAGTTTCTGGCCGCGCGCGGCCCCCCGGCCGCGCCTTTGTCCGTTCCCGGGCGAGGGCCCTCGATCCCGCACCCAGGCGGCCCGCGTATGTGGGCCGCCGGACGGCGCCGCAGGTCCCGTCGTGCGCTGGTGCCCCGCCGACCCACGGACGACCCAGTGCCCGGCGCGCGCGGGCCGCCGCTGCGCTGCCGTCGCCGCGGGTTTTCGCGAGCCAGCGCACGACGACGCCCGCCCGCGCGCCGGCCGACCGCCGCGCGACCGCCCTGCGGCGGTGGCCGCGCCGGGTGCCGCCCGCCCCCAGCATGCGCCGCCCGCGCACCGCCCGCGCCGCCCTCCGTTTCGGCGCCGCTGTGCGCCGCGGCCCGCCCTTGCGCGGGTCGTGCGCCTCGTGGCCCGCGCCGCCCACCCGGCCCCGTGTTGCGCGTTTGCTCGCGTGCAGTGCTGAAGCAGCGCCTGGTGCAAGAATGGGCGCCCGAGTACGAGCCCGCGGACTACAAGCCCCCGAACCAGTCCTCGGACACGATCTCTGAGCGCCACACGCTGGTGTCGAAGCGGCTGCTGCTCGGCGAGGTGCCCACGCTGCGCAAGACCAAGATCCTGTGCACCATGGGCCCCGCGTGCTGGTCCGAGGAGAACATGTCCAAGCTCCTCGACGCCGGCATGAACGTGGCGCGGTTCAACTTCTCGCACGGCGACCACGACGCCCAGGGGCAGGTGCTGGAGCGGCTGCGCAAGGTGATGGCGAGCAAGGGGTCGCTGGCGGCGACGCTGCTGGACACCAAGGGGCCGGAGATCCGTACGGCGATGCTCAAGGACGGCAAGCCGATCGACCTGGAGGCCGGCCAGGACATCATCGTGGAGGCCGTGGGCGACAAGTACACGGAGTTCCAGGGGCACAAGACGGAGACGGAGACGCGCATCGGGCTGTCGTACGCGAAGCTGTGCACGTCGGTGAAGCCGGGGAACCGGATCCTGCTGGCGGACGGGTCGGTGGTGATCGAGGTGGTGGAGATCCTGTCGGACACGGAGCTGAAGGGCAAGGTCCTGAACACGAAGACGCTGGGCGAGCGGAAGAACTGCAACCTGCCGGGGGTGCAGGTGGACCTGCCGGTGCTGATGGAGAAGGACATCCACGACCTGCAGAACTTTGCGTGCAAGCACAAGATGGACTACGTGGCGGCGTCGTTCGTGCAGTCGGCGGAGGACATCCACTTCATCCGGCGCGTGCTGGACGAGGCCGGCGGGCACCACATCAAGATCATCGCGAAGATCGAGAACATGGCCGGGCTCGACCACTACGACGCCATTCTGGACGCCACGGACGGCATCATGGTGGCGCGCGGCGACCTGGGGATGGAGATCCCGTCCGAGAAGGTCCCCATCGCGCAGAAGCAGATGATCACCAAGGCCAACATCAAGGGCAAGTTCATCATCTGCGCGACGCAGATGCTCGAGTCGATGATCGGCAACCCGCGCCCCACGCGCGCGGAGATGACGGACGTGGCGAACGCGGTGTTCGACGGCGTGGACGCGGTGATGCTGTCGGGCGAGACGGCCAACGGGATGTTCCCGGACGAGGCCGTGTCGACGATGGCCGCGATCGTGGAGAACGCGGAGGTCGGCGTGGACAGCATCCACGAGTACAACTTCGTGCGGTACTGGAACACCATGTCGAGCACGAAGCGCATCTCCGGCCGCGAGTCGATCCTTTCGAACGTCTCCAACGCGGCGAACGACCTGCGCTCCAGCGAGGCGTCGGAGCGCAACCTGCTGCAGATCATCGCCGTGGTGTGCACGCGCACGGGCGTGGCGGCCAACCTGGTGACCAAGTACCGCCCCAACTGCCTCGTGGTGGTCGTGTCGGACAACGAGGCCGTCCTGCGCCAGTGCAACACGTCGTTCGGCCAGATCGGCATGCCCGCGCCGCAGGGCGGGTTTGACAACCTCAGCAAGGACGCCGTCAAGTACGTCGAGCAGAAGTGCAACGTCAAGGCCAAGCAGTGCAAGGTCCTGCTCGTGACGGGCACCACGGAGGTGTGGGCCGACGAGAAGCCCGTCCTCCGCGTGATCAAGACGGGCGGCGGCCTCTCGGGGGCGCACAAGTCGGGCGCCGCGCTGACCACGCCGTCGGGCACGCCGACGCCCGCGCCGGGCGTGGTGTCGACGCGGACGACGCGCACGAACCTCGGGCTCATCAACAAGCCCGTGAACAAGCCGCGCGCCACCAAGATCGTGTGCACCATGGGCCCCGCCTGCTGGTCCGAGGAGAACATGTCCAAGCTCCTCGACGCCGGCATGGACATCGCGCGGTTCAACTTCTCGCACGGCGACCACGACGCCCAGGGGCAGGTGCTGGAGCGGCTGCGCAAGGTGATGGCGCAGAAGGCCGAGGAGTTCAAGGCCAAGACCAACAACCTGGGCGTCATCCCCGTGTGGGGCACGCTGCTGGACACCAAGGGGCCGGAGATCCGCACGGCGATGCTCAAGGACGGCAAGCCCATCGACCTGGAGGCCGGCCAGGACATCATTGTGGAGGCCGTGGGCGACAAGTACACGGAGTTCCAGGGGTACAAGACGGAGACGGAGACGCGCATCGGGCTGTCGTACGCGAAGCTGTGCACGTCGGTGCGGCCGGGGAACCGGATCCTGCTGGCGGATGGGTCGGTGGTGATCGAGGTGGTGGAGATCCTGTCGGACACGGAGCTGAAGGGCAAGGTCCTGAACACGAAGACGCTGGGCGAGCGGAAGAACTGCAACCTGCCGGGGGTGCAGGTGGACCTGCCGGTGCTGATGGAGAAGGACATCCACGACCTGCAGAACTTTGCGTGCAAGCACAAGATGGACTACGTGGCGGCGTCGTTCGTGCAGTCGGCGGAGGACATCCACTTCATCCGGCGCGTGCTGGACGAGGCCGGCGGGCACCACGTCCGCATCATCGCGAAGATCGAGAACACGGCGGGCCTGGAGAACTACGACGAGATCCTCAAGGTGACGGACGGCATCATGGTGGCGCGCGGCGACCTGGGGATGGAGATCCCGGTGGAGAAGGTGCCGCTGGCGCAGAAGTGGATGGTGACGAAGGCGAACGTGGCGGGGAAGTTCGTCATCTGCGCGACGCAGATGCTCGAGTCGATGTGCTCGAACCCGCGCCCGACGCGCGCGGAGATGACGGACGTGGCGAACGCGGTGCTCGACCTCAGCGACGCGGTGATGCTGTCGGGCGAGACGGCCAACGGGATGTTCCCGGCCGAGGCCGTGTCGACGATGGCCGCGATCGTGCAGAACGCCGAGCAGATGGTGGAGGGCGGCCGCAACTTCAAGTTCATCCGCAACTACACCCCGAAGCCGATGGCTGACGCCGAGTCGGTGTGCTCGTCGGCCGTGCTGGCCGCCATGGACATCAAGGCCAAGGCCATCGCGGTGCTCACGTCCTCGGGCCGGTCCGCGGGCCTCGTGGGCAAGTACAGGCCGAAGGTGCCCGTGTTCGTCTTCACGGAGACGGAGAAGCTGGCCAGCACCTGCCGCTGCCGGTTCGGGCTGCAGGGCGTGTGGATGCCCGAGACGCGGTTCCGGCGCGTGCACGACTGCCTGCCGATCATCAAGTCGATGATGGAGGCGCGCGGCATGGGCCAGCTCAAGGACGGCGACCAGATCATCGTGGTGCACCGCCGCCCGGGCAAGGCCATGCGCAACGAGGACCAGCGCCTCATCATGCGCGTCCTGACCTTCGGCGACCCGGGCTCGCTCGTGGACCGCCCGATCGAGGCCGCGTACCCGGGCAAGCACACGGTGTTCTACCGCTCGACCAAGGTGGGCATGGACACCATCATCGACGACAAGAAGTGGGCCTTCATCAAGCGCAAGACCAAGATCCTGTGCACCATGGGCCCCGCGTGCTGGTCCGAGGAGAACATGTCCAAGCTCCTCGACGCCGGCATGAACGTGGCGCGGTTCAACTTCTCGCACGGCGACCACGACGCCCAGGGGCAGGTGCTGGAGCGGCTGCGCAAGGTGATGGCGAGCAAGGGGTCGCTGGCGGCGACGCTGCTGGACACCAAGGGGCCGGAGATCCGCACGGCGATGCTCAAGGACGGCAAGCCGATCGACCTGGAGGCCGGCCAGGACATCATCGTGGAGGCCGTGGGCGACAAGTACACGGAGTTCCAGGGGCACAAGACGGAGACGGAGACGCGCATCGGGCTGTCGTACGCGAAGCTGTGCACGTCGGTGAAGCCGGGGAACCGGATCCTGCTGGCGGACGGGTCGGTGGTGATCGAGGTGGTGGAGATCCTGTCGGACACGGAGCTGAAGGGCAAGGTCCTGAACACGAAGACGCTGGGCGAGCGGAAGAACTGCAACCTGCCGGGGGTGCAGGTGGACCTGCCGGTGCTGATGGAGAAGGACATCCACGACCTGCAGAACTTCTGCTGCAAGCACAAGATGGACTTTGTCGCAGCGTCGTTCGTGCAGTCGGCGGAGGACATCCACTTCATCCGGCGCGTGCTGGACGAGGCCGGGGGCCAGAACGTGAAGATCATCGCGAAGATCGAGAACACGGCGGGCCTGGAGAACTACGACGAGATCCTCAAGGTGACGGACGGCATCATGGTGGCGCGCGGCGACCTGGGGATGGAGATCCCGGTGGAGAAGGTGCCGCTGGCGCAGAAGTGGATGGTGACGAAGGCGAACGTGGCGGGGAAGTTCGTCATCTGCGCGACGCAGATGCTCGAGTCGATGGTGACCAACCCGTACCCGACGCGCGCGGAGATGACGGACGTGGCGAACGCGGTGTTCGACGGCGTCGACGCGGTGATGCTGTCGGGCGAGACGGCCAACGGCGCGTACCCCGACGGCGCGGTGGCGACGATGGCGCGCATCGTCAAGTCGGCCGAGATCGGCATCAACTACTACCAGACGTGGGAGTTCATGCACGACTTCACCGCGAAGCCGGTGGGCGCGCCCGAGGCGCTCGCGTCGGCGCTGGTCAAGGCGTCCACGGAGGTCGTCCCGGGCCTGATCCTGGTGTTCTCCGAGGCCGGGAAGATGCCCCGCCTGATCGCCAAGTACAAGCCCGCGGTGCCGGTGATGGTGCTGACGACGAACGAGGCGCTCGCGCGGCAGTGCTCGACGCTGTTCGGCGTGTACCCGCACATGATCAAGTCGGCGCCCACGAACGCGCGGCAGATGCAGCAGATGGTGTGGATCTGCATGAACGACGCCGTCAAGTCGGGCCTGTGCGTGGCGGGCAAGGAGGTGATCGTGATGACGTCGACGCTGGTCAAGGGGCACGACAACAGCGCGTCGCGCACCGAGGACGCCGACCTCGAGGAGTTCCCCGAGCGCCAGCTGTACATCACCACCGCGCCCGGGCGCCTCAACTTCGAGCAGCTGGGCCTGGCGCAGCCGTCGCGGTACGCGGACCGGCGCTCCGTGGGCAAGACGCTCTCGATGCGCGCGGTCGACATCAACCTCGACATGCTCAAGTCCCCCGAGGCGGTGGTGCGCAAGACCAAGATCGTGTCCACCATCGGGGGGCTGGCCAACAGCGTGGAGAAGATCAAGGCGCTGCTCGAGGCCGGGACGGACGCGGTGCGCGTGTACTTCGGGCAGGGCGAGAAGGCCGCGGCGACGTGCCGCGAGCTCATCGGCATGGCGCGCGAGGCCGCGAAGCAGGTGGGCAAGGCCGTGCCCATCTACATGTCGATGGTGGCGGCGCGGATGCGGTCGTCGTACCTGAAGACGGAGGGCGGCGAGCGCATCAAGAGCGTGGACCTGAAGGAGGGCGAGGAGGTGATCGTGCGCCTCGTGGACCAGGACCGGCTGGCGCACATGGGCCCGGACGGCTTCGGGGGGACCACGGGGCCGAACGGGACGACGCTGGGGGTGTCGTACTTCGTCAACATGCCGGAGCTGCTCCCGGGGCAGAAGATCCTGATCGACGACGGATGCATCACGCTCGAGGTGCAGGGCGAGATGGACGTGGGCACGGTGCTGTGCATCTGCACGGCCAACGGGACGCTCAGCGAGTACGGCTCCGTCATCATCCCGGGCGTGCTCAGCGCGCAGTCCGAGCTCCACCAGCTCCAGGAGACGGTCGGGACGCTCGTGGAGACGCGCCCGGAGCTGCTGGAGCTGCCGGTGCACCACGCCGAGGACGTGAACCAGGCGCGCGACATCCTGGAGGACGCCGGGTGCGACTCGATGCTCATCGTCGCGAAGATCCAGGACGCGACGGGCCTGCGCAACGCGGACGAGATCCTGGACACGGCGGACGCGGTGGTGGTGGCGCGCGGCGTGCTGGGGCTCGAGATCAACCCGGAGAAGGTCATGCTCGCGCAGAAGGTGCTGACGACCAAGGCGAACGTGCTCGGCAAGCCCGTGATCATCGCGCGGCAGCACCTGTTCTCGATGGTCAGCAACCCGCGCCCGACGCGCGCCGAGATGACTGACGTGGCCAACGTGGTGCTCGACGGCGCCGACGGCATCATCCTGAGCGCGGAGACCTCCCACGGGTGCTTCGCCCGCGAGTCCGTCGAGACCGCCGCCGCCATCATGCGCAACATCGAGTCGGCGTGCAACTACTACGCCATGGGGTCCTTCATCGAGGACTTCACCGCGCTGCCCATGTCGACGCTCGAGGCCACCTGCGCCGCCTTCGCCGAGTCCCTCATCGACTCGGCCGCCAAGGTCGCCGTCGTCGTCTCCACCAGCGGCCTCGCGGCCAACCTGGTCTCCAAGTACCGCCCCGCCGTGCCCCTCGTCAACGTCACGGCCAAGCCCTTCCGCGCCGCGGAGGGGGGCATCCGCTTCGCGATGAACACCATGCTCGTCGACGACCTCGGGGCGCAGGAGGACGTCGACGCCCTCGTCAAGCGCGCCGTGCAGTTTGCGCGCGACCGCGGGCTCTACTTCGGCGGGGAGGTCGCCGTGCTGCGCGGGGCCGCGGAGCCCGACGCCGACGTCGAGCCCCTCATGCAGATCATCGACGAGCCGAAGTGAGCGCCGCGCCCCGGCCGCTGCTACCTGCACTACCCGCGTTGCGACACACGCGTGCCGTCAGCGGCCAACCTCGCCGCGGCAGGCATGCAGAGCGTGAGCCAGCTCGCTCGCTCGGCGACAATCCCTCCTCTGCCCTAACTTTCTACCCCGCCCCGCCCCTTCCTCTCTGCCCTACCCCCCCTCTGCCAAAGTGCCTAGTCCCCCCCATCCCGGTAGGCCGTGTCCACCGCCCGATCGTCCCTGGCGCGCGGAGACTCTAGACCCCCTGCGCAGCGGCGGCTCCGGCGCGTCCCGGCGACGCGGGGCGCCGCGCGCAGGTGCTGCGGCGTGTGAAGCAACCCCACGTGTCTCACAGCGCCGGCGTCACCGCGTGACGTAGATGAATATGAGCACGATGCACACCGCGGCGACCGCGGACAGGATGAGCGCGTCCTTGCTCTTCTTCCGCCGGATCGCGTTGAGGATCCCGTTGACCACGGGCAGCTTGTGCCCCACCTGCACCACCTTCCGCCCCATGCCCTCCAGCAGCGACCCCTGCGACGACAGCGACCCCGCCACCGCCGCCGCCTGCCCGATCACGCCGTCCACCGCCGCCATGCTGCTCGAGATCATCCCGCGCTCGCGCAGCAGCGCTGCCGTGGCGCCGGGGGGCGCCGCGCCGTCCGCGCCCGCGCCCCAGCGGTCGCCGCCCGTGGCCCCCGCGAGCAGCTCGGCCGTGTCCTGCGCCTGCCCGAGCGTGGACCGCAGCCGCCGGAACTCCTGGCTCAGGTCCAGGAAGATCTCGCGGTGCCGCGCGCGTACAAACGAGCGCGACTCCCCCCCGTGGGACGCCATCGCCTCGTTGATCTCCTTCAGCTGGTCCAGCAGCTTCTCGATGTCCGCCACCTTCTGCGGGGGGCAGGCGGCGGGGGCGCGCGCGGTGACGGCCGCGCGGGGCGCCGCGGTCGGGGCGCTGCGCCCGGTGCCCGGGGCCGGGCTGCCGCGGCGCGCGCGATCGGGCGGGCGGCGGCGCGCACACGCGTCGCGCAGTCGCGCCCAGCGTGCCGCGCGGCGCGGGCTCTGGCGCCGGCCGCGGGCGACGCGAGGCGGTTGCACCTGGCGGGCACAGGGACCACGGGCGCACGCGCGGCCTCGGGGGCTTGCGGGACCGCTGGGGCGCCCGCGTGGCTCGTGGTCGCCGGAGGTTGCCGCGGGCGCGTGCGCGGCCTCGGTTGTGAGGGTTTGCGGCGCCCCGCGCCCGTCGAGGAGGAGGGTACTCGCCTGCTTCGATTGCAGCGCCGCGGAGGGATCGGCTCCGACGTACGAGTAGGTCAGCTGTCCCGAGAGACGTGACAACGCGCTGAGCTGCTGCTCAATCTGCTCCTCCGTGACCCGCGCCTGCCTCCTGAGCCCCTCCCAGCTAGCGTTCGCGCCCGACGCTGCCCCGCGGCCGTCGAGACGCGAGGTGGCGTACATCTCGTCCTCCACGAATTGCAGGCGGGACTTCTTCACGGCGGTCGGAATCTTGACGACTTGCCACGGAGTGTTTCACCGAGGGGCTGAACACGAAGAGCAGCAGAGCGCGCGATGGGCCTCCTGCCACGTCACCGGACCTTCCCGGCCTCCCTGCGCATGTCCGCCAATCAGGGTAGCCTGCTGCGAGTCTGCAACCGCGGCACGCGCGCCCGCGGCACTCACACCTGGCCAGCGCGGTGGGACTCCCGCACTGCGCCGGGGGGGTGCTGCACGCGCGACGCAGATCCCCGCGCGGCCTCGCCCCCGCCGCGCCCCGCAGCGACCAGGGCACGCCCGTCCGTCCCACGCGCGCCGGTTCCACGCCGGTCGACGCGCCACGCCTCGGCGACACACAAACACGCGCGGTGCTCACACGGGGCCTCCGCCGCGCTGCGGGGAGCCCGGCCGCCCCTCGCGGGCGCGCGCTACAGCTTCTTGAGCGTCTGCAGCGCCGTTTCGAGGTACTTCACGGCGGAGGTCACGTCGTCGAAGTCGAGGCTGCTGACGGCGTACTTGATGGCCTTCCGCGCGTCGCTCACCGAGTTGTAGTTCACCGGGGCCGCGGGGGGCGCGCGGGGCGCGGGAACCGCGGGGGGCGGGACGTGCGCCGGTGGCGGGGGCGCCGCCGCGTGCCCGGGCGCCGGTGCGGCGGGCGGGGGCTGGGGTGGCGCGGGGCGTGGTGCGGCGCGGGGGCTGCGGCGGCGGCGGCGGCGGCGGCGAGTGCGGCGGCGGGTGCGCGGCGCCGTTGCCGTTCGCGTGGTCCGCGCCGTCGGCGCCGTCGGTCTGCGGCGCGGGGTCGGTGGCGGGCGCGGAGGGCGCGGCCGGCTGCCTGCCCTCGCGGAGGGCCTTGCGGATCTCGGCGGCCCGCCACAGCGCGTACTTGGCGCGCTTTCCGATGGCGTCCGGCAGCGCGCCGTCCTTGTCGAACACCTCGAGCATCTGCAGGAAGATGGACGCCGCGTAAAAGGTGGACGCGGTGCGCTCGTCGGCCTGCCCCGCGCGGTCCTTCTTGTCCGCGCGGTCGAACACGTCCAGCACGAACCGCTCCACCTCCAGGTGGTCGTCCTCGGGCTTCGCCGCGATCCCTGCGGACACACGCACACACGCACACGCGCGTCCTGCTGGGCGTTCGCTCGGCGACGGCGCCGCGGGGGTGTGCGCGGGGCGCGCGTGCGAGTCAGCCGTGCGCTCGGCAGGCGTCGTGCGGGGTTGCGCGCCTGAGGGTCCCTTGGTGTCTTCGAGCTTTTGCAGGATGGAGACCAGGAGGTCGTTCAGGGTGGAGCTGCGGTCCTGGGCCTTCATGCCCTGCTCGACGCAGTGCAGACGCAGGTAGTACGCGACCTTCGGCATCGCCTTCTGCAGCTCCTCCGCCCGCTGCAGTGGCACGGCGCGGGCAGCGTCGGTGCGTGAGCCCCGGGCTTGGAGGCCGACCCCGCCGGAGCGGTGTGGGGCCGTGCACGTCGGGTGGCGCTGGCGTGGAGGTCACGACACTGGCGATGTGGTGCGCGCGCGGGGCCGCCGCGGAAGGCGGTGCGAGGCTGCGCGGCCGGTGCACCCGGTCCAGGGGAAAGACCAGCCGAGTCGTCCGCTGGTCGCGGGCCGGGCGTGGTGTCCCGCATCCGATACGGGCTCCCACGTAATGCGGAATGTCTCGCGTCCGCGTCGTGCATTCGTGGAGTGCGTGGCGCGGGAGGGGAGACGCGGGCGGCCTTTCGAGGCCGAGGACGCGGTCCGATGCACGGCGCACGGGCGCGCCAGGCATCGTTTCGACGGCCGCTGCGGGTCAGCACGGATGCAGACAGTCACCTGGAGGAAGGGCAGCAGCGCCTTCACGTTGGGGTCGTCGGAGGGCATGGTGCTTCACCAGTCCTGGTGTGTCTCTCAGCCAGCGCGCCTCCCGACGCGCGCAGACGGTCGCGCTCTTCGACGCCAGGCTGTTCTCCGCGACGCGGGGCTCCCTCGTGGCTATCGACGCCGGTCGCCGCATAGGCTCCGGGGGCGGACTGGCGCCCGAATGACGTGTCGGGTATAACCACGTGTTTGACCGACCTGCCCGCGACGCGCGCCCGCCCCGCGGCCACCGGCGCCCGCACGTGGCCTCGCGCCGGCGCCGCCGCCCTCCCGCCTCGCCTCATGCGCCGCGGCTCCGGATCGTCGTTGGCGTGCCCGCGCCACACGCGGCCGCGCAGCCCGCGTCCGAGCCGGCATCGCCGCGGGACGCTGCGCGCCGGCGTCTTCCACGCGGCTGACGCGCCGCCGCGGCGCAGTGACGCGTTCCGCTCCACGCGGGACTCCCCGGGGGGGGGGTGTTTGCACACCGCGCGTGAGGGTGCAGCCCCGCGCGACGCACGTGGCCGCCCGGGGCCGCGCCCGACTGCGCCCGGCGACAGGGGCCCCGCGTGGCGCCACCGGCATCGGGCGGAGCGGGCCTCGAGCCACGTCGGCGAGGGGGCACGAGGCTCTGCGGGAGCGTCCCGCCACACGCCCCGCGGCACCGACGACCGGCGGGGTGGGGGGGCGCGAGGCGAGCCGCAGCGCGTGCCCGACCGCGAGCTCGTCAGCGCGCGTCGGCCCAGCAGCGGCGATCGGGGTGCGGTGCGCGTCGCGGGGCAGCGAGCGTGAACGTGACGGTGCTCTTTGGTCACACACACTTGCAGTCGAGCGAGCGGGAGGCGCGCGCGGCCCGCGTGCTCACTCGAGCGACTGCGCGAGCTCTTCTGGGGTGTAGAGGAACGGCGACACCCACCCGGCCCCCTGGTTCTCCGTCTCCGGCCCACCAAAGTTCCTGCGGCCCTTGTTGGACGCCTGCGGGCGCGGAAACGGGGCGGCGGGCGCGGTCGCGGACGGGGATGGATCGGGCGGGCGGGGCGCGGGCGGCGCGGGGCGGGCGGGCCCCGGCGATCGGGTGCGGCGCCCGGGCCGTTTGTGCCCACGCGTGGGCGTGGCCGGACCTTCTTGTACTTCCGGGCAGCCTCCTTGTTCCGCTGGCGCTTCTCCTTCTTCGCGTTACGCCTCTTCGCCATCATGACCACCTCCATGCGCTGGTACCCGCCGCGGGCGACGCGCGGGGCGGGGGCAGCCAGCGCTGCGCCACACATGACGGACTTCGAGCCCACTGCGGGGGGCGAGAGCGGGGGAGGGGGCCGGTCGGCGGGGCTGGCGCGCGAGGGGCGGGCGGGCGGGCGGGGGCGCGCGCATCGCGGTCGGCGACGCGGGCACGCGCGCGGCTGTGAGCACGCGCAGCAGGCCGCTGCGTGGCGTCGCGGAAGGCGGTCAGAAGGACGCGTGCGCGGTCCCAGGTGCGGTACAGCAGGTGGAGCGGCGATCGGAGGGGGCGGAGAGCTCCCGGTGGCAGCGGGAGGGCACGGCTCGGCAGATAATAGGCCATGAGCGCCTCGCGGGCGCTGCCCGGCGATCTCGTCGTCGCTCGATGGCGGCGTCGCCCGGGGCTGGCGTGGAAAAGCGGAGGCTGCGGCGCCCCATCGGCCGAGCGCGCGCTGCGCTGGCCGTGGGCGGCCAGCGACGTCGTGGCCACCGGCGCGCGCTGCCCGTGCAGCGCCGGGGTCCCGGCGCACGCGCCCGGGGGCTCATCGGAAGTCTCCAAGCTGCGCGAGGAAGCTCCCGCGCGCGGTCCACGCCGCGGGGCCAGCGAGGTGACCGCTGTGGGAATGTTGCTTGCCTGCCGCCTGCATCTTGTTCGAGTTCCACGTGTCTCCTAGTGCGCCCCTGCTACGATTGCCCCACGCGAGCGCCGTGGTGCGGCAATGGGCGGCGCCAGTCCTCTGCGGCCGGCCCCGAGGTCCCCCCTCGCAGCGGGACATCGGGGGCCTCCGGAATGCGCGCACCGCCGGGCCTCTCTGGCCACGGCGGGCGCGCCCGTGCGACAGTCACAAAGCGGGGATCCGGCCGACGCGGTTTGAGCGCTCGTTGACGTCGGGTCGCGCGTGCAGCGTCCCCATTCCGGGCGGGCATGCTCTCGCACGGCCACGGCGCGAGGCGCGGCCGATAACGGCGCGATGTCGGGGCGCGGGGGGACGCAGACCGAGCCGAGCCTCGCGCCGTTCGAGCTAGACATACACGGGCTGATCGACGACTTCGTGTTCCAGGTGGGGCGCCCTCCCAGTGCTTCTGCTTGGGGCGCTTGAGACGCGCAGCGCCGCCCACGACGGCGGCTCCCGGTGTCTCGCGACTGCAGGTTATCCGTCACGGGAGGCAGCCGACGTTTGACGAGTTCCGCGGCCTGTGGGAGCGGAGGGACTTTGGGCTGGTCCACGAGTGCTGCCCGCGCGCCTGCAGGCCCTGGACGTACGTGCAGCAGCTCTTCCTCACCGCCCTGAACCGCCTCGTCCTCCCCAGGTGAGCCGCGACGAAGCAGCCCGCCGTGCGCCCGCCCGCCCCTTGCCTCCTCCGCCCGCGCCTGCTGCACACGATCCAGCGCCTGCGAGAGAATGCTGCTGCGGACCAGCACCCGCGCCGCGCCCCACGCGCTGCAGCCCGCTGCCCCCGCTGGAGGACGACGAGGCGGCGGACCCCGGCGCCGCCCCGCACGAGCCGCAGCAGGAGCCGCCCGCGTCGCCCGGCCACGACACTGACGCGCACGTGGACGGCGACCTGGCCGCGGCGTGGGAGGCGCTGGGCGGCGACGGCCTCGCCGCAGAAGAGCCCGCCGAGGACGCGGGCGCGCGCGGCGAGCACCCACCGCGCCGAGCGCCGCCCAGCGATGCGGACCAGGCCGAGCCCAGCGGGAGCGACGGCGGGGCCGCTGCCGCGCCGGACGGTCCGGTGCTCGAGGATGCGCACGCCGACCCTCCCGAGACGGACGCCCTGGTGCCGTGGGAGCCTGACATGGCGGTGGAGTCGGTGGCGGTGGACCAGGTCGGGGCGCTGTTCTGCGTGTACGCGCTCTACATGACGCAGCAGGCCGGGCGCGGTGCGGGGGCGGGGCAGCGGTCGCCGCGCGTGCGCATCTACGCGGCGCAGCAGCACGTGGCGGTGCTCGCGCATCTTGCGCGGTGGGGCAGCTACTACAGCGCGGACTGCCTCGACGTCCTCAGGTGCGGAGCGACGCGCGACGCCGCTGCCCGCCCCGGCACGTGCCCTGGCTGCGCTCCGGTGGGCGCGGGTGCCCCGCGGCCCCGCGCACGCTGTGCCCTCTCGCGCCGCCGTTACTGTCTGGCGGACCCTGACGCGTCGAACGGCGGACACGGATCGCAGGAAGCTGGACGCCGAGCACGCGTTCGTGTACGGCGCGGTGTGGGTGGACCAGTCGAGCGGCGCGGGTGGGCAGCCGCAGCCGCAGCCGTGGGAGGCCCTGCGCCGCAAGCGCGGGAGGCGGCGGGTGGCCGAGGACCAGGTGCCCGGCGTGCTCAGACACATCGAGCACCACGCCCTCAAGGTGCCCGCGGAGCTCAACGGTGCGCGACCACGACGCCAGCGCACGTGCGGCAACGCTGGCGCACTGCATGCACCCCACGCTCGCTGCCTGGGACGCGCAGCCTGCAGGGCTTGAGAGAGTTCACCCGTGCGTTGCACATCGTGCCGTCTCGCGCAGAGCTGGGCATCCTGTCCGAGACGTACGCCTTGAGTCGGGAGCGCGCACGCAACGCCGTCACCGCTGAGGACCTTGGCGGGTGCGCCCTCGCACTCAACATGAGCACCTTCTTCGCCACCGGTGCGTTTCCACCCCCGTGACAATGTCACAGCATGCGGGCCCCGCAGCGGCCGGCGCCGGCAGCACACCACGTCGGCACACCCGTTCCGCGCACCGAGCGACCGCACGTGGTCTCGCTCCCCGCAGACGCGTCCACGAAGCTGTACCACAGCCGCAACAAGATGCTCAGGGTGCTCGCGTTCGGCCGCGCGCGCTCCGCCCCGGCCCCACCGCCCCCGAAGAACCTGCGCGCCCACCGCAAGCGCCGGCGAGCCGACCACGAGCACGGCAGCGACCTCGACGACGACGACGACGCGGACAGCCGCGACGAACGCGCCGGAGCGGGCCCGAGCGGTCCCGGCGCCCGCCCCGCGCGCCCCCCCCCGCGCGAGGACGTGGTGGCGGAGGACATGCCCGCGCTGTTCCCGGCGCGCGGCAGGCGGCGCGAGGAGATCCCGCGGGAGGACCTGGAGCCGCTGCCGGACCTGCAGCACCCGCTGTCGCCGCTGGGCGACCTGGACGACCAGGGCGAGTGGAGCAGCGGCGGGAGCGGGGACTTTTGGATGGGGGGGCCCGCGGGGAGCGACGGCGCGCCCGAGTGGAACTACGAGGCGTCGGACGACGACGAGGGCGACGACTGAGGGAGGGTCGCAGCGCGGCCGTTTACACGCAGGGCGCGCACCCGGGGGTGGTCTATTAGGGGTTGTTTCGCGGTGCGTGCGTGTGAGTGCGTTGGCTGTGATGCACCGCCGCGGAGCGAGGGAGGAGTCTAGACGGGCAGCTGCTGTGGCGGCGCGACCTTGTTGAGGATGTTCTTGAACCACGGCGCGTCGAGCGCCTTGCCGAGGTACGGCATCCGCCGCAAAAAGTGCAACACCGTCGGGAAGAACCCTGCACGGAGCACACGGGGGGGGGTCGGGTTGTTCGGAAATCCGTCTGTCCCGCGTCGACGAGCTCAGTGCGGTGCATGCGTGCGTGGCGATGTGCGTGCCTGCGAAGAGCAGGAAGAACCCGTAGCCCTCGAGCGCGATGCCCACCATCGCCCACCCCCACAGGACGAGCAGGAACCCCGCGCCGAAGAACGCGGTGCCCTTGTAGTTCCGCGGCTTGATGAAGAACTTGATCGTGGCCTCCGGGCCGATCGTCGTCGCCACGCCGCTCAGGAACAGCACCTGCACAGCAGCGACGACGGGGGGGGGGTCGGCGCGGTCAGTGCGGGCGACGGAGCGCGCGGTCTGTGCGGGCCGACGGGCGCGTCGCTGGTGCGTGGCCGCCGTGCGCGCGAGCGGCGACGTCGGCGCCCACGGCGGGCCCAGCCAAGCGCGGCGTGCGAGGAGCGCAGAGGCGGGGCGGGGCCGCACGTTGCCCATGGCGATCAGCGCTCTATCGAAGAGGAGGAGGACTCCGAGCATCGTGAACACGACGCCGATGCCGGTCAGGCCGATGCCGATCTCTGCAGGCAACACGGGAGCGACCTCGGTGGGCGAGGGAGGCAGCGGGGGGCGAGGCGGTAGCGCGCCGGGCGCGAGCTGCCCGGGAGCAGAGCGGGAGGTCGGCTCGCGCGCCCCGCGTCGTCGGCGAGCCCCCCCGGGGCGGCGCGCTCCCGGCGTGGGCCGGGCGCGGTGCAGCGCGGGAGGCAACGAAAAGGACGCAGTGCGCCGGGCGGTGCGGGCCCGGGGAGCCGTGATGCCCGCGGGGGGACCACGGCAGCGTGGGGGACGAGGGAGCGCGCACGACAGCAGCGAGGAGCCGCGGCGCGGGGCGCGCAGGGCGGGGCGCGGTGCGGCGTCGCCCGCACGGAGCGAGCGGCGGATTCCGTCGAGGTGAGGAGGCGAGCAGGCGCGACGGGCGCCGCTGGAGCACGGCCGATGCTTTGGGCTCCGAGCGGGCGCAGGACAGCGGCGGGGCTGGCGGCGCGGGGCTCACTTTTCCGGTCGTCTATCATCAGGGCTCCAGCTCCCTGGTCAAGCGGGCCTCGCTGCGCGGTCGGGGGCGCGCTGCCCGTGTCCTCCCGCGTCGGAACGTGGAACGTCCACGGGGTCTATGAGGCGCGACGACGGGCTACGTGAGCTCCTGAGAGGGCTCTTCCGGGCGGCGCTCGGCCTGGACTGGTGCGCTGGGGTCGAACGGGGTTGTGGAGGGCGGCGCAGTGGAGTGGGGGGAGGTCTCAGGGTCACCAGCAACTACAGTCGCGCCGGGGCGTCGCTGCACGTACTTGGCGCGGGCCGGGAGGCAGTAGCGCTGGCGGACGTGGCCCCGGGTGTCTCCCGCTCACCCGGACGGACCGCCCCTGCCGCGCACCAGCCTCACCACGCGCACGTGCACCGCGCCTGCTGCACATTTCGGACACCCAGGGGCACGGGGCGTCGTTGCATCATCGCTTTCCACCACAGGCAACGCATCACGCGCCGAGGGAGGCTGCTGGGCGGCAGCAGGCGCAGCCCGTGCACGCGGAGGCGCACATTGCTGCTGTGGCGGGCCGCCTGAGCACGGCACACCCGCCGCACCTTGCCCTGCGGCGTCCGTCCCTGGCCCCGCCGCCGCGCTAGAGAGCGCGGGCCAGGAGCGCTCCTGCTGGCGCACTCGCCGCGCCAATGGGCGCCGCGGACGGGCCCCAGGCCGGCCGCAGGAGGGTCGTGTCTCTGCTTCCGTCCGCGACCGACGCGCTCGAGGCCCTCGGGTGCGCGGAGCTGCTCGTCGGGCGCAGCCACGAGTGCGACCACGCGTTGCCTTGCATCGCAGCCGCCACGCCCATCACGAGCCCGAAGGCGTCCACGGACGACACCCCGTCGTTCAAGGAGCTCGACGCCATCTTCTCGGCCTCGAAGGCCGCGGTTGCCGGCGCGGCGCTCCTCGCCGGGGACATGGTGTCGTGGCTGCACCTAGGTCTCGCCGTGTTCCGCGTGGACCTGCGCGCGCTCGCCGAGCTCCGGCCGGACGTCGTCCTCACGCAGGTGCAGGGCTTGCCCGCCATCGGCGACGGCGCCGCAGCAGGTGAGCGGGGCCCCCTCGTCGAGCCCGCGTCGACGGCGACGTGCGTGCGTGCGCGGCCGGCCGCCGCTTGGCGCCCGCGGGGCCTCCCCGAACCGCGCGGCGCGGCGCCTCCTGTCCGTCGCGCAGGTGACGCTGGCGCGGCGCGCGCGGAGGCGATCGGTGCGGTGGAGGCGGCGTTGGAGGAGCTGGTGGGGAAGCATGTGCGCGTGGTGCACCTCGAGGCAGACACCCTCGACGAGGCCATGCAGGACGTGCGCCAGGTGCGCGTGTGCGCTGCTCGCTGGGCGGTCCGGGGCGCGCCGGGGCCGGGCGCGCGCTCACCCGCATGTTGTGTGTCGGCGCAGGTGGCGGGCGCGCTGGGGCTGGGGGAGAAGGGCGAGGAGTGCGTGAAGCGGATACGGAGGCGCATGGACGCGGCGGCCGAGATGGCGCGCGGGCGCGCGGGTCTGCGCGTCGCGTGCATCCAGTGGCCCGACCCGCTGTACGCGGCGCTGTCGTGGGTGCCCGAACTCATCCGCCTGGCGGGGGGCAAGGTGCGCAGGAGCGGGACCAGCATCCGAGCGCCTCGCGTGTCCCGCCGACGCGCGTCGTGGACCGGCCGCGGCACCTGCGGCCGTCGCGGCGCACGTCTGCGTGCGTCGTGTCAACTGCTGCGCCCTCGCTGGGCGTGGTCGTGCAGGACGTGCTGGAGGCCAAGGCGCGGACGGCGTTCGGGAGCGTGTCGGCGTCCGACGTGGCGCAGGCGGACCCGGAGGTGATCGTCGTCGCGGTGTGCGGGCTGTCGCGGCAGAAGTGCGCGGCGGTGGGGAAGACGCTGCTGGAGCGGTTCGGGCGGGAGTGGCGGGAGACGGCCGCGGTGAAGAACCGCCGCGTCGTGGCCGTGGACGCGGTGCGCCTGTTCAGCCGCCCCGGGCCGCTGCTCGCGGACACGCTGGAGGCGCTGTGCGAGATCTTCCACAGCACGTTCGGGGAGATGCAGCCGTTCGGGCACGGGGAGCGGTGGCAGGTGCTGCTATGAGACGCGCGCGGGGACGGCGGGGCGGGCGCTGCGACGACGACGACGACGGCAGCCGGGAACCGCAGCCGCGCCCTGATGCGTGTGTGCGTGAGCGCGCGCCGGGGCGACGCGTGCGCTCTGCGTCGACTGCGGGCTTCCGGGCGCTCGCGCACCAAGCGCCCGCGGCCGCGCGGATGTGCGATGTCAGCGATCCCGTCGCGCGCTCGTGGGCTGGGTGACGCGGCGGTCGTCGTGGTGCGGTTCAGCGAGGGACGGTTCGACGTGTCGCGAGGCGAGGGACGGTCGCCGACCTTCGCGGACGACGGTGGCGACCCGTCATCGTGGCGGGGGGCTGGATCCGCGGCGGGCAGTCCGCGCGTTGCCCAGTGGCTGCGAGGAGGCGGTTGATAAAGTCTTGCAGGCTGGTGCTGAGTGCTGTCGAGTGCGAGGGGCGCTGGACTGCGGGACAGCTGCGGGTGCCGTCTTTGGTGCGTCGCGATGCGGGCGGCAGCGGCGCGGTGTGGCGCGCACTGGGTGCGTGCTGCGAGGCGCGGCGGCTTCTGACTCGCTTGGCGCCTGGCCGTGCGGGGCTGCGATGACCGCGCGGTGTGGAGGTGGACGACGGGACGGTCTGTGCGGTGAGCGCGAGGCGCCGACCGTGCTTGGCGGCGACTGTGGCGTGCCGGCTTAGCCGACAAACTGTCGCCACAGTACCTCGCCTCGAGGCGCCGCTGGCGACGAGGGAATCGCGATGACCTGCGCGTCGTGCCGCACAGCCATACGGGAGCGGCGCTACATCATCGGCCTCCCTCTCGCTGATGTTCGCGGGCAGCACCGGCCATGTCATGCCGCAGCAGCATCGCTCCTGAGGGCGCCGGTCCACAGTCAGCTTCGCAGCGGGAGAGGACCAGGACCGATTCAGCGGCGAGGCTCTCCTCGGTCCGCGGGCCGGAAGTGCCCCGCAGCAAGGTGGCGCATTGTTGCGTTCCTGCTGCCGTCCTCGGTGCCAGCAGCCGTGTGAGTGCTGGAGCGCGACGCCGCGGTCCGTCTCATGGTCGTGCGTGTGCGGCGTCCGTCGCGGGCGGTGCGGGGGGCCGGAAAGCACCCGCGTCAGCATCGCGTCCGCTCCGTGCACAATCTGTTCGCGAGACCGACCCTGGTGCAACGCCGCCCTTCAGACAGGCGACGTCCCTGGGACACCCCGGCGGTGCCGCGCCCTGGCCGTGGCGCGCTTCCTCGGCGCCGATCGTACCGAACGCGCGCCGCATGGAGCGGGGTGCGGTTGCTCCGTGTCTGCCGCCACGCCCGGCTCGCTCGCACAGTGATGGGGTGCTTGAACTACAGCTTGTGCGAGGGTGATCTCTGTCTCGGCGTGTTTGCCCTGCGGCAGCGTGTGGTGCGGACCCCCCCGAGAGCCCGCATGCGGGCGCTGCACGAGGAGCCGTGGGGGCGTGCACAATGGCCGGGAGGCGCGCGGACGCGCTGCACATGCGCAGCGGTCTAGGTAGATGCGCCGCATACAACGGGGCGCCTCGCTTGGCGCCATGCTGGGCTGCGGAGCGGCTCTGCTTTGCACCAGCAACTGAACGCTCGCATGAGGGGCATCTGACGTTACTGCGATACCTCACTTTGAGCCTGCCGCATCAGTGAATCAAACCGTCTCCAGTCAGCCGTACAAATTTCACCCGCGGGCGTCACAGGGTCCGCGATGCCCGGCTTTATCCTGAACGTGGAGCGGCAGGTGGCCCCGATCCGGTCAGCGTGCTGGTCGCCCGCCATGGAGTGGACCTCGTGGCGGTCCACTTCGGGGATGACATGCTCGCGGTGCACCGCATGAGCATCCAGAGGCTGTGGAGCCGGCCAGGGTCCAAGGTACGATGCTGTATTGCAGCGAACAACGCCCGCGCTCGCCCCGTGCACGCTGCCTAGGCCTGTTCGCGGCGATTCTTGCAACGAACGCGATCGTTCATTTCCTCGCGAGGGTGTGCCGCCCGCCAGCGCGGCATGCGGGGCCCCGGCGCGCGTGGCAGGAACAAGCATGTGTGTAGCGGCGGGCGACACGCGGCGAGATGTCCCGCGGGCACCAACGCCCACGCCAGGCGCCCCCATGCGTATCGCGCAGGTGGCGGGGATGTGCTGGTCCCCGGGCGGCCGCGTGCTGGCGTGCGCACTCGCGGGCGGTGGGACGTTGCTCCTTGACGCCGAGTCGCAGCAGGTGCTGGCGACTGCCGCCGCTCCAGGCCGGGGGCGTCACCGAGCAGCTCTCGTGGACGCAGGGCCCGGAGCTCGGCCCAGGCAAGTGCACGGCGGCCCATCCGTTGTGCTGTCGGTGCCGACTGCTGCTTCGCCACGCCACGACGTCCGCAGCGGTTGTTGCGCTCCCAACACCGTCGTGCGCGGAATTCTCCTATTGCAGGGTGCGTCGGAGGCTCCGATCTCCCGGCCGCTCCCCCGCTTGAGATCCCGCTGTCGAGCAACAGCGCGCCCGGGTCGGGGGAGCGTACGACGACCCGCAGGAGCCGTGGGCGCCCAGCGAGCCGCCGGGCTCCGTGTCGGACGTCCCAGACGCTCTCTGACGGTGCCCGTGCGCGCCGCCGCGCCGGACGCGCAGGCGCCCCCCCCAGCGGTGGAGTTGCGTGCGTGGGGGCTGGTGCGGATGTGCGTGGTGCGGCTGGGGGACGGCGGGGCGTGCGGGGCGATCACGGTGCAGGTGTCGCGGTCGATCGACTCGCTCACCGCGTTGTGCGGGTCGCAGCGCGCGGCGTGGGTGTGGGGGGTTCGCACGGGATTGGAGGGCGACGACGTCGCGACGTGGCGGTGGTCGTGCGGGTGGCGCTGAACCTGATCGAGCGGCGCGTTGACGGGGTGGTGGCGACGCTGCGGGAGTCCCACCGCACGTGGAAGGGCGCTGCGGAGGAGTTCGCAACCGACGTGCAGCGCTGGGAGCGGCTGCTGGTCGACAACGGCGAGGAGGTGCGGCGGGCGACATGCGCACCGTGGGCTGCTCGTTGCGCCGTGCGGTCTCTCACGACCCCCCGCCTCCACTCCCCCGCGTCGCTGCAGTGTGGGATGTTGCTTCGTTGGATGCTCGAGGAGGGATACCGCACGCCCGGCGTCCAGCAGGCGCTCACGACGTTTCTCGGCGACCAGCGGCTGAGGCGGCACGCGCGCGCGATCGAGGCCGCGGCGTGCAGGGTGCACCAGGACCTGGTGACGCGCGTGCGCCCGCTGGCGCAGGACTGCCTCCTCAGGGCACTGTGCGCGTGGCCCGGGCCTCGCGCGCGCAGGGCCTCGCGTGTTCGGCGCTCGGGATGGACAAGGGCTTCCTGGCCCAGGTGCGAGCGCTCCGTGCGGCGCCCGCGCGCGCGAACACGGACGTCGGATTCCCGGCGATTGACCTCCCGTGCGTGCACGCGATCATCGAGCGCATCCACGACATGGGCACACTGTGCGCGGAGGACGGCGCGCGGCAGCCTGCGGGCGGGGCGCGGGGCGCCAGCGTGCGGCTCGCCGAGGGTCTGTCGCTGGAGGAAGCGCTGCTCAGGGCGGCGGGGCGCGGCACGCGGGGCGGGGGCACGGTCGCGAGGCACGCGCACACGCTGGTGGACGCGCTGCAAACGGCGGAGGGGTGCCTGACGGTGATCGCCCGGGCCACGTCGCACGCTCGGGCGATCGATCTGTTCGCACGACCGCTGCGTCGCGTGCGGCGCCCGTTGCGTTTTGAGTGCGACGGTGCGCGCACACGGCTCGTGCCCTCGCAGGGGATGTTCGAGGCGCGCATGGCCAGGGTCGTCGCGGAGCACAACGTCGCCATCGCGGCAAAGTCCGCGCTGCGATCCCCCGTGTTCCGCCTGCACGTCTCGCGGCACCCCAAGCACGATGCAAGCACGGCGACGCAGGTGCTAGTCTCGTTCGACGACAGGGACCGGGAAGTCCCGATCGCCCGCGGCGGCGACCATCTTACCGCAGACCTGCGGGCGGCGGCGGTCGCATGGAAGGGTGGCGCTGCGGCGGGCGCGGAGATTTACAAGGAGGGCGCGGTGTGCCTCGCGACCGTCGACGGGAGGAGACCGGGGCGCGCTGCAGGTGCTCGCGGTGCCGGACGCGTGTTTCACCGAGCATGATCACCCGGGGGCGTCGTTGGAGGAGAGCTGCAGGTCGCAGGGAGCCCTCCAGCTGGAGGACATCGCATCGCGAGGTGCGCCGGCACGCGCCGCGGTGACGCTCTGCGCGCTTACGCAACCGGTTTGAGCCCTCGTGCGGGCACCGCGCGTGCTGCCAGTGCACGACGTGGCCCCGACAGCCTACGGGGGACCGACCTGCGCCACCATGCGGAGTGTCGCACGGTTCTGACAATCTCCTTTCGCCGTGCCTCCGGAGCGCAGGTTCTGCGGGCCATCCTGCGCCGCAGCACGAGTCGCTGCTGCCGTCGTCATCGTCCTCGCCCGCCGTGGGCGGAAACGAGCGACAGTCGCCGATGAGGTAAGACTCATTCGACATTCATGCATTGCGTCTGTGCCTGTCGCCTGCTCTCGCCACGTAGCGGTCGTTGTTGCGCGCAGCATGCCAGCCGACCGCCACCGTGCTCATTTCTGTCCGCTGCGCGCTGTCTGGCGCTAGGATCCTCGCTCGATACTAAGAACTCCGTTCGTGGGCTGATCCCGGGTTGAGCTCACGAACGGAGTTCTTAGCATATTGAGCGAGGATCCTAGCGCCAGACAGCGCGCAGCGGACAGAAATGAGCACGGTGGCGGTCGGCTGGCATGCTGCGCGCAACTAGCGCCAGACAGCGCGCGAGGGCTTCGTGCAACCGGGCATCACAGCCGTGCACCTCACCAACATGTTCGTGATCCCAGCGGCCACCTGGGCGGGCGAGCTCTGGGCGGTGCACTTCCGCGACTTCGACTGGCCGCACTACGAGACCGTGATGCGCAACAGCAAGCTCAAGTTCGACCAGGCGGCGGGCGACCACCCCGGCCCCGACGGCCAGCTCGCCCAACACCTCCGCTACGTCCTGCGCCTGCACGAGCACACGCCCCAGCGCACCATCCTCGTTGAGTGCGGCCTGTCGTCGGCGCTGGCCGTAGCCTGGGAACGCACAGCCAGGCTCTGGAACACCCTTGTTGCTCTCGCGACGCGCCCGAACCCCCCAGCCCTCCTCCTTGCAGCCTTCCGCGACAACCTGGACCTGGCGGCCGCCACGCACGACTGCTGGGTGGCCCGCGTGCGCGCGGTGACCCAGCAACTCGGCTGCCCCGCGTTCAGCCCGACGGCGCAGCCGGCGCGCTGGATCTTGTCGATGGCGAGGCGAACGTGGGCGGGCACCAGCCGGCGCCGCAGAAGCTGGTGCCCGCCCACGTTCGCCTCGCCATCGACAAGATCCAGCTCTCCCCGGCGGCGGGGGCGCACCCGCGACAGGCGCACCCGACGGGCAGCCGCAGGGCGGCGGCCTACTACACACACTGCCTGCACGTGCCGCGCAACACTTGGTTCCTCCACGACAACCCCCGCGACGTACGGCAGCACCTGCCGCCGTACCTGCGCTGCGCCCCGCACCTGCGCGACCTCGCCGCGCCCCCGCAGCGCGCGCTGACCTTCTCGCAGGTCCGGCTGGGCACGAGCTTCCTACGGGTGTGGGACCGGGCCTGGGGAGTCAACGGGCTGCCGTTCGCCCAGCGCACGTGCCGCTTCTGCGGGGGCGAGAGCGTCGAGGACCTTCTGCACCTCCTCACCGAGTGCACGGCGGGCGAGATCGTCACGGAGCGCGCCACGGTCCTCGCGCATCCGGACGCGGCGCCGTGGGGACACACCTGGGCGGGGCGCGCCGACACCGCCAAGTGCGAGTACTTCAACGAGCGCGCCGCCGAGCTGCTGGGCGAGCTGCGCGAGCGCGCCGAGGCGAACGACGCGGTCTCAGGGGTTAGATTTTCAGAGAATGCCCCCAATGCCCCCAAGGGGTACTTTTCGGCCGCTGGCGGTCCGGTGTTAGATTTTTAGAGAATGCCCCCAATGCCCCCAAGGGGTACTTTTCGGCCGCTGGCGATCCGGTGTCCGCGACCCCGGGGCGGAATGTGTTAGCGCTATCGGCGTCCGACACCGGGACGTCCCACGAGGTGCGCGGCGGCACGCAGCGCGACCGGGCCGCGGAGCTACGGGCCGCCAAAGTGGCGGGGCTTGTCATCAGGGGGTGGATTTCGGGCTCTGGCGTCGCGGTGCGGGCGTCGGTGGTGCTGAATCGCGTGCCCTATTGGTGGAATACGCCGCCACGCCCGCCGCGGCAGCGAACGCGAGCAGCGCACGCGACACGGCGACGGTAGAGCGGAAAAGTGCGTGTGACATCGGCCGTCAGATACCAACTTGGGTGACTCGGCAGTCACGAAACAGAGTCTAGTCGTGACTCGGCCAGATATATATCTGATCAAATATGCCTCGTGACTCGGAAGATACCCGTCAAATAGGCATATCTGCGCCTATTTGTCGGTGCACGCTTTCAAATATAGACCACAACGGGCGCGAGACGGACCGGGTCGCGATGGTGACCGTGTGCGGTGACCGGGGGTCAGACCACAGGTCGGTGCGTCACCACGGCAACCCAGGGTCGGCTGCGGGGTGACGTCGTGCAGATGTCAGTCATCGAGCCGGAACAGCAGAAGCAGCAGTAGACCTGCCGGAACGACCTTAGCGACTGACAATTAGGACTAATGACGTTAGGTTTTAGCGACGTACCACGGATGCGGGACCAGCTGTCCGGCACGGGTGTCGCGTGTGCTGTGTTGTGCACATGTTGGTCTTAGGTCTTAGATTTATTAGAGGTGGGTTGTATGGGTTACACACCACTTTGGCGCGCGATTGCGGCGCGCTCGCGGCTCGCACGGCCGCCGCGGGCGCGGCATGCGCGCACCCGAGGTGACTTACGTGATCTCCAGGCGCGCCGCGTCCACCGACGGTCATGTCGCGCAGCTACGACGCGAAGAGTGCAAAAGTTGATGGGTTACACGTGGGTTTCACACAGTTTGGCGGGCCGTGGCGCCGCCGTTGAGCGTGTCGGTGGAGTTTCCGCGGCACGACAAATATGCTGACACTCGCGACTACCACCTGCGAGCGGGACAACGACGCCGACTGCAGATGTCGCGGCGATATCGCGGCTGAAATGGGTCTGATGACACTTTATATTTTATATACGGCAGCCCAGGGCGGCTTGCACCCCGCAGTCTCCGGCGTCGGACGCCCACGGGGCATGCGCAGGTAGCGCGCGTAGCAGCGAGCACGCCTCGGCTGCTGCCTGGGGTCCAGCGGCAACAGTTGACCAGCTGAAACACAACAGCCTACCGGAACGACCTTAGCGACCCAGCGGAAGGCGCGCCTTAGCGACGAATGATTAGGACTTAGACCTTAGGTATTAGCGGCCAACCATGGAAGCGCAACCAGCTGCTGGGTGCCAGTCGTGCATGCTTGTTGCCTGTGCTGTACATACCGTTTTCGACGCTCCGGGCGGGCCGTGACCCCCTGCTTTGCACGCTGCGCGATACTCCGCATGCAGATGACGTGTCGCGAGCCCGCCGCGCGCCGGACGGGCGCTCGAACTGGCCGCCAGCGCGGTTGTTGTGCGTTGTTAAGGTCTTAGATTCTGTATTGGTCTTAATTTATTAGAGGTGGGTTGTGTCAGGAGATTGCCCTGTCAGGGGGGACTCCAGATCCTGGAGATCTGCCACCGCGCAGGCCTAGGGGCCGCGCGGCGGCCATGCCGAGCAGTCTCATCACACTAAGGTGTAATACGACACACACACTCGAGTGTCCTGCTGCCAGACTCACGTCAGCAGCAGGTGAGCAGGCTTCCTTGGCCTCGCTCGGCCACTTGGTGGCCTCACTTGGCTTGATAAGGGACTGCCTGGGCAGGCAGTTCTCTTACATGGTCTTACTTTTCCCCCCACAGCTGATTTCGTTGAAGACCCTGCAAGATACGTACCCTTACCCTCTTCCGGCCTTTCAACCGGTTGAGAGCAATCTTACAAGACTCAACTGAGCTGTGAAGCCAGGAGAGTCGCGCCAAGCTAGCCACTTGAGCGCAGCCGCCAGCCATATCCAGGCGGCGGAAACAGCCTGACACCGCCGTGTGCCTCAGAGCGCACGGCTGGAGCAGCACCCCAGGCCTCGAGCCTACGAAGCCGCGACCTTCACAGGAAGCGAGCAATCAAGCAAGCGAACGCCACGCACGCTGTGATTTTTAGAGAATGCCCCCAATGCCCCCAAGGGGTACATTTCCGCCGCTGGCGGTCCGGTGTCCGCGACTCCGGGGCGGAATGTGTTAGCGCTGTCGGCGTTCAACGCCGGGGCATCCTACGAGGTGCGCGGCGGGGCCTAAGACGACCGGGCGGCGGAGCTACGGGCCGCCAAAGCGGCGGGACCAGGAAACAGGTGGTGGTTTTCGGGCTCTGGCGTCGCGGTGCGGGCGCCGTTCGCGCTGAATCGCGTGCCCTATTGGCGAAATGTCGCGGCACGCCCGCCGCGGCGGCGAACGTGGGGAATGCACGGGATACGGCGACGGTAGCGCGGAAAAGTGCGTGTGACATCGGCCGTCAGACTTGACCTTGGGTGGCTTGGCAGTCACGAAACAGAGTCTAGTCGTGAGTCGGTCAGATATATGTCTGATCAAATATGCCTCGTGACTCGGAAGATACCCGTCAAATAGGCATATTTGCAGATATGCGTCGTCAACTTGTTCGCCCATGACTGGCCTTAGCGACTAACTGGAGGGTGCAGGCATCGACGCTCCGTCCAGGCGTGAGCCTTAGAGACCGATGAGGACGACTTAGGACTCAGGACTTAGTTTTAGCGACTGAGCCGCGGCGTGAGCCTTAGAGACTGATGAGGACAACTTTAGGACTCAACACTTAGTTTTTAGCGACCGATCCCGGCCTTGACTTAGCGACTGAAGGAACAAGCGTAGTTTTAGGTCTAGTTAGGCTGGGTTCCAGGTCCGCGCCGACCCTACGACGGTGCTGGAGGGTCAGTGAGGAGCATAAGAGGGGCTCAGTGGCTTTCACAGGCCTAGGATGGCGCGTTGCTGGATTTTCTGACGGTTTCCCGGCACGTTCAGTACTTGTTCGTGCCGCACGGCTGAGAAGATGCCGCACAGCGCTCATCTCCGGGCGCGAGAGGCTCCTAAGGGGCTCTGTGTAGTCCTCGCGGGCGCAGGCCGCGTTGAGCTGCCAGGCGCGTTCGCTTGCGCGCAGGATGCCCCTGTGCGGGAGGGAGCGGCGCCGGCACGGGTTGGCCGGGCAGGAACCGCGCAGGCAAAGGCGAGATGCGTTGTTGAGGTGGCAGGGGGTGGTGAGGGGCACCGCCCCGCCCCGGCCCGCTCGCGGCTCCTCCAGCGCTATTGCTGCCGCTGCTCGGGCGCCGAGGCAAGTTTTCCCGACATGGGTCGCGTACGACTCGGAACGAGTGCGAACGGCACCGCTCGGACGGCCGATGCAGGTACGTGCCCTCGCGCCCGCTTTCCCGCCTCGCCGCGCACAGTCGCGCCGCCGCGTGTTCGCATGACGATGCTTACAACATTCTTCGCCACGCCGCGCGGGGGAATGGTGTGCGCGCCCGTCGCGGGCCCTCGTGCGGGCACCGCGCGAGCTGCCGGTGCACGACGGGGCCCCGACAGCCCACGAGGGACCGACCTGCGCCACCATGCGGAGTGTCGCACGGTCCTGACAATCTCCTTTCGCCGTGCCTCCGGAGCGCAGGTTCTGCGGGCCACCATGCGCCGCAGCACGAGTCGCTGCTGCCCTCGTCATCGTCCTCGCCCGCCGTGGGCGAAAACGAGCAACCTTCGCCGATGAGGTGAGACGCATTCGACATTCATGCATTCCGTCTGTGCCTGTCGCCTGCTCTCCCGACGTAGCGGTCGTTGTTGCGCGCAGCATGCCAGCCGACCGCCACCGTGCTCACTTCTGTCCGCTGCGCGCTGTCTGGCGCCAGCATCCTCGCTCACGCTACTGCTAAGAACTCCGTTCGTGCGCTCGACCGTGTCGCAGGGCGCCGGACGCGGCGGTGCGGGGACCGCCAGCCGCCGGCGTGGCGTGGAGGGCGGGCCCCAAGCCCGCCGCTCTCCGCGCAGGTGCTGGCGAACCCGCGCGGCAACGCCCCCCGCGTCGGAGTGCCGCGCCGGACCGCGGCGCGCGGTGATGGACGCATCGCGAGCGTGGCCAAGGTGCGCGCTGCATGCTAGCCGACCGCGACCGTGCTGATTTCCGTCCGCTGCGCGCTGCCTGGCGCTAGACCCCTCGCTCAACATGCTGAAAATTCCGTTCGCGCGCTCACACGTGTCGCAGGGCGCCAGACGCGGCGCTGCGGGGACCGCCAGCCGCCTGCTGGTGGCAAGCCGGCCGCAAGCTCGCCGCTCGCCCGGCGCGCTGAGCGGCCGTCACCGCTGGGGCGGGGGCGCCCAAGACACCTCGCCCGCCGCGCGACACCGTGCAACGGACGGACGGGTCGTCCCACGGCGGGCGGCGCGGAGCGCGCACGAGTCCCGCGCACTGCCGGCGAGGCGAGGCGAGCTGCGGGCGCGCCTGGGCCACGCCACCGGCGCGGCGGCGTGCACGGCGCGAGGCGCGCGGACGGGCGTCGGACGGAGGACGGACGGGTCGTCCCACGGCGGGCGGCGCGGAGCGCGCACGGGTCCCGCGCACTGCCGGCGAGGCGAGGCGAGCTGCGGGCGCGCCTGGGCCACGCCACCGGCGCGGCGGGGCGCACGGGGCGAGGCGCGCGGACGGGCGTCGGACGGAGGACGGACGGGTCGTCCCACGGCGGGCGGCGCGGAGCGCGCACGGGTCCCGCGCACTGCCGGCGAGGCGAGGCGAGCTGCGGGCGCGCCTGGGCCACGCCACCGGCGCGGCGGCGTGCACGGCGCGAGGCGCGCGGACGGGCGTCGGACGGAGGACGGACGGGTCGTCCCACGGCGGGCGGCGCGGAGCGCGCACGGGTCCCGCGCACTGCCGGCGAGGCGAGGCGAGCTGCGGGCGCGCCTGGGCCACGCCACCGGCGCGGCGGCGTGCACGGCGCGAGGCGCGCGGACGGGCGTCGGACGGAGGACGGACGGGTCGTCCCACGGCGGGCGGCGCGGAGCGCGCACGGGTCCCGCGCACTGCCGGCGAGGCGAGGCGAGCTGCGGGCGCGCCTGGGCCACGCCACCGGCGCGGCGGGGCGCACGGGGCGAGGCGCGCGGACGGGCGTCGGACGGAGGACGGACGGGTCGTCCCACGGCGGGCGGCGCGGAGCGCGCACGGGTCCCGCGCACCGCCGGGCGAGGCGAGGCGAGCTGCGGGCGCGCCTGGGCCACGCCACCGGCGCGGCGGGGCGCACGGGGCGAGGCGCGCGGACGGGCGTCGGACGGAGGACGGACGGGTCGTCCCACGGCGGGCGGCGCGGAGCGCGCACGGGTCCCGCGCACTGCCGGCGAGGCGAGGCGAGCTGCGGGCGCGCCTGGGCCACGCCACCGGCGCGGCGGCGTGCACGGCGCGAGGCGCGCGGACGGGCGTCGGACGGAGGACGGACGGGTCGTCCCACGGCGGGCGGCGCGGAGCGCGCACGGGTCCCGCGCACTGCCGGCGAGGCGAGGCGAGCTGCGGGCGCGCCTGGGCCACGCCACCGGCGCGGCGGCGTGCACGGCGCGAGGCGCGCGGACGGGCGTCGGACGGAGGACGGACGGGTCGTCCCACGGCGGGCGGCGCGGAGCGCGCACGGGTCCCGCGCACTGCCGGCGAGGCGAGGCGAGCTGCGGGCGCGCCTGGGCCACGCCACCGGCGCGGCGGCGTGCACGGCGCGAGGCGCGCGGACGGGCGTCGGACGGAGGACGGACGGGTCGTCCCACGGCGGGCGCGGAGCGCGACGGGTCCCGCGGCGACCGTCGGGCGAGGCGAGGCGAGCTGCGGGCGCGTTTCGGGCCACGCCACGGCGCGGTGGCGTGCACGGCGCGAGAGGCGCGCGGACGGGCGTCGGACGGAGGACGGACGTAATGTCCCACGGCGGGCGGCGCGAGCGCGCACGGGTCCCGCCAAGACCGTCGGGCGAGGCAAGCGCGGCGGCGCGGGCGCGCCTGGGCCACGCCACCGGCGCGGCGGGGCGCACGGGGCGAGGCGCGCGGACGGGCGTGCCGTCGTTCACGGACGGCGCGCGGCCGCTTCGACGGAATCGCGGCGCTGCCGGTGTGCGCTCGCGGCGGCCAAGGCCGACGGTGGACGGGGCTGGGCTGGCTCGGATGCATCAGACCACCTCCCGTGAGAGGTGCGCCGCTGCACGCGGGGGGGGTGGCTGTTGGCTTGTTCCTGCTAGGGGCGGGTGCAGGCGCGGTGGCACAGGGGCGCTTGTGAAACAGGACTTCTCTCAGTCTGTCCTGCCTGGCACCGGCCATCCTCCGGTGCCTCCGCATGGTCGTCACGATCGAGAGTGCCGTCGTGTAGGGCCTCCGTTGCGCACGAGCGTCCGGGACCGTCCACTTGGGCGGGTCGTCTTGCACACGTCTACAGCCTCGCCATCGCCAGCGGTGGTTTTTCGTGGGTCCAAGTTGGACGGAACGGGTGAAAAGGTGCTCCGTGGATCGAGTGCGGGGTGTGGGTGTGCAGGTTTCGGGCACTGCAGCGGCAGGATGCGCATGAACCTGTGTGATGTGACACACAGTGAGGCACCCTGCGGGCGGTCTTCGGCATCGGTGGGCTACGCCGCGGCCACAGCAGACGCGGCGAGGATGAGGCGTGTGCCGCGTGCCTGTCGGGGCAGCTCGGTCACGCGAGGTCGCGTACGCAATGCCCGTCGAGTCAGCAAGTGGGGAGAACATGGACGCGCAGTGGCCGCGGCGTGAGCCCGGGATGACGGACGACCGCCAGCCAGTCGTCCGCGGGCGTCTGTCTGGCGACGACGAAGCCGGTATGTCAACGAGCGACGAGGCCGACCAGGTGGACGGGAGCATGAAGCTGGCACGATGTCCCCGGCCCAGGGGACGTGGCGTGCACCTCGAACGCGAAGAACTTTAGCGGGCAGGTGCAGCCGACGACGACGGAGGCTGCCGGCGTTGCGGAGCGCGAGGAGGTCCCTGCATGCCGCTTAAATATGTGCGGTTCGGGTTGAGGACGTGCCACCCCCGCTCCTCGCACCGCGCCGCCCCGTTTGCGCGACTCTCGCTTTGGCGCCCGTGCGCCCTCGAGCCCCCGGTCGCGTGCCTGTCGGGGCAGCTCGGTCACGCGAGGTCGCGTACGCAATGCCCGTCGAGTCAGCAAGTGGGGAGAACATGGACGCGCAGTGGCCGCGGCGTGAGCCCGGGATGACGGACGACCGCCAGCCAGTCGTCCGCGGGCGTCTGTCTGGCGACGACGAAGCCGGTATGTCAACGAGCGACGAGGCCGACCAGGTGGACGGGAGCATGAAGCTGGCACGATGTCCCCGGCCCAGGGGACGTGGCGTGCACCTCGAACGCGAAGAACTTTAGCGGGCAGGTGCAGCCGACGACGACGGAGGCTGCCGGCGTTGCGGAGCGCGAGGAGGTCCCTGCATGCCGCTTAAATATGTGCGGTTCGGGTTGAGGACGTGCCACCCCCGCTCCTCGCACCGCGCCGCCCCGTTTGCGCGACTCTCGCTTTGGCGCCCGTGCGCCCTCGAGCCCCCGGTCGCGTGCCTGTCGGGGCAGCTCGGTCACGCGAGGTCGCGTACGCAATGCCCGTCGAGTCAGCAAGTAAGGAGAACATGGACGCGCAGTGGCCGCGGCGTGAGCCCGGGATGACGGACGACCGCCAGCCAGTCGTCCGCGGGCGTCTGTCTGGCGACGACGAAGCCGGTATGTCAACGAGCGACGAGGCCGACCAGGTGGACGGGAGCATGAAGCTGGCACGATGTCCCCGGCCCAGGGGACGTGGCGTGCACCTCGAACGCGAAGAACTTTAGCGGGCAGGTGCAGCCGACGACGACGGAGGCTGCCGGCGTTGCGGAGCGCGAGGAGGTCCCTGCATGCCGCTTAAATATGTGCGGTTCGGGTTGAGGACGTGCCACCCCCGCTCCTCGCACCGCGCCGCCCCGTTTGCGCGACTCTCGCTTTGGCGCCCGTGCGCCCTCGAGCCCCCGGTCGCGTGCCTGTCGGGGCAGCTCGGTCACGCGAGGTCGCGTACGCAATGCCCGTCGAGTCAGCAAGTGGGGAGAACATGGACGCGCAGTGGCCGCGGCGTGAGCCCGGGATGACGGACGACCGCCAGCCAGTCGTCCGCGGGCGTCTGTCTGGCGACGACGAAGCCGGTATGTCAACGAGCGACGAGGCCGACCAGGTGGACGGGAGCATGAAGCTGGCACGATGTCCCCGGCCCAGGGGACGTGGCGTGCACCTCGAACGCGAAGAACTTTAGCGGGCAGGTGCAGCCGACGACGACGGAGGCTGCCGGCGTTGCGGAGCGCGAGGAGGTCCCTGCATGCCGCTTAAATATGTGCGGTTCGGGTTGAGGACGTGCCACCACCGCTCCTCGCACCGCGCCGCCCCGTTTGCGCGACTCTCGCTTTGGCGCCCGTGCGCCCTCGAGCCCCCGGTCGCGTGCCTGGAGACCTGGGCGCTACCTCGCGCTTTCATGTCCACGTGGACATCGGCCTGTACAACTCAGTCACATGCCACCGTCGCTCGGTCTTCTGGTCACCAGGATGCGGGTAGCGGTCAGACTGTGGCGCCTCCGCGGAATGCGGACTGTGAGACCTGCCCTGCGGGCGTTCATTCGCACTGTCCCACTGACGAATCAGCGACGTTTCATGTTTCATTTCAGGAGGTCTCTGCGAGGACGAGCATGTTCCACAAGAGCCGGGGCAACCAGGATGGCGTTTGTTCTTCGCTGACCTACAGGCAGCCTCCCCGCGAGGATGCTTGAGCGACCGAAATAGCCGAGACTCACACAGCAGACAGGGTAGACAATGTGAGCAGTCATGCATGTCGTACACGCACCAGCACGACGGTGAGACAATGCGGGGATCGTTCAGGAGGCGCACAGCGTGAGCCTGCGGGGCGGCCAGGGTCCCGAGCACGCACCGCGCCGCGAGGGCTGTTGTTCTCAGTGGGATTACATCAGCGCTTCATGCGTTTGAGGGCCCGAGTCCTCGCCGTGCCCTTGCTCCGTCCGCCGTCGGTCGCCTCTCTGCGCGTCATGCGGTCCACGGCAGCCTTGACCGGGCCAGGGCGCTCCGTAACAACGCTTTTCCCCCACTTCTTCTGCAGCCACGTGGGGATGTCGCCGCCCACCGTCCTGTGGTACTGCCCGCAGCCCATGTTGTACTCGCCGCCGTAGTCCCAAAGGATCTCCTCGCCCGCGGAAATGTTCTTCGAGGCCTGGAGGTAGGCAACAGCTCCCGGCAGCTTCTCGTGCGCCGGGTCCCCCGCGTGGGACTCGACAAGGCGCGCGTTCGCCTCACTGGTACCTCGCTGGGCCATGTTGGCCATGGCACCCACCGAGCGGTGGCAGGCGCTGTCGAGGACGACCGTCTTGCCCTGCGCCTGCACCTCCGCTGCGTAGAAGGCCGTGTTCTCCCCGTAGCGGGCGGTCGCGCCTCTCCGGGTGATCACCTCGCCACCGTACTCCGCTATCGGGTCTCCCTCGGCGAACGCTATAGTCGCGAAGAGCCCGAGGCACATCCTGTCGCCCTGGACGTCGCTGCACCTCCTGAGCTCAAGGCCGAGCTGCTCCCTCATGCAGTACTGGCAGAGCGGATTCCCGATGCTGACCTTCACCTTGGCGCACCCCTCGCACAGAGAGCGCGTGAGCGTGCCCAGCCAGATGATCCTGTCGGTGCGCTTGGGGAAACGGTGGTCGTGCCCCTCCCAGTGCACGAAATAGGCTCTGGCCTGGGTGATCCGAGCGACCGCTCCGCCCTCGACCAGTCTCTCCAACCCATCATCGTCCTTCACGTTGCGGTGCAGGCCTTTACCGCACGAGCACTTCCGCAGGGCCACGGGTTTGCTCTCATGGCAGCGGGGGCACGTCCTGTACCCCGGCCTGTGCGGCGGCATCGGCGCCAGTTTCGACCTTGTGCTACGCGCACGACATCTTAGATTTTTAGAGAATGCCCCCAATGCCCCCAAGGGGTACTTTTCGGCCGCTGGCGGTCCGGTGTCCGCGACCCCGGGGCGGAATGTGTTAGCGCTGTCGGCGTCCGACACCGGGACGTCCCACGAGGTGCGCGGCGGCACGTAGCGCGACCGGGCCGCGGAGCTACGGGCCGCCAAAGTGGCGGGGCTTGTCATCAGGGGGTGGTTTTCGGGCTCTGGCGTCGCGGTGCGGGCGTCGGTGGTGCTGAATCGCGTGCCCTATTGGTGGAATACGCCGCCACGCCCGCCGCGGCAGCGAACGCGAGCAGCGCACGCGACACGGCGACGGTAGAGCGGAAAAGTGCGTGTGACATCGGCCGTCAGATACCAACTTGGGTGACTCGGCAGTCACGAAACAGAGTCTAGTCGTGACTCGGCCAGATATATATCTGATCAAATATGCCTCGTGACTCGGAAGATACCCGTCAAATAGGCATATCTGCGCCTATTTGTCGGTGCACGCTTTCAAATATAGACCACGGCGGGCGCGAGACGGACCGGGTCGCGATGGTGACCGCGTGCGGTGACCGGGGGTCAGACCACAGGTCGGCGTCACCACGGCAACCCAGGGTCGGCTGCGGGGTGACGTCGTGCAGATGTCAGTCATCGAGCCGGAACAGCAGGAGCAGCAGTAGACCTGCCGGAACGACCTTAGCGACTGACAATTAGGACTAATAACGTTAGGTTTTAGCGACGTACCACGGAAGCGGGACCAGCTGTCCGGCGCGGGTGTCGCGTGTGCTCTGTTGTGCACATGTTGTCGTCTGTTGCGGGCGTTGCTGGGTCCGCTGCAGCCCGCAGCACCTGCCGTGCGTCGTGACACGCCGCGGAGTACCGCTCGGCGCGCACGGCGGACCCTCCGACCGGCTGCCAGCGCGGCTGTCGTGTGTTGTTGTGCTCCCTGTGTTGGCCGCGCTGCGCGCGGCGCTGCACCGCTTTTCGAGCCGCTCGACGCTTGCGCTGCGTACTGGTGCGTGCTGTGGACGCGCTGCAACGCTCGGCGGGCCGATTGGCGACGTTGTGTCCTCCTTATGATTTTTAGAGAATGCCCCCAATGCCCCCAAGGGGTACTTTTCGGCCGCTGGCGGTCCGGTGTCCGCGACCCCGGGGCGGAATGTGTTAGCGCTGTCGGCGTCCGACACCGGGACGTCCCACGAGGTGCGCGGCGGCACGTAGCGCGACCGGGCCGCGGAGCTACGGGCCGCCAAAGTGGCGGGGCTTGTCATCAGGGGGTGGATTTCGGGCTCTGGCGTCGCGGTGCGGGCGTTGGTGGTGCTGAATCGCGTGCCCTATTGGTGGAATACGCCGCCACGCCCGCCGCGGCAGCGAACGCGAGCAGCGCACGCGACACGGCGACGGTAGAGCGGAAAAGTGCGTGTGACATCGGCCGTCAGATACCAACTTGGGTGACTCGGCAGTCACGAAACAGAGTCTGGTCGTGACTCGGCCAGATATATATCTGATCAAATATGCCTCGTGACTCGGAAGATACCCGTCAAATAGGCATATCTGCGCCTATTTGTCGGTGCACACTTTCAAATATTGACCACGGCAGGCGCGAGACGGACCGGGTCGCGGTGGTGACCGTGTGCGGTGACCGGGGGTCAGACCACAGGTCGGTGCGTCACCACGGCAACCCAGGGTCGGCTGCGGGGTGACGTCGTGCAGATGTCAGTCATCGAGCCGGAACAGCAGGAGCAGCAGTAGACCTGCCGGAACGACCTAAGCGACTAACAATTAGGACTAATAACGTTAGGTTTTAGCGACGTACCACGGAAGCGGGACCAGCTGTCCGGCGCGGGTGTCGCGTGTGCTCTGTTGTGCACATGTTGTCGTCTCTTGCGGGCGTTGCTGGGTCCGCTGCAGCCCGCAGCACCTGCCGTGCGTCGTGACGCGCCGCGGAGCACCGCTCGGCGCGCACGGCGGACCCTCCGACCGGCTGCCAGCGCGGCTGTCGTGTGTTGTTGTGCTCCCTGTGTTGGCCGCGCTGCGCGCGGCGCTGCACCGCTTTTCGAGCCGCTCGACGCTTGCGCTGCGTACTGGTGCGTGCTGTGGACGCGCTGCAACGCTCGGCGGGCCGATTGGCGACGTTGTGTCCTCCTTATGATTTTTAGAGAATGCCCCCAATGCCCCCAAGGGGTACTTTTCGGCCGCTGGCGGTCCGGTGTCCGCGACCCCGGGGCGGAATGTGTTAGCGCTGTCGGCGTCCGACACCGGGACGTCCCACGAGGTGCGCGGCGGCACGTAGCGCGACCGGGCCGCGGAGCTGGCCGGCCGCCAAAGTGGCGGGCCATCATCAGGGTGGATTTCGGCCTGCGTCGCGGTGTGGCGTCGGTGGTGCTGAATCGCGTGCCCTATTGCGGAATACGCCGTTACCGCCCGCCGCGGCAGCGAACGTTCCGCGAGAGCAGCGCGCACGCGACACGGCGATTTGGTAGAGCGGAAAAAGTGCGTGTGACATCGGCCGTCGATACAACTTGGGTGACTCGGCAGTCACGAAACAGAGTCTGGGCGTGACTCGGCCAGATATATATCTGATCAAATATGCCTCGTGACTCGGAAGATACCCGTCAAATAGGCATATCTGCGCCTATTTGTCGGTGCACGCTTTCAAATATAGACCACGGCGGGCGCGAGACGGACCGGGTCGCGATGGTGACCGCGTGCGGTGACCGGGGGTCAGACCACAGGTCGGTGCGTCACCACGGCGACCCAGGGTCGGCTGCGGGGCGACGTCGTGCAGATGTCAGTCATCGAGCCGGAACAGCAGAGCAGCAGTAGACCAAGCGGAACGACCTTTAGCGACCGACCAGACCACAACGTTAGGTTTAAAGGACGTACCACGAAAGCGCGCGCGGACCAGCTGTCCGGCGTGGTGTCGCGTGTGCTCCAGCTGGCGCATGATGTTGTCTGTTGCGGGCGTTGTTGGGTCCGTTGCAGGCTCGGCAGCACCTGCCGTGCGTCGCACGCCGCGGAGTACACATTGCCGGCGCGCACGGCGGACCCTCCGGACCGGCCGCCGCCGCGCAGCGCGGTGGCTGTCGTGTTGTTGTGCTCTCTGCGCTGCGCGCGGCGCTGCACCGCTTTTCGAGCCGCTCGACGCTTGCGCTGCGTACTGGTGCGTGCTGTGGACGCGCTGCAACGCTCGGCGGGCCGATTGGCGACGGTGTGTCCTCCTTATGATTTTTAGAGAATGCCCCCAATGCCCCCAAGGGGTACTTTTCGGCCGCTGGCGGTCCGGTGTCCGCGACCCCGGGGCGGATTGTGTTAGCGCTGTCGGCGTCCGACACCGGGACGTCCCACGAGGTGCGCGGCGGCACGCAGCGCGACCGGGCCGCAGAGCTACGGGCCGCCAAAGTGGCGGGGCTTGTCATCAGGGGGTGGATTTCGGGCTCTGGCGTCGCGGTGCGGGCGTCGGTGGTGCTGAATCGCGTGCCCTATTGGTGGAATACGCCGCCACGCCCGCCGCGGCAGCGAACGCGAGCAGCGCACGCGACACGGCGACGGTAGAGCGGAAAAGTGCGTGTGACATCGGCCGTCAGATACCAACTTGGGTGACTCGGCAGTCACGAAACAGAGTCTAGTCGGGACTCGGCCAGATATATATCTGATCAAATATGCCTCGTGACTCGGAAGATACCCGTCAAATAGGCATATCTGCGCCTATTTGTCGGTGCACGCTTTCAAATATAGACCACGGCGGGCGCGAGACGGACCGGGTCGCGATGGTGACCGCGTGCGGTGACCGGGGGTCAGACCACAGGTCGGCGTCACCACGGCAACCCAGGGTCGGCTGCGGGGTGACGTCGTGCGGATGTCAGTCATCGAGCCGGAACAGCAGGAGCAGCAGTAGACCTGCCGGAACGACCTTAGCGACTAACAATTAGGACTAATAACGTTAGGTTTTAGCGACGTACCACGGAAGCGGGACCAGCTGTCCGGCGCGGGTGTCGCGTGTGCTGTGTTGTGCACATGTTGTCGTCTCTTGCGGGCGTTACTGGGTCCGCTGCAGCCCGCAGCACCTGCCGTGCGTCGTGACGCGCCGCGGAGTGCCGCTCGGCGCGCACGGCGGACCCTCCGACCGGCTGCCAGCGCGGCTGTCGTGTGTTGTTGTGCTCCCTGTGTGGGCCGCGCTGCGCGCGGCGCTGCACCGCTTTTCGAGCCGCTCGACGCTTGCGCTGCGTACTGGTGCGTGCTGTGGACGCGCTGCAACGCTCGGCGGGCCGATTGGCGACGTTGTGTCCTCCTTATGATTTTTAGAGAATGCCCCCAATGCCCCCAAGGGGTACTTTTCGGCCGCTGGCGGTCCGGTGTCCGCGACCCCGGGGCGGATTGTGTTAGCGCTGTCGGCGTCCGACACCGGGACGTCCCACGAGGTGCGCGGCGGCACGCAGCGCGACCGGGCCGCGGAGCTACGGGCCGCCAAAGTAGCGGGGCTTGTCATCAGGGGGTGGATTTCGGGCTCTGGCGTCGCGGTGCGGGCGTTGGTGGTGCTGAATCGCGTGCCCTATTGGTGGAATACGCCGCCACGCCCGCCGCGGCAGCGAACGCGAGCAGCGCACGCGACACGGCGACGGTAGAGCGGAAAAGTGCGTGTGACATCGGCCGTCAGATACCAACTTGGGTGACTCGGCAGTCACGAAACAGAGTCTGGTCGTGACTCGGCCAGATATATATCTGATCAAATATGCCTCGTGACTCGGAAGATACCCGTCAAATAGGCATATCTGCGCCTATTTGTCGGTGCACGCTTTCAAATATAGACCACGGCGGGCGCGAGACGGACCGGGTCGCGATGGTGACCGCGTGCGGTGACCGGGGGTCAGACCACAGGTCGGCGTCACCACGGCAACCCAGGGGCGGCTGCGGGGTGACGTCGTGCAGATGTCAGTCATCGAGCCGGAACAGCAGGAGCAGCAGTAGACCTGCCGGAACGACCTAAGCGACTAACAATTAGGACTAATAACGTTAGGTTTTAGCGACGTACCACGGAAGCGGGACCAGCGGTCCGGCGCGGGTGTCGCGTGTGCTGTGTTGTGCACATGTTGTCGTCTCTTGCGGGCGTTGCTGGGTCCGCTGCAGCCCGCAGCACCTGCCGTGCGTCGTGACGCGCCGCGGAGTGCCGCTCGGCGCGCACGGCGGACCCTCCGACCGGCTGCCAGCGCGGCTGTCGTGTGTTGTTGTGCTCCCTGTGTTGGCCGCGCTGCGCGCGGCGCTGCACCGCTTTTTGAGCCGCTCGACGCTTGCGCTGCGTACTGGTGCGTGCTGTGGGCGCGCTGCAACGCTCGGCGGGCCGATTGGCGACGTTGTGTCCTCCTTATGATTTTTAGAGAATGCCCCCAATGCCCCCAAGGGGTACTTTTCGGCCGCTGGCGGTCCGGTGTCCGCGACCCCGGGGCGGAATGTGTTAGCGCTGGCGGCGTTCGACACCGGGACGTCCCACGAGGTGCGCGGCGGCACGCAGCGCGACCGGGCCGCGGAGCTACGGGCCGCCAAAGTGGCGGGGCTTGTCATCAGGGGGTGGATTTCGGGCTCTGGCGTCGCGGTGCGGGCGTTGGTGGTGCTGAATCGCGTGCCCTATTGGTGAAATACGCCGCCACGCCCGCCGCGGCAGCGAACGCGAGCAGCGCACGCGACACGGCGACGGTAGAGCGGAAAAGTGCGTGTGACATCGGCCGTCAGATACCAACTTGGGTGACTCGGCAGTCACGAAACAGAGTCTAGTCGTGACTCGGCCAGATATATATCTGATCAATTATGCCTCGTGACTCGGAAGATACCCGTCAAATAGGCATAT
>CAJZHL010000022.1:0-85509 GCA_916048055.1 Pedinophyceae sp. YPF-701 | reverse complement strand
CGGCCCCGCAATCGGCGCATGCAGGCATGTGGGAGAAGCAACGGTACCGCACGCGCGAGATGGTGGCCGGGCTCGACCTGCTCGAGAGCCTCGCTGACGAGCGGAGCCCCGACGCTGCGCCGGATGACAGCGCCCGCAGCACCGGCATGGCGCCGCTGCTGGACGTCGCAGCTGCCACGCGCGTCGTCGTGGGCGACAGCGCCGTGCAGCTCGAGGACTTCGCGGGCCGGCTCGACGTGCGGCACATGGCGGTCGCGGGCCACTCGTTCGGCGGCGTGACGGCCGCGCGCGTCGGCGGGCAGGACCCCCGGGTTCTCGCCGCCGTAGCGCTGGATCCCTACTGGAATTGCATGCCCCCCGAGTGCGCGGTGTACCGCGCGTGGCGCACGAGCGCGCCGCTGCTCGTGGTGTCGAGCCACGACTGGCACAAGAAGCACCCGACGACGGGCTCGCAGTACGGCGGCGGCGTCGGCGCCAAGGGTCTGCGGCGCGTGCTCGAGGCTGCGGGAGCGCGCGGGGCGCCCGGCGCGATCTTCGTCGCGCTGTCCGAGTCGGGCCACATGAGCTTCTGCGACATTCCCGTGCGGCTGGACGCCACGTTCGTCGGCGCGCGCATCGCCAGGATGTTCAACAAGGACCGGAAAGCCACGCCGGCGGAGCTGAAGAACGCGACCAAGGGGGCGATCGCGAGGTTCCTGGGCCGCGCGGCGGCGTCGGCGCAGGCGCGCGAGGGCGCGCTGTGGCGGCTGGGCGCGGAGGACGCCGAGGAGGTGAGGGGGGGTATGATGGGGTATGACGTGGACCTGGCGCTGCACGCGGACGGCGTCGCGGTGCCGATGGGCAAGGCGCGGACGAGCGAGCTGGTCGGGTCGGGCCTGGCGGAGGTGCGCGCGTAGGGGAGGAGGTGGCGGCGGGGGGGGAGTGTCGACGGTTGTTTGTACGCCGCTGGTGGCGACTCGGGTCGCCGTACGGATGTCGACGAGCCGCGTGGAGCTACCTTCTGTCTGTGAGGGCTCAGCTCTGACCAAGTCGGGTGGCTTTCGTTTCGCGCTGCGTCGCTGAGCACCTCTGCACGCACGCTGAGCTGACGTGCAGAGGGGCTGGTGAGCACGCGTCGTGCTTTGAACGATGCCTCGCCGCCGAGGATCGCCATGATCGTATTATTCTTAACACACTCGTGTAGTAGTAAATCTCGAATCTCGAATCTCGAATCCCCGTCGGTCGCGCGCCGACCTACGCCAGCGCGCGCACCGTGGCCGCGGACATCTCCGACCCCGACGGCCCGAACACGCGCGTCGCGAGCACCTCCTCCTCGAGCGACCCCACGTCCCACCCCGCCGACGCAATGTACTCCACCGGCAGCTGGTCGCAGTCGCAGATTTCAATCATATTGCGATCTGGGTCGTGGAAGAAGAGCTGCGTGACGAGGTACGGCCCCTCGCGGACGATCTGCTTCACGTACCGCATGTCGAGGCTCGTGAGCACCTCCTCCACCGAGGCCAGCGGCATGTCGACCTGGAAACTGAGGTGGTCTGACTTGGGAATGACCTCGGCCTCGCGCGCGACGGGCTCGCCCTGGATGAGGTGCAGCCCTGCGAGCGGGCGTGCGGCGACGGCGCGGTGAGGTCGCGACGGCAGCGCAGCGCGCGGCCGGGGCTGGTTGGCGGGCGAGGGGGGCGCACCGACGCCGCAGCCGTGTAGCCACGCTCCGCTGAAGTTGAAGGTGCTCGGACGGACCACCTGCGAGCAGACACCGCGCTCCGTGCGCCGTCAGTCAGAGCGAGATCGCGCAGGCGCGAGCGGGAACTCGCGGCCCGGTTCGCGCCGGCAGGCATTTGTGTCGTCCTGTCCGGGCCACCGCGGATCGGGCTTGCTTTTTGGTTCACGCAGCGACGCGCATGCTCGCTTGGTCGAGGGCGGGGGCGTCGCGTGCGGGCCGCCGCTCTCGCGCACCTCTCGGAACCCTAGAATACGTTTGTAGAAGTTAGCGGTCGCGCGGACGTCCCTGACGATGCGCGAGATGTGGTTGATCGCGCGCACGCGCAGCATGGGCGAGCGCGAGCTCAGGGACCGCCGGCTGTCGAGGCTCGCGCGCATCGACAGCTCGGAGGCTAGGTCGGGCATGTTGCCGGAGGGCCCGCAGGCCGCGCACGGGGGTTTCGGCGCGCGCGAAAGGGCGTCCGTGCCCGAGGCCTCGACGGGCGCGTGCGGGGTGCTCTGGGGCTTGCCGCAGGCCTGCGGCGACGCGGCTTCCAGGACGTCGGAGTGCCGCGTTGCAGCGCGCTCGCTCGGCCCCGCGAGCTTGGCCTCCACGATGGCGGCGAGGTGCTCCGAGTGGATCGTGTCCGGGACTTTGTGGTCCACAGCGATGCTGAGGTCGGCCATGGCGACGTTATCGCCGGCGGAAGCGACAACTGCAGTCACGCGCGGCCGCTGCGATCGGTATGTGCCGCCGCCGCACGTGCGTGGGGAGCGTAACGATCGTTCATATCGATTTTCGCGAGAAGAGGCGAAGGAGAGCGCCGCTCGGCCCAAGAACCCGTCCCAGGGAGCGGTCAAGAGCAGCAGTGATAGGTCTCAGCTGCGCGGCTCTCTGATGCCAGTGCAATGCGTTGCGAGCAGCGACACGTACTCCTATTCTTATGGTCGAGGTTGGGGCATATCGAATTTGGCGCAGGATTGCTCACCCGGGACGGAAAAGGGCAGCAGTATGTGCTGTTGCTGCTGCGAATTGGCGATCTGCGGGACCTCCTCTGCCAGTTTCACGGCGCGGAACGAGATCCTGGGAACCAGCTGCACCGCAACATGGCCCGGCGCTATCCGCACCGCGCCCCGAAAACCTCGGCATGGCCGGCGGGGCGTCGGATGCCGGCCGGACCCCCCCCCCCCGGCATGCCAGGCCCCCGCATGCCCCACCCGCCGCGAGGCGACACGGCGCCAAGCAGGCCGCCCGCAGCTCCTCCGCTACAACACAGAAGGAAGGCACAACCCCCCCCCCTGGTGCGCCCGCACAGCGCCCTGTCGAGCGCAGCGCCACGCGACGCCCGCCCGCACCGCCCACGCAACGCAGCGACGTACGCGAAGCCTCACAACTAGTCACCCTCGTCCCCGCGCCACCTGCCGCGCAGCAAACAACCAACCCCCCGCGCCCACCGCCGTCACCGTCCAGCGCCGCGCCGCGCCCCTCGCAGCTCCGGGCCGTCGCAGTCGGGCGCAGCGCCTAGTCCTCGTCCACGTCGTCCAGCGACATGCTCAGACTGTTCCGAATCGACGTCTGCAATGTCTCGCGGTACAAGATGTTGTTCTCCTCCTCGATGTCCGACAGGTCCTGGATGAACTCCTTCGCGAGGACCTTCCGGATGTCCATCACGCGCTGCGCGATCGACCGCGGGTCCACCGACGCCCCGCCGAAGTTGTCGTACAGCGCGTCGCGCGACACCTTCCATCGGGCCTCCTGCACGGGCTGGCTGAGCAGGCCGCGGAGGAAGGCCTCGCCGGAGACCTGCGTGCGGGGGACGCGCGCGCGGGGGCGCTCGGGCGGCGGGGCGGGCGCGGGCCGCGGCGACCCGGGGTGCGTGCCGCGACGCCGGATCTTGTGTTGCGCGCCGCGGCGCGATCGACGGCGTTCGCGGCCCGAAATCGCCGAATTCGAGACGAAGTGTGCGTGTTCGAGGGGATTCGTCGATTGAATACCGCAGGAAATCGCGAATTATCCGCGTTGGGGCGGTGGGACGCTCGGCGGGCGCAGGGCACACGCGCGCGCGGGCCCGGCGGGGCGCCGGAGCCGTTCGGGGCGCGCGCACCTCGTCCCAGCTTCCGTTGCGCGGGATGCGGTTCTCTTGCATGTACTCGACGAACCAGCAGTAGACAGGCAGGTTGGTTTCGCTGAGGTAGTACGCAAGTGTCTTGGCCGCCTGGAGCGTCAGAAGACCTATCAACCGGTCGCGGTTCCCTGCGGCTCGACGGCGGGGGCACCGGCGTTCGGCTCCGCGCGGCCGCGCGGTGCGGGTCGCCCGCGGGGCGTGCGGGGCGCACTGTGCGTCGAAGGTGGCGGCGCAAGATAGGCCGTACCGTCGCGCAGGGGGGTGTCCTCCGGCTTGCGCTTCCAGGCAGGCCGCCCACGGCGGCGGGTCTGCGACTCGTACGACTTGCCGTGCCTCGACCTGCGGATCGGCGCCGGTAGCCGTCATGTTAGGTTGCTCCGTCTGCGGAGCGCGGGCCGCGCTCCCACGCGGCGCCCGCGCGCCCGGCGGCCTCTGAGATGCACGCCCTTGCTCGTGGATGCCCTCAGGGTCGACGCGGTCGCGGGATTGCTCGCGTTGCGTGGCGGGGCGCGCGATGCCGCGGCGGTGTTGTCAGCGCAGGTAGGGGAAGCGTCTCGGCGGAATGGAGACTCCCCCGGGGGTGTTGCGCCGCGAAACGTACCGCGAGACAGGGGCCTGGCTGGACTCGTCGTCGTCGAGGGACTGGAACGGGTCCACGCGAACGATTTGCGCGTCTAGGCGCCTTGGAACGGGCCGCCTGTAGAGGGCGCAGCGCTGCGGCGCAGCTGGACGCAGGGCGCGAGCCGGGAGCGCGAGGACGTTCATTGGCCCTGGTCCGCTGCGGAGACGGCCCGGGGTTCCCAGGGATCGCAGCTGCCTGGGCGCCCGCGCTCGTAGCGTGCAGATAGTCCGTGGACCAGGCGCGATGGGGCGGGGCGCGGCCGCAGGTCGATTCGACGCTGCGTGGAACGGGAGGGCTTAATCGGTTGCACGCAATGTGGGTGGTCGGCGGCGCATCGCGGCCTTGGCGCGCCCGGTACCGGCCGGTCGGACCTCGAGGGAGTTCCCGATCTCCTGAGGTGGCTCAGCGGGGGTCTACAATGCGCCGCGGCGCGTGGAGGCGGGGCACGGAATTCTGCCCGTCCACGGATTCCAGTCCGCTGTAACGTGACCCCGAGCCGGTGTCTGGAAGAGGCTGCACGTGCCTTGAGCTGTGGGAGGTTCGGTGCTGCGAAGTGATCCTTCCTGCGGCGCTCGCGCTCTTCTGAGGCTGCGTGCTTCCCAGGGGCGGGTTCGAGGTCGCGTTCAGGGCCCACTCGGGCCCGCGCTCCGCGTGCGTTCCCAGCGCCGCTTGGCGCGACCCCGCGGCCGCGTTTCCGCGACCCCGCGGCCGCGTTTCCGCGTTTTAAACGCGTTTGCGCGAGGCAGGCCATGGCGCAGAAGCCCCTGTTCAAGGGCAAGAAGAAGACGGCTGCCACGAAGCCGCTGGCCGCGAAGAAGTCCAAGCCGCCGTCCAAGCACGGCAAAGTTGGCGCGCAGACAAAGCGAGGTGCGCGCCGCAACACACGGAACCGCAGCCACGCGCACGCGCCTCCGCGCCTCGCCCAGTTCCCGCCCGCGCCGGGGCGAGCGCCCAGGCCGGCTCACAACGCGGGCCCGCGCCAGGCGGCGGGCTTCAGGGTGCCCCGGGGCACTTTCCCGCCCACCGCGGCCCCGTGACGTCTCCGCAGGGACGGTGTTCCGGGCCCCGAAGACCGATGCGGCCAGGAAGGCGTTTGAGGCGGACCAGCTCGTGCGGAAATTCGTGAACAAGAAGAACGAGAACACCGCTGCGGCGTATGCGTCCGCGCACGGCGGCAAGGTGCGCGCAGGGGCCTGCGGCGGGGCGGCGGGGCAGGCCTGTACGCTGCACAGGGAATGCCGGTCGGTTCGCGGAGCCGCGCGGGGGCCCACGTGCTGTTCGCCGCGAGAGTGTGTCGCTGTCGCTCAACTCGCTGCCACGGGGTCGGTTCTGCGCAGCTCGACGTGGTGAAGCCGCCGGACGACAGCTTCAAGCTCGGGAAGAAGAAGAACAAGACGCTCGGCGACCTCCGGAGAGCGATGGCGAAGGACGCGGGCCCATCCCAAGGCATACCTGCCAAGGCAACGCAGTAGACATTGAGCCTCGTCCTGCAGCTGTAACCGCCGCTCCGCGCCTCTGCTCGCCGGCGGGCTCCTGCGCGCGCTCCCGTGCGCCATGCCGCGAGCTGTCAGGGCCTGTGCGCCCTGCTTGATGCCGGTTGTGGTCTGACACCGCGGCACGGCCGGCACGTGGCGTCGGGCCGCCCTGCGGGCGGTGAGCGCATGGCGCAGCGGTGTCCGGGCCGCGGGATCGGCGTCGCGGGCGTGGGGTGTACCGCTGTGCGGCTCGCAGGGGTGTTTGGGAGGGGGGTGTGGGGACCGACCGCGGCGGTGGGGCGCGGGGGGATTTTGCCGTCGCCGCGCCCGCGTCGTGCGACACGTCGCAGAGCTCGGCAGGTCTGCGTGGGCTGCGTTTGCGGTTCACTGCGCCGTGGCAGGCGCGGGAGAGAGGCTAGCGCACTCCCGGTCGACAGATTGCACGCACAATGGCGGCGCCGGCGGAGCAGGTCGCTGCGCTGAACATCAGCGAGGAGCAGAAGGCGGATCCGGTCGCGGAGAAGCTCCCGTACTATCACCAGCGCGTGAATCTCTTCGAGAAGTACCATGAGCGCCAACAGAAGCTCGCCGAGGAGGCCAGGGCGCGGGCCGAGCCGATCACGGTGACGCTGCCGGACGGCACGAAGAAGGAGGTGCGTGCGCGGCCTGAAACGCGGGCCGGAACGGGCTCGCGGTGCCAGAGGCGACCTCGCGGGCGCCTGTGCGCTGCTCCTGCCCCGCGCGGCGACTCTGCGCGCGGACACGGCCCCGATGCGGCGGTGGACTCGCGCTCGGTCGCGCTGAATGCCGTCTCGGCAATGTGCGGAGCCGCGTGCGCGGCGGCTCGGCTTCGCGAGGCCGCGCCGGAGCGGGCTAGCTTCTGCCGCCGCTCCCATTCTTCGTGCTCGCGCGACGCGTGCGCGGCTGCTTTCGCCGCTCCCGGGCTCTCCGGACGCTATCCTCGCCGAACCGCACAGCGAACGGGCAATCGCGGGCGGGCGGCCCGCGCGAAAGTCCGGCCGCCGCCGCCCAGGCACGGAGCGTGCGCGTGACCGCGCGAGATAGGGAATTCTCGACTGCAGGCGATCAAGGGCGCGACGACTCCGCTGGAGATCGCGCAGGGCATCAGCGCCGGGCTCGCGAAGAAGGCCGTCGTCGCGGTCGTCGACGGCGGCTGCTGGGACCTCTTCCGCCCCCTCGAGAAGGACTGCGACATCAAGATCTGCACCTTCGACGACCCAGAGGGCAAGGACACGTGGTGGCACTCCTCAGGTGAGTTTGTGTGTCTACACGCCCGCTCGCGCTCGCACGCGACGCCGCGCGCCCTCGCGCGCCGCCCGAGTGTCGGCGCGGCCCTCAGCTCCCCGCCGACGCCCGAACCGGCCGCCCCGCGCGCGGCCGGCGCCCAGCCCCGCACGCGCAGCGCGCATGCACTCACGCGCGTCCCGCGCCGCGTCCCGCGCCCGCAGCGCACGTGCTGGGCCAGGCGCTCGAGCTCGAGTTCGGCGTCGACCTGACGATCGGTCCGTCGATCGAGGAGGGGTTCTATTACGACTGTTACATGGGGGACCGCTCGCTCAAGGACGACGACAAGAAGCGCATCGAGAAGCGCATGGAGGGCGCCGTGAAGGAGAAGCAGCAGTTCCAGCGGGTTGTCGTCACGCGCGACGAGGCGCTCGCGATGTTCCAGGTGCGCTGCGGCCCGCCCGCGCGCTGCGTTGCCTGCGGTGCTTTTGTCGCGCGCTGACGCCCGCGACGAGCGCGCGCGCGCCGTGCAGGAGAACAAGTTCAAGATCGAGATCATCTCGGGCCTCCCCGAGGACGCGACGATCTCGCTGTACCGCAACGGCCCCATGGTGGACCTCTGCTCGGGCCCGCACGTGCCCAACACGGCGATGCTCCGGTCGGTCGCGGTGAACAGCATGTCGCGCGCGTTCTGGCGCGGCGACGTGAAGAAGGACGGCCTGCAGCGCGTGTACGGCATCACCTTCCCGGACAACAAACAGATGAAGGAGTACAAGCACCGCATCGAGGAGGCCAAGAAACGCGACCACCGCGTGCTAGGGCAGAAGTACGAGCTCTTCTTCTTCAACCCGCTGTCGCCCGGGTCGTGCTTCTTCACGCCCGAGGGCACGCGCGTGTACAACGCGCTCATCGAGTACCTGCGCGAGAAGTACTGGGACTACAGTTACCAGGAGGTGATCACGCCCAACATCTACAACTTCGACCTGTGGAAGACGTCCGGGCACGCGGACCACTACAAGGACAACATGTTCTCGTTCCACGTCGAGGAGCAGGAGTACGGCCTCAAGCCGATGAACTGCCCGGGGCACTGCGTGATGTTTGGCAACCGCACGCGCTCGTACCGCGAGCTGCCGCTGCGCATGGCCGACTTCGGCGTCCTGCACCGCAACGAGTTCTCCGGCGCGCTGCACGGCCTCACGCGCGTCCGCCGCTTCCAGCAGGACGACGCGCACATCTTCTGCCGCCCCGACCAGGTCATGGACGAGGTGCTCGCGTACGTGCGCATGCTCGAGGAGGCGTACGACACCTTCGGGCTCGACTTCGAGCTCAACCTCTCCACGCGTCCCGAGGGCTTCCTCGGCGACCCCGCTCTCTGGGACAAGGCCGAGGACGCGCTGACTCAGGCACTGAACGCGACGGGGCGCGAGTGGAAGCTCAACCCGGGCGACGGCGCGTTCTACGGCCCGAAGATCGACATCCACGTGTTCGACGCGCTGCGGCGGAAGTTCCAGTGCGCGACCGTGCAGCTGGACTTCCAGCTGCCCATTCGCTTCGACCTCAAGTACACGACGGAGGCGCAGACGGAGGAGCGGCCGGTGATGGTGCACCGCGCGATCCTCGGGTCCGTCGAGCGGATGTTCGCGATCCTCACGGAGCACTACGCCGGGTCGTGGCCGCTGTGGCTCTCGCCGCGCCAGGTCACCATAGTGCCCATCAGCGAGAAGAGCGCCGCGTACGCCAAGGAGGTGGAGGCGAAGCTGCGCGCCGCGAAGCTGCACTGCACCGCCGACCTCGCGGACAAGAAGATGCAGAAGAAGGTGCGTGCAGCAGGCAGGCAGGCAGCGTGCGGCGGCGCGGCAGCGGTGTGCTTTGGCCGCGCGAGGCGGGTCGGGGCGTGCGGCGTAGCCGCCGTCGCGGCGTCGAAGCTCTATGCGCGCTGATGTCTGTCGAGTTCCACTGGGCTGCAGGTGGCGGAGTCGCAGGTCATGCGGTGGAACTACATCCTGGTGGTGGGCGAGGAGGAGATGAAGCGCGGGACGGTCAACGTGCGCACGCGCGACAACGTCGTGCACGGCGAGCGTCCCCTGGAGGAGGTGATTGCCACGCTGCAGAAGGAGCGCGACACCCGGAGCCTGACGTGCATGTTCGAGCCCAAGGAGCAGCCGGCCGCGGAGGCGGCGGACAAGCCGGCTGCGGCGAACTGAGGCGACGCCGGGGCCGCCTCGCCTCGGCCTGCGGGGGACAATTAGATCCTGTGATTCAGGGCTGTCTGTTTCCCCCTGTCTGACTGAGCTTGTAGGAGGAGCGCGACTGATGACGACCGGCCGTGCGGCGATGTGCGCGATGCGAGGGCCGGCGTGCTGGTTCGGGTGGTGTTGAGTCGGAAGCGCGACAGAGGAAATTTTCAGTAACATTCGGTAGAACAAGTGTGCCCACTGAGGGCACAGTATGTTGCGAGGGAGAAGGGACGGCCGAGAGCAACGGTGTGCGTCGAGAACGCAGCGGGGATGGACGGAGGAGCCTGCGGGGGCCACCACGCTGCGAGAGCTTCCAGGCCGCGGGCGGCAGGGTCGAGGTTGACGCACGATGCACACACGAACGTCACATTCGCCGTTCTTGCTGATCCTCGAGCCAGGGTCCGCGCTCGGGAACGTGACGGTAGCGGCCGAGAGCCGTGCGCCCCAAGCGGGGGGGGGCACATGGTTCTCTTAGAGACTAGTAGTTAACCTGCGTTGAGTGTCACTCCTACTATGTAGGGCGGTGGCTACAAACAGGGTCGCGAACCTCCTCCTGCGCGGGGACTGTCGTGAGTTCAGGCTGCGTTCGGGTTCATCGCAGAGCTGCTGTGGCACGAGGCTGTCGTGGTTGGGCCGTGATCAGCATCACGCCGTGCCCTGATCCTGGGGGAGCGTAGCTTTTTCGTCGCAGCTACGGACCCTGTGTCGCTAGCTACGCATATTGTCTACGGCGGGCTGCGCTGCAGCTGCACTGCGATGCTGCAGGCGCGAGAGCGTTTCGCAACGCATTCAGCTGTCTAGCAACTCCCACTTGCTCTTTGAATATGAATTTCATATGTGTGGGCTCGTTCAGTCGTTGGCTCTGCACACCAGCCACAGAGGACCGTCAGCCGCAAGCATGTGTGGCGAAGACGCAAACATCTCCCTTCTGCCGCTATCAACAACCCATAAAGCACCCCGGGACATGAGGCTGAAGGCGCTTTCGTGGCCACAGACGACGGCACAGCAGCTGAGCTCTTACACCTGGGATGCATGCGCCCGCCAAGGGCCTCTGCTGTCGATTTCGTACCACCTGCCACGCGTAGCGCCCCTTTGTCGCTAAATGCTTCTCTCAGTCAGGCGGAAGGCCTGAAGGGCACCCACAACGCACGGTTTCGGCGCACCTGTGTTGTCGCGCTGCACCAAGGCCTGGTCCCGGGCGTCCTGGGCGCAGAAGAGCAGCCTCGGCGCATTGCAGCGTCCACCATCGGGTCCAAGTTGACGAAACTGGTCGCACGGGCAGCACCGCGGCCCCTTGAGCGCCGTCGTCGCGGCATTCTTTCAAAGGCCCCACACCCCCGGGGCCGCGGCCCACTCAAGTCGGGCTGACGAACGCCGCTTGAAGCGAACAACACGATGCACCTGGCAAAGGGCGTCTACTTCAGCGAGACGTGTCATGTCACAGCGACGCCCGTCGTGTTCATGTCACATCATCTTCACCTTAGGCATCGGCGCGCCTCCGGCAGCTACATGGGGGCTACGTATCCGTAGCCATGGCGTAGATCTCGCGTAGATGTGCGCGTATCTGCTACGGATACATAGCTGCTACGCTCCCCCAGGATTAGGGCACGCCGCCAGACTGCCCTCGGGCCTTGCTGGGGCGCGGGAGCGCGGGCGAAGAACACAGGTGCGCAGTTCGTTCAGGTCGAACAGCACAGCCGGCATGGTGCGCGGAGAGCCCCAAACGGAACGAGGTGGTGTTCGTTCATGGGAAGCTTTGTGGGTGGCTGCGCGGCGGGACGCCTAGGGTGGCTGGAGGGCGAGGGAGGGAGTGTGATGTGAGCAGGTGAGCGCTGTTCTACTGCTGCGCTTCCTACCTCTCTGCCATGGACTTGGACAGGAGGGCGGTCGGGGGTTGCAGGAGAGGGAGGCTTCTCGCACTGCCTGCGCTGCCTGCGCTGCCTGCGCTGCCTGCGCTGCGAGCCGTGTCGAGGCTGCTGGCGGCGGTGCGGTTGCGCGATTCGCGCGCAACTGTCCGGGCACGACCTTGCGGTCAACTGCTGGAAGGTGAGCCCTGCGCGGGACGAAAGGGTCGGCCGGGGGGCCGTTGTGGTGCATACATTGGGCGACAAAAACAGCGACGGGCCGCGGGTCTGGGATCCAGGCCGGGTCGTGCTATGGTGGGTTTCTCGGGTGCAAAAAGGTGTGTTGTTTGTTGGGGGGGCGAAAGGGTCGCCCGGGGGGCCATTGTGGTGCATACATTGGGTGGCAAAAACAGCGACGGACCGCGGGCCTGGGATTCAGGCAGGGTTGCGCTGTGGTGGGTTGCTCGGGTGCAAAATGTCGTTGAGTTTGGTCACCGCATTAGGAGCCTGCGGCGATCATGTGGAGGCGCGATGATTCGAAATTGCGCCGACAGAGAGTTCCGGGAGGGGAAAGGGTTCGGGTAGAGCAGGAGGGGCGGCTTGGTTCGACGAGGCGTTTTCAACGCAGGGGGGGGCAAATACGCAACGTGTGTTGGTTGCGGTCGCTTGCCGCTGCGCGCTTCGCCAGCTTGGTATGCTCTCGTCACTGAGGGAAGGTGTCGTTGGAGACGTGGAAGGAACTCGCGGAGCCGGGCCGTGGGGCGCCGGCGGCCGCGGCGTGAGTGGGGTTCGAAAACAGTTCTGCCTAGGGGTGGGCAACACGGGGGCGAATGGGCCGGGTGAGGGCCTGAAAGACTGCTCAAGGATTCTGTTCAAGGAGACGGTTCAAGGAGACCTCAAGGACACCGATGGTGTGGTCCTCTCGAGGGGGGGGGGGGCGGTAACAAGAGTTGTGTTGTGGTCCGCTCGAGGGTCCAGTAGAGGGGGAGTCTGGGGAATAAGAGGGGAGAACAAGGCGCACGGCAAGCTGCCGGTGACGTACACTCCGACGCGCCGGTCGTGGCCGGCGGCGGCGGTGCGGGCCCTGTAAGGCCGACGCACGCGCTACTCGGCCACCTCGGTCGTCACCCGGAGGTTGGGCCTGGCGTCCGCGCAGTAGCGCGGCGCGGTGTGGCTGAGGCGGCTGATGCCCGGGGTGGAACAGACCGCGGACCCGCGCCGCGGGTGCTGTTCTCCAGAGGGGCAGCGCACGAGAGACGCCAGGGGGCCGCCGGCGGCGATCGACGTGGAGCGCGTCATCGGGTACGCGCGGATGAAGTTGCAGGCGTCGTGCGACTTGATCGACGTGTCCCCGGCGGAGGCGCGCGCGGAGACGAGCCCCGATTGCGCCATCATACTGGCCGAGTTGTGGATCTTGAGCGCGACTCCGGACGGCAACAGCGGCCTGCGCGCGATCCGTCGAGGGCCGGGGAGGCGTGAGGCAAGGCGGCGCGCCAGCGCGGCCGACGAGCGTTCGCGTGCGCGACGTAACGAGCGTCACCATGCTTCGTGACCGGGGACTCGCCTGCTCTGCCGGGGGCGACGCGAGTTCGAGCGCGTCGAGTCGTGCTTCTGGCTCCCGTCCGCCAGCCCGTCCAAGACGAGCTGCACGGCTGCGCGCTGCTTCGCTGCCAAGCGTTGGTGCTCCTGCGCCAACCCGCACGCGGGCGTGCCGACGTCCGCGGTGCTGCGGGAGTGGACGTTGCGCACGTGCACCGCACCCTTGCTCTCGTTGCAGGAGCGCCCCTGCGCCGCCAGCCCGGCCTCCGGCGCGGATGACGCATTCGCGAGGTGCGCGGTGCACGGCGACGTGTGCGGCGTGATTTGCCGCGACAGACGGCGCTGCCGACTGTCGGAGTAGTCCACCGGCAGGGTGCTACGTCTGTTGCTCTTTGGAGTTTGCATCACTGCGAGGCAGGGCCGGGAACGCGAAGTGAGCGGGGCCCGCTCTGGCTCTGACCGTCCGCGCCACGGAGGCGGCGCGGGGGCAAGTTGCGGCGAGAGCGATGAATTCGGGTTGCTGTAAAGTCATAGTGGCCGTCTTGCTGCCCGCAGGTGCACGTTCGCCCGCGCGGAGCAGCACGCGGACTCAGACGGGCCTGGGACGCGGTTGCGCGCACCTTCCGTGTCATCGCCGGTGTCGACAGCTGATTTGGAGGAATGGCGATAGTCTCGAGAGGCGGCGGCGGCCCGCCGGAAGGAGAAGCAGCCCATCGTGCCGGGCGCGAAGGGAGTGAACGGTCGTTTGTCAAGGCGCGCTCAGCGAATTCCTCGAAGCGTCAGAGCCCGACGGGTCGCCCTCGACGAGTTGCTCGCCTGCAATCGAACGCGATGCGCAACGAATCATTCGTCGTGCCGCCCGGCAGGCACGCTTTGGCGACTGCTCCGAGCCATGATGATGCCATACGCGAGGCGGCGCGCGGGCTGCATGCGCGCTATCCGGCCGCCAGCGGCGGCCTCACTCGAAGACTAGGCCGCCGTGAGAGCGACTCTGCGGTCTGCGGCGGCTGCGAGGCCAGGTCAGCAGAGACGCGCTGAGCCACGATGCCCGGGCGCCGCGGGGGTACGAGCGGCCCAGCAGCGGCGCACGCGGGAGCGATGCCTGAGGCACGAGCGTGCAGCACGAGCGATTCGTCGCGCAACGCACCGGCTGTTCACGACTGTCCACTCGGGAGCTTGCTGCAGGGACGGGACACGCAGGCCTTTCGTGTCCGGTAGCTGGCCGACGACCTCTTGTATCGTGCAAGCGCTGCCGCGCGGCACTGAGCACCCCGCGGGCTCCGTCGGCGCGGCGCCGAGGGGTAGTCATGTCGAGGCTCGGCGGATGACTCATTGAGCCAGTTAGCGGGCGCCCGAGTTGCGCCGCTCGTGCAGCTCCGATTTAAGATCTACCTCCGAATTATCGCGTCGCAATCACAAGGCGGCCTTCCCCGAGGCGCGCCATGCGCTGCCAGGTCACCTGCCAACTACCGCACCTCCGTCGTCGACGACGCAGCCCTCACCACGCGCGGCCGTCTCTCGCACTGCCAGACGAGTTGCTCGTGCTCGTGGCGCGCACCAGCGACCCGCCGCCTCGACCCGCGCGCCCATTCCGCGCCTCCGCTGTGCGCACGTACCCCATCGCCGCACACGCCCTCCGCGGCCCGGCCGCCTCATGGCGCGGCGTTCCCTGGCGCCCCGCTGGCCTTCCGCTTCCTCCCCGCGACCGCCGCGTCGCTCCTCGCCAGTCCGATCGCCTCAGGCACGCGGAACGACACACACAGCATGTGCTTGCCCGGGGCCACGTCCCGCACGTTGTGCACCTCCGGAGGGCCGTCGAGAGGGCCCCCGAGGTGCTGCTCCACGACGGACCTGCGGGGCGGTGGTTGCTGTCCGGGGGTGGTCACTTGACGCGCTCAATGGTGGCAGCGGAGAGGCAACGGCCGCCCGGGCCGCGTGCGCGCACCGGACGTTCGCGACGGCCTCCTCCTCGGTTCCCCGCAGGAAGGTGTACACGTGGACGAGCGGCATGCGGCCCCGGAAGCGCTCCGCGGGGAACGCGCCGGCCATCGCATCCAGGAACTCAACGGCCGACGCGGGGAGGTTCATGACGACGTGGTCGAAATACACCCCCCCCTCAGGTATGCTCACGCCCCCTGCACAGCACGGCGGGGGCGCTCGGGCGGTTCGGCCCCGCGGCGGCACGCACGAGGCTGCATCTGATGACATGAATCATGTCAGCGCGTCTAGTCTTACGGGGCGAAGCGGGCGCACCCTCGCCGTCCGCCGGCGCGGGCGGAGGCCGCAGAGTCCCGGCGAGAGCGCGCAGGAAGGTCCGGCCGCACGCGTTGAACGCGCGCACGCGTTTCCCGACTTTGTTCTTGTGCGCGTTGATGCGGAGCCACTTGACTGACTCAGGGTTGAGGTCGTTGGCCCACACCTCGCAGCCGCGCGCCGCGGCGCGCACGGCGAACGGCCCGACGCCGCACATCATGTCGCAGACCACCTGCCCCTCGCCTGCGCACGCACCGCCACCACAGCAAGCAACCGTCGTCACGCGGCGCCGCCGGCGCGGATCCAACCGGCGCGCTCGCCGGGCGTGCAATGCCAATACCACGAGCAGGGCTGGGCCGGACGCGCAGCGCCGTCGCCGTCGGCGCATCAGGAGCGGGGTGGGGGTGTTTTGGTGGGGGAATGGGCGCGCACGGAAGTACTTGGAGGACAGCCGCTCGTGCTCGCCCTCGAGGCGCGAGTTCCAGTACACCTTTCCGAAGTCCAGCCGGAACCTCAGCCCGCCCTGCGTCACGGTCGCCACCAGGTCGGGCTCCCCCGCGAGCACCTCGGAGCGGAACACGCGGAACTCGTTCTCGATGGCGCCGACCTTGGTGAGGACGGTCTTGATCGCGGGGTTCTTGTCGAGGACGACCTCGCCGATGACCTTGCGCCAGGGCATCAGCTCGCGGGGGATGTTGAGGTGCGCGATGTGCCCGACGGTCTCAAAGGCCGTGGGGACCTCCCGCGCGTCCGGGAGGATGCGCTTGAGGACCTGGTCCGTCTGGAAGTGCTCGTACGGGATCTCGTACACGTGCTGCGGGCGGACGCGGGTCCGCGGCGCAGCGTGAGCGACCGCAGAGCGCGTTTGCGTGTGTGACTGGCGTGGTTCGCGGGTGGGTCCGGTTGCGTGGTGAAGCAGCGTGGGGGGAGCGAGGCGCACCTTGATGACCTGGATGTCCGCGTCGGAGACGATCTTTTCGCGCACGTCCGCCGCAAGATGGCTCAGGGAGAGGTCCACTGGGCCCGCGAGCACGACGATGCGGGTGTCCGGCGTCGCGGGATCCGTCACCACGGTTCGCATGCGAGGTACCTTGAACAGGTACGGCCGCACGGCCGCCATGATCTCCCCGGTGCGCTTCGCCGGCACCCGCAGAGCGGTGCAGGGACGCTCCTCGCGGAACGCCGACTTATCTAGAACGTAATCGACGAGCGGCGGCAGCTCGCCGTCATCCTTGGTATCATGGCCCTCTGTGGCTGCCACCCCGACCCCGTTCCGCGCTGTCGCCATCACGCCACGCCGCTTCGACGAAAGTGCAGCAGCACACCAGGGCGGGTACGCCCGCGGACGGCAGGCCGCCGCGACCTTCTGCGCACCAGATGATTCTCTAAGCTCTCTGTCGCCCGCCCGCGGGCGCCAAACCGAGAATGCGAGCGCTCGCCGCGCGGACGTCACGTGGCAGGAGACGGGCCGCGCGGCCTGCCGCAGCATCAAGGTGCCGCCCGCCGCACCGGTGCAGGCGCTCGAATGGACCCAACGCGTTGCCCGAGGACGCCGCGCGCCGACTGGCCCGCCGCCGCGATGCCAGCGAGCACTTCTACCCCCCGAGGGATCACACAGCCCCGTTGTGGTGTTCTACCTTCCCTGGCGCATGTTTCGAGGCGGGCGACCGCACGTGGATCCGCCTGGGGCGCCCCTGCCGTGGGGCCGCGCACACGGCGCGTGGCGGCCCAGTCCGAGGCCCCGACGAGCGTTGGATCGTTGTTTGAAGATGCAGTGTTGCCACAGCGAGTTGAAGCGACGCGGGCGGTGTGTGTCGCAGCAGACGGCCGCGCGGGCCGATCGCAGACGGCAGCGCAAGCGGTCGCGCGCGCGCGCGCGGCGGAGGGCGGGTGTGTGGATCGGCCGGGGGGTCGCGAAGGGGCTGCGAAGGGTCCGGGGGGGGTCTCGGAGCGTTCTGTGGGCATCACATGCCCGTGCCTTGCGTGTCGACGGCACATCCTCGTTGTTTCGAAGGTTCGTGACCGCCGTTGACGATCCCAAACGACCCTCTAAAGCCGCAACGAGCGCCCCCTGGTTTCGGCCACAAACATGACGGCCCCCGTTCGCGCGATTTCCGGGGCCGCCGCGGCTCCCCCCGCGGCGAGATGCCAGAGCAAGCGCGGTTCCGTCGCCACGCAAGCCCAGCGTCCCCCTGCGGCGTCTGCCGCTGCGGAGAGTGCATCCACGGAGCGCACCGCTGCCGACACGGGCGCGTTCGCGCACCCGATGGGCCCCGAGGAGTTCCGTGCCGCGGCGCACGAGGTCGTAGACTGGATCGCCGACTACATGACGACGGTTGAGGAGCGGCCTGTGCGGTCCCAGGTCGAGCCTGGGTACCTCATGAGTGCCCTGCCCACCTCCTGCCCCGAGCAGGGGGAGTCATGGGACGCCTGCATGCGCGACCTCGAAGGTCTCATCATGCCAGGTGCGCGCCCGCACGCGAACCCCCTCCAGCGACCCTCACGCCCGCAAAAGCACTTGTAATTGATCATCATCAGCGGCGCCGTGAGGAATCATAGCCAACACGCCCCGCACGTCCCCCCCGCGCCGCGCAGGCGTCACGCACTGGCAGCACCCGTCTTTCTTCGCGTACTACCCCGCCAACTCGAGCGGCCCCGGCATGCTTGGAGAGATGCTCTCTGCGGCTATTAACTGCATTGGATTCTCCTGGATCGCCAGTCCTGCGGCAACCGAGCTCGAGACCGTCGCGCTCGACTGGCTCGGGCAGCTCGTGGGTCTCCCGGCCTCGTTCCTCTCTGCCACGGGCACGGGGAGTGATTCAGGGGACTGCCAGCGAGGCGGCGCTGGTGGCGCTGCTCGCGGCGCGTTCGCGCGCGGTGGGCCCGCCGGCGTCGCTGCTCGGGGCGCCCGGGGCGCCGTCGAAGGACGAGGCGCAAACCGGGTCGAAGGTCGGGCCGGGGGAGGACGCCAACGAGGTCGCGGGGCGCCTGGTGGCGTACGCGTCTGACCAGGCGCACTCGTGCGTGCAGAAGGCGTGCGCCGTCGCCGGAGTGCACCACTTCCGCACCGTTCCGACGACGGGCGAGAACGGCTACCGCATGACCGGCGACGCCCTCGACAGGCAAATAACACCCCCCTCCGTCGCACTCCGGACGCGGGAACCTCGCAGCTCGCATCGCAGGGGCTCATGCAGCCTGTCCTCCACTGTCCGCGCGCAGGATCATCCAGGAAGACATCGCGAAGGGTCTCGTGCCGTGCTTTGTTTGCGCGACGCTGGGCACGACGAGCTCGGGCGCCGTGGACGACATCCCCGCGGTCGCGGACGTCGCGGCCAAGCACGGCATGTGGACGCACATCGACGCCGCGTACGCCGGCTCGTGCATGGTCCTGCCCGAGCTGCGGCACCACCTCGCAGGAGTGGACAAGGTGGACTCGATCGACTTCAACCCCCACAAGGGCCTGCTGGTCAACTTCGACATGTCCGCGATGTACGTGCGGGACCGCGCGCCGCTCGTCCGCGCCCTGACGCTCAACCCGGAGTTCCTGCGCAACGCCGCCACCGACGCCGGCGCCGTGACCGACTACAAGGACTGGCAGGTGCCGCTCGGACGGCGGTTCCGCGCGCTCAAGCTCTGGCTCGTGCTCCGGACGTACGGCGCCGAGGGCATCCGCGGGTACGCAGCACACCAGTTTTGTCAACGGGGACATTATGTTTGTACTCCAGACATACGTATGGAGCACAAATACATGTATACTCCGCTCCGCGCAGGTACATGCGGCACCACATGGGCCTCGCTGCGGACTTCGAAGCGTGGGTCGAGGCGGACGAGAGGTTCGAGGTGTGCGCGGACCGCCACTTCGGGCTGGTCTGTTTCCGGCTGCGCGGGGCGCCGGACGCCGCGAACGCCGAGCTCCTCGAGCGCCTGAACGCGACGGGCAAGACGTTCCTCACGGGGACCTCGCTCGACGGCAAGTTCACGCTGCGGCTGGCGGTGGGCGGCACCAACACTGGCGCGGTGCACGTGGCCGAGTGCTGGCAGCTCATCTGCGAGGAAGCTGAGGCCGTGCTGAAGGAGGCAGCGGGCGCGAACTAGCTGGCGGATAGCGGCCTGCGGCCGCGGAAACGGTGATCCCGTGCTAGTGTCACACGCAGCCGACTCAGCTTCGCCGTCAGTCCAGCCTCCGGTGCAGCAGCAGCCGCCGCGGCCGCGCGCGCGCTCGAGCCTGCGCCGCGGACTCCTCGGACTCCACGTCGTATCCTGCCGCTTTGTACAACTCCACCGCTGCCTTGTTTTCCACGACCACGTGCACGTACATGTGCTCGACGCCCTCTCGCCTGCGCCGCAAGCCCGAGCTCGGCCCCGTGATGCGCACGCGGTGAGAGGCTGCGGGGTGCGCCGCAGCGGCGGAGCGACGACGCACAGCGAAGCGCGACGTGGTTGCGTGTGCGTACGTACCCTGCGACGGCGTGCGCGGCGTCGATGAGCGCGCGCGCGATGCCCCTGCGGCGCGCCGCGTCGCTGACGCACACGTTCGACAGGTACGCCCGCCGCTTCCCGGGGTCTCCGCGCCCGTCGTCCGACCCAGGCAGCGCCCCTTGCAGGTCCTCCGACGGGATCCGCGGGCCTGCGCGCACGCGAGCGGCGCGCGGGATTTCGACTGGAAAATTACGCGACGGCGGCGGCCGGTCCCGATGCCGCGCGCGGGGCGTGCTGGCCCCTGACCGGGGCTGTGTTGCCTACCGACGTTGATGTCGAGGGTGCCGACTGCGACGCGCGCCTCCGCGTCGCCCGAGGCGGGGAGCTGCGTCGAGCGATCCGACGCGTCGAGCACCTGCCGTCCGAGCTCCGACTCCGAGTCGACACTGCGCGCAATCACACGCAGTTGCGGTTGCGACGTAGCGGACGGGCACGGCGCCGCGCTGCGTCGTGCCGAGGGCGCCCGCGCACCTGGCGAGGATGCACTGCACGTCGCAGGCCGACCATATCTGCGACGCCCCCGCCACCTTCTCCTCCAGCTCCTGCCATTCCTGATCGCCCCGCATGCGCCGGTGACTAGCGGCGGCCAGCTCCGACCGACCTGCGGCTCATCCACGCGTATGAGGGGCAAATCACGCTGAATTCGTCACGTGAGGGCCGCAGAAGGCTCAAGACGGCCCGTGAAATCGCTGAATTCGGCGCGGGGCGGGCGAGAGGAACCACACCTGGCGGATAGTGGTAAAATGCAGCCGCGCGGAGGTACGCCGCCGCGCGGTACTCGGCGCTCTCGGATGCAACGTAGATCTGTACGCCGTCGGGCCCGTTCGCGGAAGCCCCGAGGTCGCGCGCTGCCCTGCAGCGCCCCGTGCACCGACCTGGACACACCACGCGCGCCGCTCGCGCGTGACGCGCGCATACGGACGCAAGCGGCAGCCCACGCACGCGCGCATGCGGCCCTGCGCCCTGTCGCCAGCTCGCACGCCCCGCCGCATTCCCAGGCGCCGCCCGCCCCGTCCCCCTGCTCTGCACAAAAGCCCCGCGCAAACACGGCATCGCGCTGAACGACGCGACTGCCTCGAGCCCCGCTCGCTGCCCAGGCCGCGAGAAGTCCCTGGCGGCGCGGCGGGCGGCCGGCCGTGAGGATCGGAGCGCGAGCCCGAGGGGTGCAAACCGGCATGACGCGGGCGGACTAGGACTCTCCCCGGTTCGTCGCGTCTCGCAGCCGGTCCGGGGCGCCGCGCACAAGGGCCGCGTGGCGCGCCGGACGGTGGCTGTCACGCTTCCTCGCCAGCGCGTTCGCAGAGCTCTGTGCGCGTCGCAGTCGCAGGGGCGCGGTGCAACGTAGCTTGCCGCGGAGCTCGCGACCGGCGTGTGGAGAATCACCGGCCTCAGCCGGGCTCGGTCGAGGGTCGAGGACTTGAGGGTATGCTTGGGCAACGTGCTTCATCGCTGGCGGGCAGGACGGCGACGGGAGGGGCGCAGCTGGCTCGGCATGAGAGGGGCGGGGCGATGGCAGGTGCGGGCTCGCGGGCGGGGAATCCCGACGGCTCACCCCACCCCCCGCAATTCGGCTCTGCGCCTCGCGGGCCATTCGCGCGTCCCCACGCTCTCCACGAGCTGCGCAGGCCGAACGCGCTGCGCGGTGGTGTACTCGCGCTAGCGCCCGAGGCCGCGACCGACGTCCGCCCTCTCGATCGAGACACGTCGGTTTATTCCTCGCTCTCCGCCTCGGCGCGCCCGCAAACGCCGAAACGCCCGGACGCGCGCCCACCGCTACGATACCCTTGACTATGCCCCACGCACTCCTTCGCCAGCTGCGCCGCCTGGACGGCCCGCGCCCGCGCCCACCGCACGCCAGCACCACGCCTCGCCGGCGGCCCCCGCCAGACCGGCACACCGCCGGCCACGCGCCGCAGGCCCCCACGCCCCCCGTCCACCAAGCGTAGACAATCGGTCGCGCTCCCCGCCCCCCGCAGGTCGCGCCCGGGCCCCGCGGCGCGCGTCGCGGCCCGCTCCCTGCCGTGCGGTCGACCCCGACGCCGTCGCTGCCGCCGCGGCGGCCGTGTCGGACCCCGAGACGTCCTCGGAGTTGATTTCCGCACTCTCCCAGGTTAGTCTGCCCGACCTGACAGACCCGCGGCCTGCGCGCTCCACCACGGCGTAATTCGACCCTTGCGCTCCCTCCTGGTCGCGAAACACCCAAAATGGCCGCCTCTCGCGGCCTGCCGCGCGCTGTCCGCGCCCCTGAGCTAGGCGTGCTCTGGGCGGCCCCTTGCGCGCAGTACGCGTCACAGGTCCCGGAGGCGCTGCGCCCGCTGGCGAACATCGCGATCCAGGACCTCGCCAACGCGCTCGCGCTGACGCCCACGCCCGACATGGGGCTGCACGCGGCCGCGCTGTGGTACCTCGTGCTGTCGCGCCCCGCGCCGCTGTGGAACATCGGCGACCTCACGATCGGCTCCTTCCTCGAGAAAATCTCCGAGCCGAAGTTCGCCGTCGACCAGTTCACGCTGCGCGACCGCCTCGGCGGCGGCAACTACGGCGTCACCTACGAGGCCATTCGCATGAAGAACGGCAAGCGCGTCACCAAGGCGCAGGTGCGCAACACGCGCCCCGCGCGCCCTGCCGCGCGCCCTGCGAGCGGCCCGCGCGCTCGCGCGCCCGTCCCGCCCCGGGACGGCGCGCCCTCTCGTTTGGTGAGGTCTCACGCGCCCGCGCGCCCGCTCGCTCGCTCGCTCCGCGCAGCTGACGGACGAGGAGAAGAAGAACCGCGTCGTGATCAAGCGGATCAACTCGGACTCGACCGGCTCGGCCCGGAAGGACTTTTTGTCCAAGGGCACGATTGCGCGCGGCGCTGCCGAGGCGGGCATCGTCGAGGTGTACATGAACTCGAAGATCCGCCGCTCGCTCGCCCTGCGCGGGTACTGCGCGGAGTACCAGGGCACGTTCCGCGCGGAGAAGACCGACGCCGGGTTCACCAAGGGCACGGAGTGGCTGGTGTGGTCGTTTGAGTCGGACTCCACGCTGCAGGACGCGATCGCGGGGGGGCTCGGGCCGTGGCCGAGCGCGCTCGAGGAGATCATGCTCCGGCGGCCGGTGCCCGAGGAGAAGCGCGCGCCGGACGCGCAAGAGGCGGTGGACGCGGCGATCGTGCGCAAAATCATGCAGCAGATCCTAAAGGCGCTGGCGGCGCTGCACTCGATCGGGATCGTGCACCGCGACGTCAAGCCGGACAACCTGCTCGTCACCGTCGAGGGCAAGGTCAAGGTCATCGACTTCGGCGCGGCCACCGACCTCTCGACCGGGATCAACTACAACCCGGAGTACGGCATGCTGGACCCGCGTTACTGCGCGCCCGAGCAGCTCGTGCTGCCGAGCAAGACGCCCGCGCCGCCGAACCCGGTCCTCGCGGCCGCCGTCGCGCCGTTCCTGTGGATCTACGGCCGCCCGGAGCTGTTTGACTCGTACAGCGCAGGGCTGCTCTTCTGCCAAATGGCCATCCCGGAGATCCGCGGGAAGAGCCAGTACGGGATGTTCCTGCAGGAGCTGGAGAAGGCGGACTGGGACCTCGCGCAGTGGCGCGCGAGCGGGCAGCCCCGGGCGCGCAACGCGAACTTCACCATGCTGGACCGCAAGGGCGGGGCCGGGTGGGACCTCGCGAAGCGGCTGGTGTGCAAGCGCAACGAGACGACGCAGCGGGGCCGGCTGAGCGCGAAGGACGCGCTCGGCCACCGCTACTTCCTCGGGTTTGCGTGAGGGGCGTTTTGTGTCCCGAGGGGGGGTGTGTTGTTTGTGCGGGCGCCGGCGCGGCCCGGAAGCCCATGTGAAGCAGGCTTGCTTGACGTCACACGTGTCACACGGGCGCGGGGGGCGCGCTGCGGGCGCGGGCCCCCGCGCTGCGTCGCGCGGTGTGCGCGTCGTCGTCGTCGGTCGGCATGCACGGGTCGGACGGTGACGCGGCAATGGTGGCCGGTGATATAGCTGGGAAAACTGCGTCCGTGGAGGGGGAGTGGGGTGCGTTGGCGAGATGCGTCGCGGCTGACAACGCTTCAGTGGACGTAGGCGCCCGACAGGTCGATGGCGCCCGACGCGATCAGGACCACCGTGAGGATGAACGGGAAGAAGATGGCGAGGAGCCCGATCCAGGCCTGCGAGCGCGCGGCGGGGAAGGGGGTTACGGCTAAGACAGCGCCAAGCGAGCACAGGGGGGGTTGCCTGGCCCGGGTCGGGCCGTGGGAGCGCGGCACCCGCGCGAGAGACAGCGGGCAGCGAGCGCGCAGCACGCTCTGCGTGGACGGCGGGCGACGAGGCCCGTGCGCGGCCAGCAGGCAGTAGCGCGCGTGTGGCTTAGGGCACTCACCAGGGGGTCCGTCTTCAGGGGGTTCTCGCCGTCACGCTCGCCCTTGGACAGGAAGTACTCGTCCGGCTCCTCCTCGCGCGTGATGAACCGCCGCTTCTTGCCCGCGCCCTCGTCGCCACCGCCCATGGCCCGCGCCTGCACCCGCGCGCGCGCCGACCTGCAGGGGCGCCGCACAGCGCGAACGACGCTGGGAGCGACGCATCGAAGGTGCGGGGAAAGCGCGGGGGCGCGGCACGTCGACAGCGAAGCCCTGGATTGCACGGCAAACTGCGCTGTTGGCCTAGCTGCAGCTGCACAGGAGACGTCGAGGCAGCTGCAGTGCGAGGGAGGGCGTGACGAGCACGCGAGCTGCCTTGCGGACGATGGATGCGGACACGCAGCAGGGATCGGCGCGGTCTGCGGCGCTGGGAGCTGCGGGGGAGGGCCGGGCTCGCGACCGTTGCCCGGCCACTCGAGGCCGGCAGCGGCGATGGCGCGCGCACGGGGCTTGCGGGCGGCGCGTCTGGGCGCGGTCGCGCAGGAGATATTCGAGGAACGCGGAGCGCGACCGGATGGCGCGCCTAGAGCGCAGGCGCGGACGTGCGGGCCGGCCGGTAGGGGCCAGGCGGGTAGCCCCCGGCGAGGGCTGCGAACGGCGGTGACAACCGCGATTCGCGCGGCGAGGGATGCCGCGACGGCCTACCTGACAGGCAGCGCCGGCAGGCGCGCGGAGCGAGCCGCGGCCGCGGCGCCCGGCGCCACAGGGGCTGCCATCGGGGAGCAAGTTGCCGTGTTCATCGCGTCGTGCCACTTGGAACAGCCCTGCGTGCTGGACGGCGCTTGTGGTACCCGGGAGTGGCCGGCGGGGCGCCGCGGGGGCCGCTTGGGGTCGCCGGCGGCCGCGCAGGGCGGGTGCCCTGACAGGTGGGGGCTGTGTGGAGTTCCTGCCCGGGGCCGGCCGCGCGCTGCGGCTCGCGGGCGCATGGGCGGCCCGTGGGGTGCGGATGGTCCAGTCGCACCTGTCCCGGACGGTCGAGAAGTAACCAGCCCCGCGGAGCCTCCAGATCAGCCGTCGCGTTTCACTTCACAGCCATGATGACCTCGTCGATGCTGGCCGCTGGTGAGTGCGAGCGGCGACCCCCGCGCAGCGGCGATATGTCGGAGAGTATCTGGCGGGCCTCGCCTCGTGCGCGCGCCGCATTGGCGGGTCCCTCCGCGGCTCGCTCGAACCGAGGACCGCGCCGATCGGCCCCTGGGTCGCAGCAAGTGCCGGCGAATGTCCGGAGCGTGTCTCTCCAGCTCTCGACATTCCCGGCGGCGCATTCGCTGCGCCGTGATGGGCTGCCACGCGGAGCGCTCGCCGGAATTGTTGCGCGGGCGGGCCTCTTTTGACCCACCGGCGGCCGGGCGCGCTCACCGTCGCGAATTTGGCTTCCCTTTGCGCAATGCAGGCCGTGCGATGGGCCGCTTCGCCGCCCCGAAGACCAGGACTTCGACCGTGGTGCGTTGCCTTGCAGCCTCTAGGGTTCCCTCGCTGCGCCCTCCCGGGGCCACGCCGCGCCGCGCCGGCGCCAGGCCGTCCCTACGCGTAATGTGTAGGGCCGGAATTCGCGCGCAGCTGGCCGCGCGAGCAGCGCCGCGCCCCGGGGCACGAACTGGCGCACCTTCTGGGCGTGCGCGGCCTGGCGCCTCGCCCGCGCGGGCAGGGCGGCCTTGCCTGCGCGAACCCGTCTCTTCGCTGCACATGCCCACGCGTGCCGCCCCCGAGACGGCGCCTCGGCGACGTCTGCTCCCCGAGGCCGTTGGCCGCCGAGGCAGCGCCCCCTGTCCCCGCCGCGGCGCCGAGCGATTCCGCGCGCATTCCCGGGTATTTCGCAGGCGTCCGCCACGAAGAAGTTCACCGTGAACCGCCACGTCGAGTTCGGCGAGTCCATGGCCCTCGTCGGCTCCACGGCCGAGCTCGGCGAGTGGGACGTGGCCAACGCGCTCGCCATGGAGTGGAGCGAGGGCGACAACTGGACCGCCGAGGTCGACATCACCGACGACACCGAGATGAAGTGCGTCAAGATCGCCGGTGACACCACGGAGTGGGAGGAGGGCGACAACCGCTTCGTCACCGAGGACGGCCCCGCGGCCTTCGAGATGGTCTTCAACGAGACCTTCGCCATGCCGCGCCCCCAGGAGGAGCCCGTCGTCGCCGAGGAGGAGGAGCCCGCCGTCGAGGAGGTCGAGACCGTCGCGGAGGCCGAGCCCGAGCCTGTGGTGCGCCCTATGCTACCAACCGCCGCCCCCGGCGCCGCGCGCGCACCCCGGCGCCGCCCGCGCGCGCAGCCGCGCGCAGCTGCGGCCCCTGCACGCCGCCGGCCGCCGCGGCCGCCACCGCGCGCCCCGCGCGGCCCGTGCGTCGCCCAGCTAGGAGCAACCGCCGCCGACAGGGCACTTGCTTGTTCCCGCGCCCCGTGCGACGCGCAGGTGGAGGCCGTCGAGGAGGAGGTCGCCCCCGTTGTCGAGGTGCGCCCTGCCCCGCGCGCACCCGCGTTCGCGCCCCGCGCGCCCCGCGACGCCCGCTGCCCTGGCCGCGACTTTATATGTGACGCCGTGCCCGCACCCCGCGTGCTTTGCGCCGGCGGGCGCGGCGGTGCCTCGCGCGGCTCGCGCGCTGCCGCCCCAGCCGCGCCGAGCGGCCGCGCCGCACAATGGCCGCGGCGAGCCTCCCGCTGCGACACACACACGTGCTGCGTGGGCGCTCCGCAGGCCGTCGTCGAGGAAGTCGAGGAGATCGTCGAGGACGTCGTCGCTGCGGAGGAGGAGGAGCTGATCGAGGAGGAGGAGGAGGAAGAGGAGGAGGAGGAGGAGGAGGAGACGGCTCCGTTCTCGTTTGGCATTGGCGGCAAGGGCGCCACGGACAAGAAGGGCCCGTTCGGGTTCTTCAAGTAATCGTCCCGGGCTGAGGAGACGACGTGCGACGCAGCTCGCTCCGCCGGGCGCAGCACTGCTCGGCAGCTGGGCAGGCTGCGGTGCGCTCGCTGCGGGATGTGAGACAACAACGCCGTTTCTTTGTGGTCACGAGGCGCACGAGCGCGGCTGCAGCGAATTACTAGCGTTTCGCGGTGCCGCGAGCGAGCGCGCGCGGGCGGGCGGGCTGCGTGCGCGGTGGGCGTCGGTGGCGGTGGGTGAGACTGGATGGGACTTGATGCATGCGGGTGCCGCGGCGCCCGCGGTCCCCGGGCCCCCTCGCGCGGCGCACGGCCGTCAGTCGCGCGCGGCGCGGCGCCCGCCGCTACCAACCGGCCGCGACGCATGGGACACACCCCCGCATACATACGCTGCAAACCCCCCCCCCCTCTGGCGGTGGCGGTGGCGGCGCCAGGCCGCGTGAGGCGCGTCGGGAGGAGACACGTCGCGTCACACGGCTCGGGTTCGGTGCGTCGCGCACACAGGCGCACTTAGGCGATCTGGCCACAGTCGGCCACCTTCACGGGCTGCTTGGTGGCGCCCGAGCTCGACCCGACGGACTCGCACTTCTTGACGACCTCCATGCCCTTGACGACCTTGCCGAACACGACGTGCTTGCCGTCCAGCCACGGGCAGGGCACCGTAGTGACGAAGAACTGGCTGCCGTTGGTGTTCGGGCCCGCGTTCGCCATCGACAGGAGGCCCGGGATGGTGTGCTTGTGCGTGAAGTTCTGCGGGGCGGCGCGCGGGAGGCGTGGGGGTCGCGCGCGGGTCCGGGGCGGAGCGGGGTGGTGGTTGGCGCTGTGCTGGGCGCGTGCGCTGCGCACCTCGTCCTGGAACTTCATGCCGTAGATGGACTCGCCGCCCGTGCCGTTGCCCGCGGTGAAGTCGCCTCCCTGCGGTCACGCGCGGCCGACGCCGCTGTGTGTGTCACGGCGTGGACGTGCCAGTGCAGCAGAGTGGGCTTCTGGGGGCGGGAGCGCGTCATTTCGGTCGCTCGAGCATCCTCGCGGCGAGGGTGCCCGTATGTCAGCGGAGTGCGAACGTGCCTGGCACATGAAGTCCGTGATGACGCGGTGGAAGGACGAGCCCTTGTAGTGGAGGGGCTTGCCCGACTTGCCCACGCCCTTCTCGCCTGCACGCGCGGGCGCGACGCGGGGGATCGAGTGGGGGGATATCCGGCGAAGCGCGGCGCGGCCGCCCCGGGGCCGCCCCGGGGACGCGAGGCCGCGGGCCCGGCGCGAGGGCGCGGCGAGTGCCGCCGCGTGGCCGCAGCGAGGGATGATACGCGCCCGCGCCGGCGAGGATCGACCGGGGCGTGCGGCGCGGCGGCGCGAGGGATCGCGGGAGCGCCGCGGGGGCCCGAGACGCGTCAGAAGCTGCTGGCCAGGCGGCTGCAGCTCGCGCGGCGCGCGTGTAGAGCGCTCTTCCCGGGGGGTGGGCGCGCACCCGTGCAGAGGCAGCGGAAGTTCTCGGCGGTCTTGGGCACGGAGTCCGCGTAGAGCTGCGGGCGGGGGCGGGTCGTCGCGCGCTTGTCAACCGAATGGTGCGAGGTCGCTGCCCGCGGGAGATCCGGGGCGAGGCGTGCGTCGACGTTGCGCGGAACGCGGGGGATCCCCCGTGCGCTCGGCATCGGCGGCGCCGAAGGCGCCGTTGCGGCCGCCCGCGGGAGGCTACGGCGGCAGCAGAGCAACGGCATGCCCTGGGCTCGGCCGCGCGGGCGCGTGCGGGGCTAGGACGGCCGGCGCGCCCGCTCGGGCGCGTGCCCTGTGAGAGGGGGGCCGCGTGGGGGCCGCCCCTCGAACTCGATGCGGCCGGCCGGCTTGCCGCCGATGTCCATGTCGAAGAAAACGATAGGGTTCGGCATCGTGTCTCTCGTTCACTGAAATCACTCCTGTTCTCGTAATTTCAATCCGGCGCCGCGCAGCCGCGGCGCAATGTCCGCCTCGCGTCGCCCCACGCGTCGCGGCGCCCTTACGCAAGGCCACGGTAGGGATCTCGCACCTCCCGCCCTCGCCGCTCCCCGCCCGGGCGGCCCGCGTTGCCGCGCGGCGCCCCGCCGCCTGCGCATTCCAGCCGCGCCCCCCGTGTGCAGCAGCCGCCCCTCTTCCTGCATTGAACCGGCGGCGAAGCACCACCTCTCCTGTGCACCTCTGCCCCAGCGCCACGTGGGCGCAACCGACGCGGCCGCTCTCCGCGTGGACGCGCTCTCCGCCCGAGAGACGCCGAATCCCTTCGAGCGCGCCAACGGAGCGCAGGTGGGTGCTCTGCGCGACCGCGCGTTGCCCCTGGCCAGGGCGGTGGCGCGAACCCTCCCCCTGCCGCGTGCTTTGCGCGACCGCTGGGCCCGGGCCGCGCGCACAGCAGCGCGACACGCCGCGCGGTCGGGAGCCCTGCGCGGTTCGGGGCCGGGCTCCCGCCCCCCCGGCCCCCTCCCTGGAGATGCTCTGTGCGGTCCGTTGCGCCGCGCGGGGGCGCCGTCCGCGGCCCTGCGCGGCGGGTTTTGAACCTCGACTCGCGCAAGACGCACCGGGCCCGCGGAACGGTCCGCGCGAGGCCGCGTCCGCGCGCTGCGGCGCGCACGTTTGCCAAGCAAAGCCCCCGCCGCCGCTGACGCACGCGGGCTTCTCCGACGGCCCCGCAGGCCCCGAGTGACGCACAATGGCAGCGGCCGCGACCGCAGAGGGCCCCGGCGCCAGGGCCCTCGACCTCGACGACGACAGCCTCGGAAGCAGGCAAGACTCCTTCGCGTCCCAGGAAGAGCGCCAAGCCGACCGTAGGAGGGTGCACGGCGGCGCCTCGAGCCGCCTCATTGCCCTGGACAGCCCGAACGCCGTCGTGGACTACAGGTGCGCGCTCTCGTGCAGCGGCCGATCTGCATCGCCGGCGTGCCCCCTGTGCGGTGGCTGAGGGCTCCTCCCGCCGCTGCGGCCGCGCGCGGCGCGACGCGGCTCGCCGGCGGCCCCACTGCGCTGCCGCGACGCGGATATGCGCTGCGTGGCGGCGCTGGCGCGCCTCGTCGGCCGGGCGCCGCGCGCGGCGGCAGACGGTTGCAGCTCGCCTGAAATCGCTCGCGGGGCGCCTGCGTCGGGCGAAGCGCCGCGGAACCCACGCTGGTGCGCGCCCTGGGTCGGATGGAACTGCAGGGCGAGCGTGGCGGCGCGCGCGGTGCCGGAGAGGGCCGCGAAGGAGCTCCCGGCGGTGGTGAAGTGTCTGCTGTGTCTGGCGGCGCAGGGCAACGAGGCGGGGACGAAGCAGATCATCAAGGACATCGACCGCGCGAACCGAGCGAAGAGAGGCCAGTGGGACGACGGACGCATGGTGCGCGCCCCCGCCCGGCCGCCCGCGCGCCACGTGGTGCTGTTGGTGGCCACGTGATTATCCCGCGCTGAGCGCCCGGCCCCGTCCGATCCCGCGATCGCAGTCCGGGCACACGCCGAAGCCGGTCAGCAGGCGCATGCTCGCCGGCACGTCGCGCCAGAGCAGGCAGCAGATGCTCCGGAGCGGGCACTCGCGCGCCTCCGGGCTGGACGCCCGCCCCATGGTTGGGGTCTCGAGCCGCTCGATCGCCCTCGGGGGCAACGGCGAGACCACGCCGCTCTCGCGCCGCGCCACCGTGCCAGCGAACGTCATGGCGAACTTGGCGGCCGAAGCGAGCGACGGTAAGGTGCTGAGCCGACCGGGGTCGCGCCGACGCCTCGCGTCCGGCGCCTCGCGCCCCTCGGACGCCACCAGGACCATCAACACCAGGTGCGCACCTCTGCGCGACGCCCCTGCTGCGGCGGCAGCGATAATCCAACAAAGCTGCCGCCCCAAGAAATGCCTCTGTTCGCCAGGCTGCGCGGGTGGCCAGCTCGCAGCCGACGCACAGCGCGTCCGCCGCTGCTCTGGCGACGCCGCGCTCGAACGACCGCCGGCGCCGCGGACGGCCGCCGCGCGAGCCGCTGGCGACGAGCGAGCCATGAAGGCGTGCGCGCCCGCGTGCCGTGCAGGGGCGCGAACATCCCGGAGGGCGACGAGGGCGCCGAGGAGGACCGCCGGCAGACGTCGCGCGGGCGGAGCCTCTCGCGGCGCCGCATGCACCTCGGCGACGGCGGGCTGGCCGCGGAGGACAGCGCCGTCCTCGGTGCGCCGTCGGTCAAGTCCGGCGCGACGAACCGGTCGGTGCAGTGGTGGAACCGCTCGCGGCAGCGCATGGAGTTCTCGGACGTGCGCGCCTCGCACGACGACGGCCGCGCCGCGCACGTGCGGGCGGGCGCGTCGCGCACGCGCCTCAACGTCTCGGCGTCGCGCGGGGCCGGCGACGGCCCCGCGGCGCGCGAGCGCGAGCTGACGCGCGTGCAGTCGCACCAGATCAACGTCGACGAGATCCGGCTGTCGACGTCGGAGGGCGAGGCCACCAAGGAGGCGCGCCCCGTCGGGCCGTCTGCGGGGTCGCACGCGGGCAGCCGGGTGTCCCGGGGCGCGTCGCTGCGCGACATGTACGAGCGGCGGTCGCAGTCGCCGCCCGCGCGCCTGCAGCGCGACCTGAGCCGCCACGAGCGCAACGCGGCGCCGCAGCGCGCGTCGTCGCGCGGTGGCAACAGCAAGCGCATTCCGTCGTTCAAGAACACGCGACTCGGGCGGCAGATGCGCAACCGGCAGCTGAGCGCGGGCGAGGGCGAGATGCGCGCCCTGACGCGCAACGGCAGCAGCAGCAAGACCGGCTCGGCGAACCTCGACGCCGAGGACGCGCTGCGCAAGGTTCCGTCGCGGCGCCAGAGCTCGGGCCGGCGCGACCTGACGCGGAAGAGGAGCTCGAGCGGGCGGACCGCGAAGGACCTGGGCGCGCGCGAGGAACAGAACAGCCGCGTCGCGGGGTACTTCGCGCAAGCGGAGGGCGGGCACCGCGGCAGCCTGGAGCGCCGGCGGTCGAGCGGGCGCGTGCGCGACGCGCTCCCGCGCGCGAGCTCGTCGCGGAGGAGCGGGCGCGCGGCGAGCTGGGTGCCCGAGGCGGACGCCGTCGAGAAGCGCGCCTCGCAGGGCGGCAACAAGGACGCAGACTGGCGCGGCGCGTCCCGGGTGTCGTCCGCACGCCGCAGCGGCCGGGCCGCGAGCTGGGTGCCCGAGGCGGACGCTGTCGAGCAGCCCGCGCCGGTCGCGCAGCCGCCGGAGCGCAGCGTTGTCGCGTCGGCGCGGAACAGGCGGTCGCAGGACTGGCGCGCTGCGCCGCGCGCTGCCCCCGACGCGGGCGACGCGGGCCCGAGCGAGGTGCACCGGATGGCGGCCATCAAGCAGGCCGTGGAGAACTCGCCGGCGGTGCAGCACAAGACCGCGCCGGGCCGCACGCTCGAGCGCAAGGAGTCGACGTCCAAGCGGCTGGTTGTGTCGCCGCCGCCGCGGGCGGCGTCGCCGGCGGGCCCCGCGACGCCCAAGCCGCAGCCCGAGTCGAAGGCGGAGCCGGAGCCGGAGCCGCGGAGGTCGGTGTTCAGCGCCAGCGCGTCTCTGCGGACGATGAGCCTGCAGCGCGCGGCCGCGGAGCCGGAGATCACGTCGGCGAGCCCGCAGCCGCTGGCGCGGACGCTCTCGCGCAAGAAGAGCAGCGCGGCGGGGTCGTCGGCGCACGTCAAGTCCTCGCCCGGAACCCAAGCCGGCAGCGCGGCCGAGTCGCACCGCGAGGCCGCCGCCGACGGCTCAAAGCAGCAGAGCTCGCCGGGGCTCTCGAAGCAGGCGTCGTTCGCGGAGCGCGCGGCGTCCTTCAAGAAGGGCCTGTCGTTCAAGCGCATGGCGTCCGGCGCGTCCGCGGCCACGGAGGACTCGCAGGTGACGACGGACTCCAAGGCGTCGGGGGAGAAGAAGAAGCGGCGCGGCGGGCGCGCGGAGCACGAGGCGAAGATGAAGGCGCGGCGCGAGCGGCTCAAGCAGAAGGAGGAGAAGAAGCAGCAGCAGGCGGCGCAGGAGTCGAACGCGGAGTCGAAGTTCAAGGCCATGTTGGCCGGGAAGAGCAAACAGGGCATGGCCGGGTCGATGGAGGCGGTCATGGCGCGGCGCGAGCTGCGCTCGGAGCGGCTCCTGCGCGTGCAGACGCTGCGCAAGCGCAACAACACCAGCGAGGACCTCGGCGAGGCGGTCTCGGCGGCCGTGTCGTCGCGCGCGCTGCTGTCGAAGCGCAGCGGGCTCGAGAGCCCCGGCGGAGGCCGCTCGCGGTCGCCCGCCGGCAGCCACTACACGGAGAGCGACTCCGGGAGCGACACGGGCTACGAGTCGGTCGCGGAGGACGTCGAAGCTGGCGGGCAGAGGCGGCCGGTGCTGTCGGTGGTTGAGGACGCCGGGAGCGAGGGCGAGCGGCCGTCGACGTTCTCGAGCGTCGCGGGGCGCATGGCGGAGGAGTCGCGGAACGGCGGCGGGCACGACGACGCCCTGCGGGCGGCCTCGAGCCGCAGAATGATGCCAGGACCTTTCATCAAGGTGCGCGCGCCTGGGCCGGCCACGGCGGCCGCGAGCGCTGCCGCCTGGAGACCTGACCGCCCCGGCTGAGCACCGGCTGTGTCCCGGCCGGGTCGTTGTGTTGGGGCGTTGGCGTTGCGAAAAGAGGTGAAAGGAAATGTTGTACGTGTAGCGGGCGCTCAAAAGCGCTGTGTCGTGACTCGTGGCGTGCAGGTCGACGGGAAGGGCAGCGCGCTCCAGGCGCGCGGCGACGCGAGCACCCCAAGGAAGTACGGCAACGCCGACGAGGCGCTCGACACCGCGCCCTACGGCATGGTGCCCATGATCCGCCAGCCCGACGCGACGCACTGAACCGCTCCCCGAGCGCGCCCCAACACACACACACACACAGCACTCCCGCACCCTGCGGCGAACTGCTACTACACAGTCACACACCTTGAAAGACCACGCAAATTACTTTGACCATTCCACCCACCCGCGCCCCCACCCTCCCCGCTCGTGCCGTTTCGCCGCAGCGACGCGTGTCCGCATGCGTGGCCAGTCGCTGTCTGCGAAACTCTGATCTGAACCTGCAGCGAACCGCTACGAGGTCGCATCGCAGGATGTGATCACCGATGTGTGCGCACGACTTAGCTGACCAACAGCGCCGTGTCCGCCCCGAGAGTCGCCTGCGATGGCCGCCGCGCCTGCTGGCCTGACCTGCCCATCAGCCCGCTGAATCTGCGGCCCGCAATCCAGTGATTCTAATAATTATAGTAATGAATATGGTTTCGCTCCATCCTCTGCTTGTCTTCCGCATTTCGCATCTTGCGCGCGTGCATCGACTGCTTCTTTCGCGTGGGGGAGTTGCAAGCGCCGGCAGAGGCGTCTGCCCCCCGTGGCGCCAGCACCCGCAGCACACGTGCCGCACAGCACACGACACTTGCTGCCCGGCCCGCCGCTTGCGCAAAGGACGGCGTAGCGACCGCCACTGAGCGCCGACGCACCGCTCCACCCGCGGGTCACACGCCTCCCAGTGCGAACCCGGGCAAGCTGCCCCAGTGAGAAGAAAGCCCTGTCGAATCGCCCCTAGCGAGCCGCTGCATGTGCGTCCACCCAGCCGCAACACCCGCGGCTCGCTAGGGCTTTCAACACCGGCGCCCGCGTCACGCATCCGCGCCCGCGATCGGCACGCCGTTGAGCTTGAACTCCTCCTCCACGGCCGCGGCCAGCTCCTCCCGCCCGGCGCCCCGCAAACCGCCGACGAGGATCGCCCCCGTGGCCTGCGTGGGCGCCACGACGTTGTCCTTCATGGCGGCGTACGTCATGATCAGCCCCGCGACATCGCCCTCCTCGATCATCGCCTGCACGCGCGTTGCCGCTGCCCGTTGTCGGCGCGAGTGTGCGCCGGGCGGCGCGGGGGGTCGCCGGGACCTCGCGCCGCGCGCGGAGCGCGTACACGTGCGGAGCGGACGCACCTCCATGACGCGGTGGAAGAGCGGCGCGCGCACGACGAACCCCACCTCCCACGCGCGGCGCGCTGCGTCAAGAGCAACGCCGCTGGCCCCGATCCCGATGCACTTGTCGACGAACTCGAAGCCGAGCGCGTTGTGCCAGCGCCGCAGGGAGCCGCGCGGCGCCGCCGTCCGCCACACCCACGCCTGCGATGACGCACCGAAGCGAACCGCCAGTGTGTATCGGCGTTCAAGGGGTACGGGATCGGAACCCGGTATCTCGTGCCCGCGGAGACCTTCCGCGAGCTAGATGCCGCGCGGAGACGTGGATTGCGGCGCCAGGCTGTTCGTTCGGGAGGCCGCGCGGGGACGCACGCGGTGGATGGTGTTGAGCGCCTCGGTGGCCTCCTCCTTGGAGGACGCCTCGGCCACGAGCTTGAACAGCTTCGCCTGGTCCAAGCCGTACGTCTTCTTGAAGTTGTCGCCTATCAGCTTCTCGACGTGCTCGCGCAGCCCCGGGAAGGCCAGCTGCTGCCACGCAGCGTCGCGCGACGCTGCGGGCTGGGACGCCGCGGCGGGCTCGCGCGGTTCGAGCGCAGCGTCGTCTACCTGGGCGTCGTCGCGCGTCGCGGCCGACCCGTGAGACACGCACCGTACGCAGCGCGACGAGGCAAGCACCTGCGCGCCGGGCAAGGCCCTGGCAGCACGCACTGCGGCCTGGCGCAGCATGATGCCCGTTGGCCGCTGGGCGTCCAGCCTCTGCTGCTGCTGGGCCAGTCGGACCAGACGGTGCGATGCGGTTCTCTCGGATCCGCGCGGCGGTGGTGCCGCGACGACCTACCAGGCGCGGTGTGCGGTGTGTGCGCCCCCGGAGGTTGGAGACGCGCCCAGCGAGATGCAGCGGGTGTAGAGTACCTGCGCGGATCGCGCCAGTGGCCCATGGTAGCTGCAGTCGGCCGTACGGGGCAGTCCCCCTGAGTGGAGACACACACGGCCCGCCTGGTCGCTTGGGGGACAAGGGCCGCCGGGGGCGCGCGCCGTCGCCCTCTGTTTCAGACCACCCGGATAAGGAGGCGGCAGGGAGGGACAGGTAATGCGCGGGGTGTCCTGAGCACGCCCTTGCCGCCTGCAGACTGCCCGTCGTCGCCCTCGTGGGGGCTCCAAAAACGCGCGCGCATCGCGCGAAGCCGCGTCCCGATATTCGACGCCGACCCTGCTCGCGGCGCCCCTCCCTGCGATCGCAGATGGACTTGAAGAAGCTCCAGGCCGTTGCCGGCGCAGCCCGGTCAGGGAAGGGCGGGGTCCGGAGGTACGTGCCTGCGCTTTCACTCCCCTCAACAGAAGTCGCGCCTCGCACTTCGTATCCGCGCAAGTGCCCAACGGCAGCAGCGTGCAGCGCCTAGCACGGCCCGCTCGAATGCCCGCCAACCCCTCTCGCGGCCAGCTGAGGCCTGCCCCGATCCAGCCTGTCGCCGCACAGAGCCACGCAGACCCACGCTTCTCCCTCCGCCGACCACGGCCTCCCATGGAGCCCGCCCCCCGCCGCCCCTGCCCGTCCGCCCAGCCAGTGCTGTTCGCGCGCCTCCGCGCCCACACCGCGGACGCGCGTCGGTCCCGCGGTCCCCCGGGATGCCTGACGAAGCCTTGACGCGAGAGCCGGCGCCGCTGCCGGCGATCGTCCACCGTGCCGCGCGCACGACGGAGCGCGGCCCTGAGCCCAGGTTGGACCGGCACGCCCACGCCGCCCTCCGCCGCGGCGCCACGCTGCCTGCAGGTCGCAGAAGAAGGTCCATAAGACGGCGGGCGCGGACGACAAGCGCCTACAATCCACGCTGAAGCGCATGGGCGTCAATGTCATCCCTGGTGCGCTGCCCGCCTGCTGCTGCTCGCCCTCCGAGCGCAACCAGCCACCCGCCGCGCTCGCCGCTCCTCGCAGGCGCCCCGCCACCTCGCACGCCCCCCTGAACCGCGGCCCGCAACGCCGCCAGCCGCCCACCCGCCCGCCAGCGCCCGCACACCTGCACGTGCCCCAGCAACACACACACCGCCGTCCCTGAGCGGCCCCGCGACCCCCGTCGGCGCCCGCAGGCATCGAGGAGGTCAACATCTTCCAGTCGGAGAGCGTCATCCAGTTCAAGAACCCGAAGGTCCAGGCCTCGATCGCAGCGAACACGTACGTGGTGTCGGGGACGCCGGTGACGCGGTCGCTGGCCGACATGATCCCGCAGCTGCTGCAGCAGGGCGCTGGCGGCAACGCCATGCAGATGCAGGCGCTGCAGGAGATGCTGGCGTCGTTCCAGAAGGGCGGCGCTGCGGGCGGCGCGGGGGCCTCGGGGGTGGTGGATGACGACGACGACGACGTGCCGGACCTCGTCGACAACTTCGAGGAGGCCACGCAGGGCTGAGCTGTCCCGGGCTCGCGCCGCGCGCTTGTAACGAACACGAGGACCGCTGCGGCAGCGCGAGAGCTGTCACCGCATCGCTCGCGCGGGGCTGGCACGTGCCGCGGGTGGCGGTGCCGGCGCGCCGCGATGCTGAGCCGCTGTGAGCGGGGGCCGAGGCGGAGGCGCTGAACTGCCCCGCTCGAGCCGGCGCTGTCGCCCACACAGCAAAAGCGCTCTCATACGTTCACGTGGTGGCCCAACGTCGACATGTTCGCTTGGCATGTCTCTCGCGCGTGCGGGTGCTCCGCCGCTGTCGTTGCTCTCGGCCACCCTGCCTCGGCCGTGTCCTACGGCCCGCAGCAATCTCGTTCGCTCTGCGTCAGACGGACGCACCAACTCAACCGTCCGAGAGATGGGTAGGCGCTGCGGCCGAGGGCGAACTCCCCCCCCGCTCCGGTCTCCGCGCCCCCGATCCCGTGTAGCCCCAGCACGACTGACTCAGCTTTTGCGCGAGCAGGGGGGACTGACAGTGTGTGTCAGACACAGAATCACGCCGTGTGCGGTCGAGTGTCTGGAAGAGGGGGAGGGGGCGTGCGCTCTTGCCACTGCGGGAGGCACGACCGTAGCAATGCTGGTCGTGGACGCGTTGGAGGCGGCCATCCGGCCGCTGGGCCTGCCTGATGTGGCGCTGTCACCCAAGGGGGTGACTGTCGCGGCCCTCGGGCTCGTCGTCGCGCTCATCCTCGCGTGGGGGTGTCGTCCGATCGTCCTCTCGATGACCAAGTTCCGCAACGTGCCCGGGCCGCCCCCCGAGCTCTTCACAGGTGCGTGCAGGCCCAGTGGGAAGAGAGCAGCTGCTCCACCAGCGGCCGCGGGGACCGCGAGACCGTCCGCCACGATCCCCGTTGCAGGCAACCTCCGCCTGCTGCGCAAGTACGGTGGCTTCCACGAGGCGCTCATCAAGCTCCACGCCCAGCACGGCGAGGTCGTGCGCCTCTTCCTGGGTCCCTCTACGCACTTCCTGGCCTTCTGCGACGCGCGGGCCTTCCACCAGATCGCCCGCGCCGACCACCGCTCCTTTGCGCACCGAGGCGACGGGTTCACGCGCCTGTTCCCGGGCTCCGCGCGCGAGCGCCGCATTGAGGCCATGGGCGTCGTCTTCGAGCGCGGCGACACCTGGAAGGGCGTCCGCGCGGTGTGGGCCGCGTTCCTCGGGTCAGACTCCGCAGTGGAAAAGTACACCGACCTCATGAACACCGCCGTCGACGGCCTCCTGGCCGTGCTCGACAGCGCGGCGCGCGACGGCGCGCCGATCGACATTGCGCGCGCGTACGGCGCGCTCACGATGGACGTGGTGGGCCCCGCGGCGTTCGGCGTCGAGTTCGGTGCACAGCGCGCCGCTGCGGACGGCGCGGCGGGCGACACCGAGATCCTGCAGGCGGCGCGCGAGTTCTTCAACACGTCGACGGTGATGCGGACGCCGTACATGACGCTGATCGCCATCTTCCCGCCCCTGCGGCACCTGCTGCACCCGCTGGCGCGGCACGTGCCGGACGAGCGCCTGCAGCGCAACCTGCGGTGCCGGGCGTACCTTACGCGGAAGGGGGAGGAGTTGCTGGCGGCGGCGGAGGGGCGGGGCGGGGGCGGGGGCGCGCCGGCGCCCGGGTGCTTCCTGGCGCGCATGGCCGCGTCGAAGGACCGTGGGACGGGCGCGCAGCTGTCGCGCGACCAGGTCATCGCGCAGGCGCGCACGTTTCTGCTGGCGGGGTACGAGACGACCGCGAGCGCGCTGGCCTTCGCCACGTACCTCCTGGCGAAGCATCCGGAAGAGCAGGAGCGCGTCGCGACGGAGGTGTGCGCGCGATCGATGCCGAGCTGCCCGATCCCCCTTGCGGTTCGTTTGTTTGATTTTGTGGTTGTTTGTTTGGTCTGTTTGGTAGTAATGCGTGGTGTTTTTCAGCTGCGGCGGTGCACGGCGCCTTGAGGCGGCACAGCCACGTGCGGGCGATGACTGCAGGTCCGCGAGGTGCTCGGCGGCAGGACGCCGACGCACGACGACATCCCGAAGTGCACCTACACGCGGGCGTGCATGAACGAGGCGTTGCGGCTCTACCCGCCCGCGCCCATCACGGCGCGCTTCGTGACGGCCGACACAACGATCACGACGAGCTCCGGGGCCGAGTACCGCGTCCGAGAGGGCGACCGCGTCATGATGTGCATCTTTTCCGCGCATCGCTCGCCGCGCTACTGGACCGACCCGGAGGCGTTCCGGCCGCAGCGGTGGCTGCCCGACGGGCTGGACGGGAGCGGGCCGGAGCCCAGGGAGGAGCTGGCGTACATGCCGTTTGGCGCGGGACCGCGTGGCTGCATCGGGAAGCAGTTCGCGCTGGAGGAGGCGAGTCTGACGCTGATGCGGGTGCTGGGGGGGTATAAGCTGGAGCTGACGCCGGGGCAGGAGGAGCTGAAGATGACGGCGGGGCTGACGACGTCGCCGGCGGGCGGAGTGCACGTGAGGCTGCAGCGGCGGTGACGGCTGCGGTGCGGGACGGGCGGCTCGACGCCGCAGTAGCACCTGCGCGAGGCTGCAGCGTTGGCAATAGGTTGTACATACTGACGCATTCAGGGACCTGTGGGAAGACCGGACTCACAACGAATTGGTGGAAATTCACGTCTGCGGTGAAGATGTTGCCAGAGCGAGCCGACTGACTCGCTTCGTAGAGGAAATAAGGGAAATACATAAGGGAAATACAGGGCAGTGATTCGATTGAGAGTCGACGGTGTGTCTCGCTGCGTCAGAGCACAGGTGCGCTCCGCACGACGTGTCTCTTCGCGTGAGGCACAAAGTTGCTCGCACAATCGCACGGTACCGTGCGCTCCTGGACCGTGCGCTCAGTGTGCAGTCAGAGCTGCTGACTGCCCGTGATGAGATCGCGAGCGGGCGTTGTAGTGTGCGCAGCGGCCGTGCGCCGCGCAACGTCTTGTCAACGATGAATGATGTTCATGTTGGTGTGCTAATTCAATTATCATGGGAACTGTGCCGGGCTTAGCATCCTAAGCTGGTTCTCTGGTCAGGATGCGCGGGAATCACGGCATCAAGGCCGTGGGAGCCGTCGTCGCTCACGCCCGGTGTAGAGACGCGCGCGCGCCTTGCACTGACCTCTGGATGCTGACGCGTCCCGCCAACCCAGGATACCCACGCACCAAACAGGACGTTCCGGAGACCCCGCGACGGTGCGTCTGCTGGTGCCACTCGGCGCGCAGCCCGCGCGCTCGCCGGCCGTGCCGGCAGCCCGCCCAGCACTTGCGAGCTGCCGTCGGCCGACGTCCGGGACTGCGCCTCGCGCGCCCGCACAGAGCGCACGTGCATGAGCACGACACCGACCAGCAGGCCGATGATGGCGGCGCCAAGGACGCCGGCGACCACGGCGAAAGGAGTGACGAGCCCGCCGCCTCCCCCGTCGGCGGTCGCCGCAGGAGTGGGCGCAGGTGACTGGTTCGCGTCCCCAGCCGGTGCGTCCCCAGCTGGCGCACTCGGGACCGTGGCGCTCGGCGCACTCGCGGCCGGCTGCGAGGTGGTCGCTGCTGCTGTCGTTGTCGGTGTTGTTGCCGCGGGCGTAGTTGCTGCTAGAGCCGACGTCGTGAGCGACGTGCAGACCGCACTCGACGTCGTGGACGCGGTCGCAGCGACGAGCGCAGCGGAGCCCAAAGACACGGGCTGTCCGCCTGACGCGACGGTCGTGTTTGCCAGCGCCTGAGAAAAGGAGTCCGCCCACGACCCTACGAGGAGGAAGCCCTTGATTGACGTGACGTCGGCTGTGACCACGTTCTGCAAGGTGATGGCCACCTGCCGCGCGCTGGAGCTCGTCTGCGCCAGCCGGCGCCTGCCGGCTGCGTTGTTGTTGGCAACGGTGATGGTGAATGACCGTGCGGAGAGCAGGCCGTTCTGGAACGCGTGCAGCGCCACCTCGTGCTTGAGGTGGTGCTCCAGCTCCCGCTCGACGGCCTCGAGGTCGATCGCCGCCGGCACGCAGCCAGCCGAGCCGTTGGCAGCACTGCTGCTGTTTGCCGAAGCATTCGCGAAGATAGGGTCGTCGATCTTGAACACCCGGCCCTCCGCGGGCGAGTACCGGAGACCCGCTGCAGCCAGGCGCTCGGCGGCGAACGCGCTCACGGCGTGCACGCCGTCGCCGCTGTAGTTGCCCGCAGGCGACACGCAGCTCGCGTTGCTCGCCGGCGCGGACGTCGCTGCCGGCGCCGTGGCGTTTCCAGACGTCGTGTTGGAAATGCCGACCGGGAACGAGAACACGGTTGCGACCGACTCGAACGTAGCCTCCTGCAGCTCCTGGTACTCGCGGGGCGGGGGGTACACGCTGCTTCCGGCGGGCTGGAAGGCCTTTGAGGCCTCGCGCTCCTCCTGCTCTGCGCTGTCCAAGATGTTCTGCGGCCAGGGCGGAGGACCGAGGAGCGCGGTGAGGTTGTGAGCGAAGGAGGGCTCGGGAAACACAACGTTGTGGAAAGTGTAACCAGCAGGTCCAGCAAGACGGCGGAAATGGCACGGCAAGAAAGAGCGTCGCGAGTCCAGTACTGATGGCAAGCGGAGACCAGGCTGCAGCGCTTCCGCAAGCGACCGGAAGCAAGGAGAGGTGCAGGGGGGTGCACTCACGCTGAAGTCGAACACCGCGGCGGTGTAGTTGTCCGGATTGAAGTCCTTGGAGAGCTTCTCGCCCGTCGGCAGCGTCGCATCAGGGGGCAGCTCGAACGCGTCGACGTCGAAGTCGTTGACGAAGGCGCTCAGCCTCTTGTCCTCCTCCGTTGGCTCCGTGATGTTGACGCCCTCGGCCGCAAGGAACGCCACCAAGTTCGACGACTGCGCCCGCCGCCGCTGCGCCATGACCGGTGCCGCGTGCGCGAGGAAGCCCCCCTTCTGGGCCGGCCCCTTGACGTATTCGTCGTACATCTCCGAGAGCTCGTCCATGCTCTTGTCGGCCGCAACGACCCGGTAAACGGCCCAGATGAACCTCTCGGGATCGCTCCGGGGCGTCGCGGGTTCCACGTCTCCCAGGAGCACGCGTGACCGCCGCACGCCGAAGTCGGGGATGATTTTGTCGAACAGACTCTTCATCATGTTCTGAATCTTGCTCTTCATCATTGAGACGAGCTGCACCACCATGTCGACGACGTCGAGGCGGGCGTTGAACCCGAACGCCCGCATGCCTGTGAAGAAGAACTCCGCGCGGCAGAAGAAGCCCAGAGACACTGCGCCGTTGCCAATGCGCCCCGTGGCGCGCAGCTCGGCGATGTTGAGCACGCGCATCAGCTCCGCGACTGGGAGGTTCTCGGCGATCCGTGCAAGCACGTCGAAGATCAGCTCGATCACGCCCTCCATGAACCCGGCGGCCTTCTCCAGGACGGCAACCACCAGTCTCTCGGCCTGCGTCAGCGCCCACTTGGCTGCGTCGATGATTAAGTTGGACGTGACCTCCGCCATCCGGACCATCATTCCTCCGAGGAAGCTAAAGCCCTGCATCATTACGGCTCCGGCCTTCATGACGCCCGCCTCGGCGCACTTCCATGGCTTCTTCCACGAGCACTCCCGCCTGGCACGGTTGTACCTGGCCTCTGCTTCCCGCCTTGCACGATCCATGGCCTCCAACGCCTTCCGCGCTTCGGCGATGATCTGCTGTGCCGCCTGCCTCGCTCTCTCGAGACCAGCCTTTGCCTGGCGGACGCCTTCCCGGGCCACCTCGATCGCCTTGTCTGCCAGCCAGCGCGCCTCTTTCTTGAGCGAGTCGCCGATGAAGCGAACGAGCCGCACGACCTCCCGCTGCACGACTCTGACGAGGTCCGCCAGCAGCCCGTTCGTCGACGACAACGCAAAGGTCACGCCCAGGTCTGGAGAGCCTCGGTTGACCCGCTCGAGGCTGCCGTCGAGGCCGAGCTCCACGGAAATCGCGTTCAAGAAGTTGAAGCGCCCGACGAAAGATATCGATGCGTGCGTGGCGCGAATACGCGCCTCGAGCGAGATGCCCAGGACGGACAGGAACCCTTGGCACTCGAGTTCGAAGCGCGGGCTGGACTTGGTCACGGCGAAGAAGCTGCAGAACGGCCCGTTCGACCTGTCCGCTGACGAGCGCGAGATGGACAGAAGGCTGCCGACGCGCGCCGGCGCCGCCACGAACTCCCCCTGGACTGTGCTTTCGCTGAGTCGGAAGAGGATCCTCTGGGCGCGCATGAAGAAGTAGGCCACGTCGAAGGCCTCGAAGAAGACGCCGCTCGGAATCCGCACACCGGCGTACTCGATGTCGTTGGGGCGCGGATTGAAGGACATGTCGAGAGAGCCCACTTGTATAAACGAGAGCGGGAACGTGACGATCGGCGGGAGCGTCACGGGCGGGGAGCCCAGGGCGTACAGGAGGTCGTCCAGCATCGCCTGCACGATGAAGTCGACGCGGGCGTTGTTGAGGCGCAACGAGAAGGCTGTGTCCTGCGGACGGTTGAAGTCCACCAGCAGCGCGCCCTCTGCGCTCGACTGCCCATACCTCCCCGCGCCGGCCATCTCGATCGACGTCGGTGCGAGGGACGGGATCTGGAACGACGCGCCCATCGCCAGGGAGAAGAGGGTGAAGGACGGGGTGAAACGCAGACCATCTTGAGAGACCATGATCAAGGACCCGCCGAGGGAGTTCGACGGCGCAGGGGCGTACTCGATCTTCCCCGTGAATTGAATCTCCTGCTGGAAGAGCCCGAGGTTGGTGGAGAAGTCCAACGCGAACGACACCGCCACGCCGCCGCCCCCGAGTTCCAGCCCGAGCTTGATGCGCTCTACCATGAACGTCGGTATGAGGTAGAACTTGGCGTTCAGCACCATGGTCGCGCGCCACGATGCGGCGCTCGGGAAGTCGACCGAGAGCTGCAGGTCGTCCGTGAATCGCGACGCTAGCACAGGCCCAAGAGAGCTCTGCAGGTCCCTGACGAACGGCAGGGTCAGTCCCGGCGTCAACGTCAGGAACTTGGCTGACGTCGGCAGACTGATCTGCAGGGCATCGCCTCCGAGTGTCGGGTCGGAGGGGGGCACCTCGAAGTCGCCTTGCCCCGTACTCAGGCCTATGAAGCCCTCAGCGAGCCCGAGGAAACGGATCGCGCTCCCGATGATTGCCCCGGGGCCTGGCAGCGCGTCGACCAAAGAGGCGGCGTCCAGCCCGGCGAAGCCGATCCAGCTGCCACCCTTAGGCCTGGTGGCGGCGACCGTGGTCACGACGTTGACGCCGAAGACGCGCAGGGTACCTTGCACGGACACCGTGAGCTGCCCGGCGCTCGAGATGGATAGCTGCGCTATCGATCCGCGCAGCATGCTGGCGTCCAGGATGGAGCGAGCGATCCCGACCAAGAAGGGGGGCACAGGGGGACTTGCAAACACACCCCCCAGGGTCGTGTCGACGACGCTCCCGAGGCTCGAGAGGCTGTTCAGGAGCGACGCATCGGCGTTGAGTACGAGCGCGAGCCGAGCCGAGGACGCGAGGCCGAGCTCGTACGTCAGCCGCACGTCAAAGAGGTCGGAGAACGGAATCGTCAGGGCGACGGACCGCGGACCCGAAGCGTACCTCATCGACACCGAGGGGTTCCGGATGGCGATGAGCGGGTCGGAGAGCACGGTGAAGTCGGCCTGCAGCTGGGCGGAGACCAGCAGCGTCCAGTCGCGAATCTGGATCCCGGCGCACGTGAGCTCCGCTGTGCCGGACGCTGCAAGATCCGGCAGGCCCGCGGGCATATCCGAGAGCTGCAACGTGACGGTGGTGCTCGTGTCGGCGCCGCAGGGACGCACAGCCTGCAGGTCGAAGGCGATCAGGCATGCATTGCCGCTGCACGCCGAGCGCCCGTTGAGCGCGACCATGTCCATGGTCCACGAGCTCTCGACCTTCCTGGCCTCGAGGACGACCTCGAGCGACGTGCCCGCGATCTCGAACGCCGTGTCGAGGGCGAAGACGGTCGGGCTTATCTCCAGCGACAGTCCCTGCACGATGATGCCGTCCGGGCTCCCCTCCACGCCCGGGATGCCGATCTCCTGCATGGCCTGCTCGAACGTCGGGCTGACCCCCGCGAGCGTCGCGCCCAGCGCCACTGCGTGCGGCGTCTCGAGGATGATGTAGGAGCTGGCGGGGTCGTCCAGCGGGATGGCCAGGGCCCCGCGCAGCACGCCGACGGTGCCGCCGGCCTTGACGACGTTGTCCGACGACAGATACCCGAGACGGGTGTCGGCGAAGTCGACGTCGACCATCATGAACGGCCGGAACGATATGCCGTTTGCTTCCAGGTCCATCGACACCTCGTATGCCACGGCAGCGCTGCCCTCGCAGATCATCTGAATGCCGCCCTCGAGGTTGATGGTTCCAAGGCCGAAGGGCAATGTCTTGAACAGCACCTGCACGATGCGGAAACGATCGGGGCACGTCGTGTGCAGGGACATGGCACATCATGACCGGGAAACATACATACAGGAGAACGTGGCGCTTGTGCGTCTTCGTTCAAGGCCGCGTACCTTGACCGTCAGCGAGGCACCGCCGCCCGCGCAAGGGTCCGCGCCCTGGATCGTGGTGTCGATGTACGGCGACGAGATGCTGCTCACGAACTCCGTCATGACGTACGTCGCTCCAGGGGTTTGCAAGTCAAGCGTCGCCTCGTAGAAGGCGCGGACCCGCACGACGCCGACCAGGACGACTGCGTTGAGGCCGAACTCGCCGGGCGCGACCAGGAACGCAGGCCTCTCGACGAGGAAGTTGTTCAGCGCTGTTCCGAAGCCAGGGACGCCGAGAGAGCCCAGCACCCCGGTCACTCCGGGTCCGAGAACGGGGAGCAGATCGCCCAGGCTGATCGTGCCGACCCTGCTGTCGACACTTGCGACGACGTTGGGAGCCGCCGTGTCGCCCAGCCGGAAACTCAGCTGCGCGACGACCGACGCAGGCAGCTGCGCAGACGCCCTGAAGGCCCGCGTGCTGGCGCGGAACGTGAGCGTCAGCGACGGCAGGTCGAAGTTGAAGGTGCCGGCGTCGAAGGACGCCGAGGGGATGTTCAGGGCGGCCGCAAAGTCCGAGACAGTCTGTCCGCTGCAGTCGACTTGAACCTCGCCCGACAGGGACTGCTGCACGCCCAGGAAGGGGAGGTCGACGGAGCCCTGCACGGGGAACCGTCCAGTCCCGCCGCACACCGTCCCAGCGGAGAACGACAGCTGGATGAATTGACCTCCCACGAAGTTGACGTACAGGCGCGTCACCACCACCACCTCCGCGCCCTGCGCCGCGAGGAGCCGCGAGCGCGTCTCCTGCGACGAAGGCCGCTGTCCCTCCGAAGGCACCAGGGCCAGCATGTCCGCGTCGACCGACCGCATCGCCCCAAGGCCCTCCTGCGCCAGCAACTCCGCAGGCGCCACCACAGGCCTCTTGTACCACGGCATGGCGAACAACGCCGCGCTTTCTGCGTGCACGCGCCGCGCCTGCCGCGCACCCGCCGCTGCGGCGGCCATGACGCGTCGCGCCGTCGTTGCTTGAGCAGCGACCCCGCACAACTCGATCTCGACCTCCAGGGATATGTCGAGCCCGATCGCGAGCGTTGCGGCGAACGTGAAGCTGTTCAGCTCCGGGTCGACGTCGATCAGCAAGTTGCTGACAGAGATCGCTGCCAGGTCGGCGTCCGGCACGCCCGGCACGCCTCCGGCACGCAGCGCCGTTTCAAACGCCGAGCCGATGGACGCGAACAGGGAGCCCATCGTGAGGGTTGGGCCAGACGGGAGAGGGCCGAGCTCGACCGTCGGTGTGGATGCGGTGATAGCTCCAGGCGCGGCCAGGTCGAGCAAGACGTTGGCGCGGAGGGGGCCGGGGACGTCAGCACCGATCGTGAGCTGGCTCCAGGCCCCGTTCACGAACTGCAGCGACAGTTCCGCGGGCGGCAGAGCCAGCTCCCCCGCGAGAGCCATGTCGATGGTCCGGCTCGGCAGTGCGGAGGTGATTGTGATCGACTGCACCGCACCCGACGGCGCGCAGCGCACCGAAGCCGTGCCCGACTCCGTGACGTCCCCGAGTCCGACCGGCAGCTGCGTGAGACGTAGCGTCACGTCGAGCTCCTGGGCGCACGGCTGAGGACCCGCCACGATGACGGTTCCGCGGCCCTGCACTTGTAGCCGCAGCTCCAGTCGACTGAGTGCGGCAGCACCGCCGACGCGCAAGTCGATCGTCACGCGCAGCGAGACAACCAGGCCCTCGGGCTCAACCAGCGTGACCTCGCCGCCAACCTCGACGGTGGTTTGCGTGAACCGCAGCACGGCGTTGCGCAGCGGCGTCGCCAGCGCTTGCGCGGGGCTGGACGCGATGGCTGGGAGCCCCATGTCGAGGAGCGTCGCGTTGACGGACGACAAGCCAAGCCCGGCCGCGATCTGCGCAATCGATAGCGGTGACGGTGCGTCCGGAGCGACAGAAAGTACAAAGTCTGGAATTGCTGTTGAACCCGACGCCGCCTCGGCCGTGACGACCAGGCGGCCAAGCGAGCCGCGCAACGAGATCGCGTTCGTCGCGCCCTCGAACGTGAGCGTGGGCGCAGCGAGGGGCCCGATGACGCCCCCGGCGCCTGTGTCGACAGACAGGTCTTGGGGCCGCAGGACTGCCGTGAAGTCCACGACCTCGCCGGGGGCCTCGCCGCAGATGAACTGCACGATTCCGTCCGTCGCGGTCCGCGGCAAGCCGGGCGGCATGCCGTTGAGCGTGGCGGAGATGATCGTCGACGTCTCGTTGGGGTCGCCAGACGTACACGGCGACAGGCCGCGCGCGGTGAGCGCAATCCCAGGCGCCTCGTACTGGAAGACGAGCGCCGCAAGAACAAATGCGCACGAGCCTGGGGCCAGTCCGACCTCGGAGCCGCACGCCAGGCGCGCCGTGATGTCGAAAGGAGCTGCTGCCGTTGATCCAGCGAACCTCAACAGGTTGGACGGCAGGTCCGCCATCGTCACCCGCAGCCCGGCGACAGAAATGGCGGCAACGGTGGCGCGGGGCGCGTCCGGCTCGAACTGACCCGGAATGCCCAGAGCGACGACCGCCGCAAGCACGCCGTCCGAGCCGACGCGGGTCGAGAACTCCCCCAGCGTGATGGCGCTCTGGGACGCGGGCAACCCGATCTCGAGCGCGGAGTCGTTGCGGCTAACGACTGGAATCGAGAGCTCGGCGGGGAGGTCGTCCGACAGCCCGACGACCGTGGCGACGCGCCTTGCATGTGCGTACGAGAGCGTGGCATTCTGCATCGTGAGGTTCCCGAGCACTTTCGTGTCGAGGAGTGCCGGGCCCGTGGGGGCCGGGGCGGACTCGACGACGAAGTCGACGATCGCCGGTCCAGAGCACACAAACCGTGACGTGCCGCGCGCGCGGATCGGCGCAACAAGGGACGGCACGGGCCCCAGCGTGGCGCTCCCCGACCCGGTGGTGCCGTTCGCGCACGGGAACGCAGCGTGCGCCCGCGCACTGAAGCGGCCGCCTGCGACGACGTCGATCGACACGGCGCTCGCTGTGAAGCCTGCGGGGTCCGCGGTCGCCACGGCGTTGACAAGGAGGGAAACAACGACGTCCGTCTCCGGCAGTGCGGCGCTCGCGCCGATGTCGACGGTGCCGCTTGCCGTGAACGTAGCGTTCAGTCGGGCGGGAACGGTGTCGAGTGCCCCCGACGGCGTGCTCGCCAGCCCTGGCAGGCCCAGGGCAGCCACAGCAGTGCTGAGGCGCTCGATGTCCAAGCTTTGCAGGATTGTCTGCACCGTTGAGGTGTTCGATGCCTGCGCGAGGCCCAGCGCGATGTCCGCGGGGAAGCCGGCGCCGAGACGCGCCTCCACGCGCGCGTCCATGACAGCCAAGCCGCCCTGCACTGACAGAGTGAGCGCGGTGTGCTGGTACGCGAACTGCGCAGCTCGCAGGGTGAGCGGCCCGGACAGCCCCGCCGACACCGTCAGGTTGGATCGGGCGAAGGCTGCGGAGACTTCACGCACTCCTTCCCCGCCGGTGCACAGCACTGTGGCGTTCCCGCGCATGTCCAGCATGCCTCCCAGCGAAGGGTCTCCGAGCACCACGAGGCGCGCCGTGTGCGGCTCCGTCGCGCCGCACGATCCCTCGACAGTCACGGCGACGCGCTCGGACTGCACGGAGCGCAGCCGCAATCCGTTGACTTGGAAACTGCTGCCATTGGCCCCGGCGGTGCGGTTCAAGCGCACGTCGAAATCCACGGTGGCGTTCGCGCCCGGGAGCGGGGCCGACGCGTGCGCTGTGAGGCTGTCTGGCGACTGAGTCGCGAACGACAGGCGGTCGAACTCCACGTCCGCCGGCAGCCTGTCGGGCCACGGCACCAGCGCGTCCACGCCCAGCGCCTGCCAGGCCGCGTCGAAGACCGCCGAGCCGAGGTCGCTCGACACCTGGGCCAGACGCACGCCGGGCCTGTTGGTGGAGACGACGGAGCGCGTCACGGATGTGTCGTTGCCGCGGACGGTTGCGCCATACTGGAGGGCGTAGCTTGAGACGATCGTGCTGTTGAACGCAAAGGCGTTTTGCGCAAGGCTGTACGACAGCGAGAGCCCCGGAAGTTGCAGCGGGCCTAGCGATCCGGCGACGACACGTGCTGCGGCGTCGGACGCGACCTCCGCTGCGAAGCCCGTCAGTCTGGACCCGGTGCACTTGATCGTGCCGGAGCCACGCATCGCGAGCGGGCTGGACAGGCCGAGGAGCCCCGTGATCTCCGCGGACGCCTGGCCGCTGCGGGTGGGGCTCGGAACTTCGCACGGGCGCTCGGCCCCGGCAGACAGCACGAGTTTGCCTGGCAGCTCGACTGCAATCCTGGCCGAGGGGACGGTCACCGCGGAGTCGTTCGACAGCGCGGAGCCGTTTGCTGGCGACAGATCGACCTCCGCGACCAGGAACGCCTCGTCGGACCCCTGTGCGGTCGTGTTGGACAAGATGCTGACAACGCCCGCCGCTCCAAAGAGCACCTCGAGCCTGTGCGCCTCGAGGGACGCGACCTCCTCGCGGTTCGCGGCTCCCGGAACGCCGACCCGCAGCGCTGCGTCCCCCACGTTCGGCAGGCGTATGTCGTCGAGCGCCTGTCCGAGCGCAGCCGGGAAGAATTGCGGCAGCCGGCGAACAAGCAGCGGCACAGCGGCATCCTGGGTGAGGTTGAACGTTGCGGTGGCCTCGTTCGCGAGAGGAGCGCGGCCGAGGACCTCGACGACGCCCGAAGAGCTGAGGAACGACACGGAGGCGTCCTCGATCGAAACGACGGTGCCCTGCAGTGTCGTCTGCCATGCAATGTCGCCAGCGTCCACGGTGAAGTTGTAGTCCACGACGCTCCGCGTGCTCGCGTCGCAAACGAAGTCGACAGCGCCCGAGCCAGTCAGGTTCAGCAGCCCGCCAGGCAGGCCGTGAACCTCGGCCTCGACGAGGAAACCTCCAGTGTCGGTGTGGCGCGCTTCGCTGGACACGTCCCTCAGGCCGCGCCGCGCGGCGGGCGGAAGAGGCGGATCCAGCGGCCTGCACGGCACGCCTGGTCCGACGAACTTGAGCCGCAGTCGCGGCTGGTCGAGCGTCGTGACCATCCGCGCAACGGAAAACGTGCCGTCCTGCGCGGGGCCGCGGTACGTCACGTCGACCTTCGTGGGTCCTGTCTCGGGGGTCTGGACGGTCCCAGCGAGACGCAGCTCGTACGCGCGATGCCACGCCTGCACGACGACCTCCCCGGACACCATCACCTGCGACGCGTTCAGGCGCGCATCACCCTCCAAGAACCCTGGAATCCCGGCGGACCGCACCGACGCCGCCACGGCCAGGTCGATGTCAGCTGCTAGGCCTCCGAGGGTGCGAGGTAGCGCCGAGGAAGGCGGCGTGACGGAGAGGAGGAGGTCCTCAGGGTCCTCGAGTGCGACGACGGCTGCAGCTGGGAAGGAGGAGGAGTTGAGCGTCCCGTCGAACGTGAGGCGGGCCGAGTCGTGGTCGTACGATCCGGCGGCGGACTCCACGGTGACGAATCCGAACATGGTTGTGTTGACGACGAGCGACTGCAAGGGCGAGAAAGCCGCAGAGATGCCGCGCACGGCGCCGCTCGCGGAGCACGTGACCGACGCCGTTCCGGGGAGCTCCACCGTCTGGGTCGCCCAGGAGAGCGCGTCTACACGCGCAGATGCCGGCATGTTGCCCGTCGCGCAAGGCCGAACCCCGGCAAAGACGACTGCGGCAGTCGTGCGATCTCCGACCGTGACCTGCGCTTCTGCGAGCTCGTAGGCCGACGCGTTGACCGCCACGACCGTCGAGTTGACCGCGAGAGCGACGCAGTTGTCAACGAGCGCCTCAGCCGTCGCGTTGAAGCCCGCATCGCCCATGACAACGCGGAGACTGTCGAGCAAAATCTCGTCCGAGGGCAGCTCTACGCGGACGCCCGGGAGGCCAAGCAGGAGGGAGGCAGACAGAGGTGCGCTGTCTGCGTCGTTGAGGATCCAGAACAGGCTTTCCGGGCTCCTGAGAGTGGACAGCGACACCTCTGCCTGCTGGGCCTGCGCCACGTGCGCAGCGGCGGTGAGGAGCAAGGAACCTCGGCGGCCGGTGACGGCGATCTCGCGCCGCGCATGTGCGTACGTCACGAGCGCATTCTGTGCCGCGAGAGCGCCAGCGAAGCGGGCGTCGATCGTCACGTTCCCGATATCGAAGCTGGCCTCCAAATCGACCACGGCGGCTCCGCGGCAGACGGCACGCGCCGTCCCGTTCAGGTGAAGGTAGCCACGGCCATCAAGAGCCCGCCCTAGCAGGGAAGTCCCCGGCAGCTCCGCGACGGCCGCGACAGCCGTCAGGGAGTGTCGCGCGGTGCCGTTGGTGGGCGTAAGGTCGATGGACGGAGCCACCGTCACCGTGGATCCGCAGGGGGTTCCAGAGATGCTCACGTCCATGACGTTCGGCTGCACAAGCCGCAGCGTGAGGTCGCTGATGCTGGGTTCCGTCGCGTTGGTCAGCACCGACATGTTGAGCGTGCCCGTCAGGTTCGCCCCGAGCTCCATGTCCGTCGTCACGACGATCAGCTGCCGCACGGTTCGAATACGCAGCCGTCGCAGGCGGGTGGCCGCGGACTCCGAGGGCGAGGTGCCGGGCAGGCCGACCGTCGTCAGCGGCGTTGCCAGTGCGTCGGGAAGTGCGCTGAGCATGCTGCCCAGCGTCACGGCGCCCTCTGTGTCTGCCGGGGAGAAGACCAGCGCCGGACCGCCCTCGAGGGCGACGGACGGGTCGTACGAGACCTCGAGACGGAGGGGGGGTACCACCGCAGTGACCGACACCTCAGGCCCATCAGAGACGATGGTGGCGTTCGCGGCGGGCAGCGGGCCGACGACCCCGACGCCCGCCGCGTTGAACGACAGCCCGGGGAGGACGCTGAAGGCGGCGCGGAACGAATCGATGCCGGGGCCGACGCACACGATCTCCACAGTGCCCGCGCCGCCCACTGCCGGGATGCCGGGGGGCACGGGGCTGACACTCGCGTTCGCCGCAAAGACGCGCTCCGGAGCACTGCACGGCGACGAGAGGAACGCGAGGGACACCTCCGAAGCGTCGCCGAGCGGAGAGATGAGCAACACGACCCCGGGGGTTTCGTAACGGAACGACAGCACCGTCTGCTCCCACGTCCCGGCAGGGTCGCGGCGCAGCACGACGGAGAGCGCCCCGGCGACGCCGTCGGCGTCGAGTCGCAAGAACGACCCTTCGGGGCTCCCGGCCCGGTGCTGTCCTTCGACAAGCAGGCCGGGGAACAGGATCACGCTCCCGGCGGTCGCAGTTCCGGCGCCAGCGGGGAGTTGCGGCGGCAGACCGCCCTGCCCAATAGCAGCGTCGACGTCAGCGCCCAGCCGCGTCGACAGCTCGGAGATCGTCAGGTTGGCGGCCTGGGACCATGTTGCCTTGGTCAAGAGGTTCGCCCTGTCGAGCAGGAAGGACGAGACGGTGATGTCGAGTCCTTGCTTGGTGCCGCTGAATCCGAAGGCGCGCTGGCTGTGCACGTACGTCAGGCGCTGCGCGTCGAAGAGCACGACGCTGTCGGCCAGCACTGTCGACACGCTGAGCGTGTCGGTCGTGGCGTCGAGGCTCAGGTCGCCGAGGAGCTGTGCGACGCACGAGACCGTGACTGTGCCGGAGAAGGTCACGTCTTGGCGGCTCGGCACCATCGGGGGCTGGAAGACGGTGCCTGTGGCCTGGAGGGGGCCGCTTGTGCACGGGGCGTTGCCTCCGAACTGCAGCGCTAGGACGCCGGCCTGCACCATCCTCACGTCGACGGCCGCGACGCTCAGGACGCTGCCGGCGGCGACGACGCTCGTGGAGAACGTGACGTTCAGAGGCCCCGGGAGGACGGTGGTGGCATCCAGGACGAACCCGGCGGCATCAGGCCGCAGGGTCACGCCGTGCAGGACGAGGGAGCCAGGGTCTTGACCCAGGGATACTCCCGGCAAGCCGACGATGGAAATCGCTTCCAGGAGCGTCCGAGTACCGCCGGAGAAGGCGTCCGAGAGCGCCTGCAGAGTCGTCCGTTGAGCGGACAGCACAGCTCCGGTCGGGAGCGACGCCAGCGGGGTCTTCAGCGAGATGTTCGCCTCGAACGCTATGCCGTTCGCGTCTCCGCTGATGTCCAGCGTGCGTGCGACGTGGTCGTACGCGAGCTCAGGCGCGTCGACGGCGACGTTGCCAAGCAGGCCCGTCGCAACCAGCGACGCCTCGCCAGGCCGCGCCGTGAACTCCAGGCCCTGCGCGCGGTCTCGCCTCGAGCACTGGATCCGCCCAGAGGCTGCGCCGTTAACGGCCGTCACCAGGGCAGGCGCGGTGAACGAGAACGACGAGACATTGACTGTCGCGCCCAGGTAGTCCTGGAACGCAGCCGAACCAGCGCACGGCCTTTCCGATGAGATCCTGATGTCCAGCGCGCTCGGCTGGGAGATGTGCAGTGCGAGTCGAACGAAGCGCGGCGCCGGAACCGTCAGGAGCGAGGCGTCCAGCGAATACACCCCTCCGTGTGCATCGACATACCCCGTGATCACGTCGATCTCGAAGCCGGAGGTCGAAAGGCGGACGTCCATTCCGTCTGCGGCGATGGCTCTCAAGTCCGTGTCGGAAGGCAGGCCTGGAAGTCCGACGAAGGTGAGCACGGAGCTGAATCCAGGGAACGCGTCAAACAGCGGTGCCAGTGGCACGCTGCCGACGCTGTGCGCCCGCATCGTCCCGACGCTGACATCCTGGGCGTCGAGGACCAGTGTCGCCGCCAGGGACGCCATGCTGCCAGAGACTATCACCGAACCAGCGGCGTTGCTGAAGCTGACCGTTGAGGACGTGACCTGTGCTGGGCCGACGGCGTCCGTGGCGATGTCGACGACGCCGGTGGCGTGCGCGAAGCGAAGATCGCTGATCGCCTGCCCCGCACAGACAAAGGTCGCGAGGATCGAGCCGTTCACGACCGTGCGGAGGGGGTTGGGAGGGCCGGTGACCGTCGCAACCGAGGCTGGCACCGTCTTGCTGCCCGTCTGGCACGGCACGGAGACTGACGCGTTCAGCGACAGGAGATCAGGCTGAGAGATGTCGAGGACGAGGTTGGAGATGGTGTGGCTGGCCCCAGCGGAGACGCCGGCCAGGTCAAGAACGGCCAACGCAGGTCTGTCTGGGAACGCAAAAGACCCCTGCAGGCGCACCGTCATGTCGCCGAGCGTGATCGACGGCGCCGAGATGACCGTCGACGACGAGCTGGCATTTTGCGGGAGGCCTGGGAGCCCCACAGCGTCGAAGAAGGACGTGACACCAGTGCTGTTGATCGCCGTGATGATGTCCGCCAGGGTGAGAGGGCCCGGAGACGCCGGCGACAGACCGTACTCCACGCCCGCCGCGCTGCCCAGAGAGAACGCTGCCGACACGTTGAGGAGCCCCACACGGCCTTGCAGGCTGACGGCCCGCTGCGCACTCGACACGGCAAGGACAGGGCTCGCGACCGGGCCGAAGGAACCGAGCCCTCCGACGAGCGGGGCGAAGGTGTCCGTCGCCAGGCTGAGCCTGACGTCCTGCTGGGCGTGCTTGTAGCACAGAACCGACGCAGAGCCCGTTGCCGACACATCCGGCAAGCCAGGGGGCAATGCTGTGAGCCTCGTCGAGGCCTCGATGGGCAAGACGTCCACGTCGCGTGCCTTGCACGGGTCGTCCGAGAAGGCCATCGACGTCCCTCGTGGCGGACGTAGCGTGATCTCCAGGTTGGCAGCCTGCGGGTTTGGTCGCCAGAGCACCTCGTCCGTCGCGATGAACTCGCCGCCGCTGAAGCCCGTGCCGAAGTCGTCCCAGAAGTAGATCTCCTCGAAGCACACCGTGGAGGCGACGTCGCCCAGGTGCCCGCACCCAAACAGCCGCAGGCGGTTCTCGAGTCTGTTGGCTGCCAACTCGTATGTCTCCAGTTCGATGACCGTGCTGCCGTTGAGGGACAGCGCAGCTGCCTGGGCCGTGCTGCCCGCAGCCACGAGGCCGGGCACGCCGAGGGTGACCACCGCGGTTTCCAGGGGCCGCCCGAAGACTGCCGCAGCCTCCGCCAGCGTCCCCGACCACCCGGGAGGCGGCGTGAAGGTCAAGAAGCCCTTCGTGGGGAAGTCGTTGAAGATCACGAGCTCCACGTCGAACGTGGCGTGCACGCCCTCGAACGACAGCCTGTTCCGCCAGTGCTCGTACACCAGCGCCGCATCGCTCAGCGTATGATTCGTCGGCATGTTCGGCATGTCGTTGGCGATGACCGCCCCGAACGTGTCCCCGGTAGCGGTCCTGTTGAGACGCACGACCACATTCTCGATGACACCCCCGCTGCACTCGAGCGATGCGAACCCGCGCGCTGCGAGCGCATGCGGAGGCATGGTCTGCCCGCTCGCCGTCGTCGCAGCAGCGAAGCCCGTCGCGGCCTCGACCATTCCAGATGCTGGCAGTGGCGATCCAGAGCATGGGTCGATGTCACCGCTGTCGACGGTGAAGCTGAAGGCGTTGATCTTGTGGAACGACACCGTCAGGCTTCTCGGCACAGTGCTGCCACTGGACAGCACGTCCGCACGTAGATCGAGCGAAACGTCGACGGCAACAAGCGGTGTCACGCCCGTACACGATATCCGAAGCTCCGGAGATCCCGTCGCGAACGCCAGGAGGATGTCGCGCATCGACAGGTCGCCAATGGACGCCCCACGCGCTGTGTTCACCTCGAGCCCCGGCAGGCCGACCTGACGTATCGACTGCTCCATGCGACTGCCAAGGTCGGTGAAAACCTGCTGCAGCGTGGTTGTCGGCGCCCGTGCAAAGGAAAACGCCCCTCCCGTGCCATTCGTGCTGATCGTTGCTCCAGCAGACATGATGCCCGTGGCTCCAGCGAAGCTGATCACGCCCGCCGCATGCCTGTACGTCGCGTTCGTCGTCGCAACCGACACGTTGCCGGCCAGCCCCGTTTCGAGAAGCAGCGTCCCAGCAGGGCCAAAGGTGCCGACAATGTCCGCGATGGAGGGTCCGTTGCAAACGTAGCGCACCGCACCCGCAGCAGTCGTTGCGCCCGATATCACTGGGCCCAAGGCCCCGATGTTCATCGTGGCTGGGACGTGCGATCCGTTGCAGGGCACGCGAGACGTATCGACCGAGATCGAGAGGCCGGCCCCGGGGCCCTTGCCGCGGAGATCGAGCGACAGGTCCGTGATATTGGCCTCTGCGCCCGTTCCCGTCGCCGTCATCACCACGTCGGCCTCGAGCGAGGCGGACACGTTGAACCCTCCCCGGAACACGACGCTGGCCACTGCGGGGAAGACGAGGTCGATGCCGAGGCCCGCCACGATCGTCTGGCTCACGTTGGTACCGGGAGGGAGCCCTGGCAGGCCGACGGCCTGAATGCGATCGACGACGTAGGTGCTCCCGAAGTTGCGCGAGAACCACGACAGGTCGACTGGGACGGTGGGGTCGGCGGCGCGGAACGAGATGACCGCGGAGTCCGGTGGGGTAGCCGCGGTGGCATCGATGTTGACCGTCGCAACCAGGTTGCCCAGCCGGCCGGCGACCGTGATCGCCCGCGCGCTGTGGGTGTAGGTGAAGTTGGTGTCCACGATGTCGATCGCTCCGAGCTCGCCCAGGGCCAGTCGCTGCGTGCCGACCCTGGCGCGGAGCAGGAAGTCCGTGACGCGCCGGCCGTCGCACGCGAACGATCCCGTTCCGTTGGTCAGCGTAATGACGACATCCCCGATCCCCGCGGGGAGGTTCTGGAAGAGCCCTTCGGCGGGGGCCCAGGACGAGCGGCAGGGGTACGGTCCCGACGACCGGATGGACCAGAAGCCCGGCTGGGTCAAGCGCAGGTCGGCCTCGGTGATCTCGAACGAAGGCCCCGCGGGCAGGTCGGTTCGCCGCACCAGCATCGAGTAGTTCGACTGGATGCCGTCGTCGCTCGTGGAAGCCGCGCTGAGGCCGAAGGCGGTCCTGTTGAACGCGAAGAGCCCGCTCTCGTCGACGCCAACGGACAGCACCAGCCCGTTGAGTCGGACGGTTTCCAGCTGGCCTGCGTACGACACGCCGGGCAAGCCGACCTGCCGCAGCGCCGCGGAGAAGTCGCCGTCGCCAAGCGACACCATCGCCGCGCCGACGGTGAGGTACTGCAGGCCCTCGCGCAGCCGGATGCTCGCGGACAGCGTCACGTTGCCGGGCAACAGGCTGTACTCGAACGCCACGGCAACCTGCCCGAGCTCGCCCGCGACGGCGACGTTGCGCCGGCCGTGGTTGTACCGCAGAACCACGTCCGTCATCCCGGTAGACCCGCCCACCTCTCCGAGCGCCCCCAGCTCGAGCAGGCCCTCAATCCGCATGGGGTAGTAAGCCGAACTGACCCACCCTGTGCTGGCCAGATCCGGCCCCGCGTCCAGGACCTTGTACGCGCAGCCGTGGCGCGGGCCGGCGCCCGTGCGCACGTCCCATAGAACCCCGGCCTCCCGGCTGCCGTAAACCAAAGAGAAGTCGCGCACTGTTGCCCCGGCGGCGAGCCTGCAGGTGCGCTGCGCGAGGTACACGCCGATCGGCCAAGCGGACATCTTGTTCGCGTCGGGGTGGCTCGGGAGCTCCGCCACGGTGCAGAGCACGGCCGTAGAGTTCCACAGCTGCAGGACGCCGTCGGGCGCGAGGACGAGCCGGTGGGCGACGGACGACGTGTTCCGGGCCGAGCTGCTGCCTTCGCACACGCGCTGCTCGAACACGGCGGTGCCTGGAGTAAGCGTGCTCCCGGCGCCGTGCACGAGAATCCGCAAGTAGTGCGCCCACGTGCCACTCGACTCCCAGTCGGCGTCCAGGACTGCGGCCACGGCGCACCCCGCGCACAGCGTCCCGTCTCGGTCCCTCTGTACGATGGCCTCGCGGACCGCGCCGCCATCCTGCGCGAGTTGCGCACTCTGGCCCGACGGCAGGCTCAACCACGTTGTTGCGATTCCGTTGTGCGCCTCCGGCTGACACAACGGGGCCGTCGAGGTGCTCGCGGTGTAGCGCAGGGCAGCCATTTCCCGTCCGTACATCGACGTTGCTCGCCCGGGCGATGGCGGCCGCCAATCGACAGTGAAGTCGAAGGGGGTGTCGCCTGCCCAGTCAAAGGCGACTGCGTCTTGGAACAGCCCCGCGATCGGCGGGAGGCCCGGGAGGCCCTGGAGGGACAACCACGCAGACAGCGGGCGGTCCGTCTGACAGAGGCCTCCGAACGCCCGCGTGTCTCCCGCGTGATTGAGGTTGACCAGGGAGCAGTAGGTCGCGGAGCTCGCGTTCACGTTGGTGCACCCGCCGGCGTCGAGCTCCACGACGACGCGCGTCGTCTGCGGCGCGGCCTTCGAGGGGGGCACTCCGCCTCTGTTGTCCGACGGCCAGCCCCACGTCAGGTCGACGAGGGTGTGCTGCTTGAACTGGCCCCACGACGCCGCCCCGTTGGAGCACCCGATGCTGCTGCACGCGTCCCGCGCCGTCGAGTGCAGAGACCGGACCTTGACTGGCTCGGCTCCGCCAGGCAACGACACAGTGGCCTCGAGCAACACGTGCGCACCAACGTGGTCCTCGCGGGTGGGCGCCAGCCCGACTCGCTGCGGAATCTGATTCCGCACTTCCGAAGCCAGCGTCATGTCGGATCCCTGAAGCGTCTGCGACGACGCAATCGACCCCAGAGACAGTAGCCAAGGGCGCAGGAAGAGCTCACGGTGCCCGGGGTCATGGTCGGCCGTGGCCAGCAGGTCGCCGATCTGGCCGAGCGCCGTCGGCCCCGCGTGCGTCAAGGTCGTGGTGTACGGCGACACCGACCCCGAGCACGACGGACACGAGTCCGCAGTCACCGTGACGTTGATCCCCGGCGCTCCTGCCAACCCGCCATCCAGCACGAGACGGAAATCCTCCGCCCCGTTGCTGGCGTCGCCGTCGCCGTCGGGGGGCCACGACTGCGTCCGCGCGGCCTCGTCGACGACCTGCAGAAGCTTCTTGCGCCGGATCAGCTCCCTGTCGTTGTACACGCGCGACGGCGGCACCTCGTGGAACGTGTCCTCGTCCTCGCGCTTCCATCCGATCCGCAGCACGCCGTACGAGAATGAGAAGTTCGGCCCGCACCGGTTCAGTCGGACGCGCACGGAGTGGAGCCCCTCGGTCAAGTACACGGCCCTAAGTGAGGTCTGTGCGCTGTCCGTGGCCAGGTCAGTGTTGCGCTTGGGAGCGCCGTACACGTTGGCCACCATGACCCCCCCGACGTCGACGTCGCCATTGTCGCCTGCTTCCATCGCGAACCGCCACATGCCCGCCGCTGGGACGTCGATAAAGGCATGAATGGCGAAGAACAGACCGTGGGTGTAGGCGTTGGAAAACAGTCGCAGGCCCTGAACCCTCATGGTAGACGTCTTAGTGTGGTGGATGGTTGTCCCCAGGCCGTGGTCGAAGTACCCCAGCATTTCGAACGCCGTGAGGAAGTCCGCCGCGTTGTTGTACACACCGCCAAATGCAGTGCACGAGCTTGCTGTCGAGGGAGCCATCTGGGCGGTGTTAGTGCTGATCGCGATCTGGTTCGCGGCAGCCGAGGGCGAAAATGCCGTCCGGAAGGCCTCAGGGGGGATCGGCCCGAACCCGGCGCGGTTCCCCGCCCTGCGCCACGTTGCTGTAATTCGCGCAGGGCGAGTCTCGACGAAGTGGCAATCGCCGTTCGTGGTTGGGCAATAAGGCCGCCACAGCCTGGTCACGAACGCGTGGGGGCCTTCGCTTAGGTAGACTGGGCCGAGCGAGGAGCCTTGGCTGTCCGTCAGCGGGTCGTTGACCACGGCAACGCCAGACACGGCGACGTTCTGGTTCGCGACCGCCATGTGGCATCTGTAGTGGCAGTCCAGCGCGAACTCGTAGAACCCACTGGCTGGGACGACGAGGTATCCGTCCCACACGTAAAACCTGGTTGCATCGGCCAGCGGACGGCCCGCGAGTTGCGCATCATCAAAGTCGAGCGAGATGCCGTTCGTCGCAGCGGCGATGTCAAGATCGGCACGTATGTACTCGTTCTCCAGGTTCGACTCGGTCCTGTCGAAGGTGCGCACGACGTCGGCAACGCTCGCAGACGGGTCCGAGAGAACCGCAGCAAAGGCGCCCGCAGGAGCACTGTTGCGACTCCTAAACGCCTGCACTCTGGCCCCCTCGCCGCGCCCGTAGTCCTTCCGCAGTGCGCGACTCAACCTCTCCGCCGGAACGGGGGCCGGTGCTGCGCTGCCGGGCAGCTGCCAGAGCACCCGCAGCGACATGTCCGAGCCGCAGCTTAGAGACCGAATTCGCAGCGCGTGCGCTCCTTGCTCCAGCGTGATCGGGCGGCCCAGGGCGTTGGCCGACTCCAGAGACAGTCTCGAGGCCGGCACGGGCCGGAATGTCGCGTCCCTTCGGCTGGGGCGCCACAGCACGTGCAAAGACGCAGCTCCCGAACACGCGTACGCGCGAGCCGCGATGGCGTGCGGCCCAGCGTCGAGCCAGATTTCTTGGACCGTCGATCTGCTGCCGTTGCGGACGATCAAGGACCACTCTTCGGGCCCGCTCGCGGCGGCCACGGGGACGCCGTCGATTTCAACAACTGCTGCGCAATCGCTGTCGACGTCTGACGCGCAAAGGGCGGCAAAGGTGACCGGCCCGCTTTCGACGACGTGCAGCGCTCCTGTCCACTCGAGCAGCACATTCGTCGCGCGGTCCAGGATGGCTGCGGAAGACATCCCGTCCACGCCAACGTATGCCCTCTCGAGACCCAGAGTCGACATCGTCCTCAGGACGTCGTGCACGGCCGCAGGAGTGGCGGAGGCGTTCAAACCGTTGGGACAGCCCCTGGCTCCGATCATGCCCGTGAGAGGGCTGCTGAGGGCCGGGAGCGTGTCGATGACCCTGAGCGCCATCGACGGCCTACTCGACACGAGAGGCGGCTTGCCGGAAACGACGCTCGAAGGAGGCAGGGGCTGGAACGTTTGTGGCGCCTCGCCCTCTGCCCACAGCACCTCGACGGACGCCGGGGCGCCTGGGCAGCGGAAGAGTCGAAGATGGATGGCGTGGAAGCCTGCAGACAGGTGGAGCGCAGCGAGCGAGGACCCGTGGAGGTTCCCTGCCGTGGCGTTCTTGTCGGACTCGGCGGCTCGCGCGCCGCCGACGCGGAGGTCGCACCACCCCGTGCAGTTGACCGCGAAGCGCCACGTGCCCGTGCGCGGGACCTCCACGTACCCCGACACCGCGATCAGCCGCTCGGGCAGCGCGAGTGCCCGCTCGAGATTGCCAGAGGGGAACGCATGCACGGGGAAGCGCGCCTCGTCCCCGTCGGCGCTGGCGACGTCCTCGACCATGTCGGCAAGAGTCCGAGCGGTGGTGTTTTGGGACACCCCGGTGACGCTGGGACACGCCGTGGCGTTCGCTGCGCCGCTCGAGATCCGCTGACACAGCTGGCACACCAGCGCAGACGCCCCGGAGGTTCGCGACGCGCTCGCTTGCGGCCATCCAGCTGTGTTGGAGACGGCAGGGTGTGGCACCCAGAAGGCACCGTCGGGCGGCGAGCCCAGCGGCGCCGCTGGAGCGAAGGCGCTCGAGGGGATCGGGCGCATCCGGCCCCACGCGCCCTCAAGCCGCCACGACACGGTGGTGCCCCGGCCGCCCTTGCTGCATCGCCACGTCCTGGCTTGGAACGTGTGCGTGCCCTGGGCGAGGGCAACGGCGCCGGTCGACGACGCGCTCGAGTCGGTCGCCATGTCGTTCGTCGCGTTCGCCGCGCGTGCAGCTGCGACGAGCTCGCCCGCGACGACCGCGTCGCACCGCCCGTCGCAATCGACGGCAAACGTGTAGTTTCCCGAGGCGGGCACGTCGAGCACGCCGCGCCACACGAAGAGCAGGTGGCCGCCGCGCCCCCACGGCCACAGCGGCAGCTCTGAGAGGCCGTGGGCCCCCCCTGAGATCAGCGCCTGGCCGTTCTGCTCAAGTGTCGTCATGGCCGACGAGGCCGCGCTCGCGTTGCCGACCTCGATCTGCGCCGGACAGCCGTTGACGAGGGGCCCGGGGAGCGCCGTCTGCTCCGCGGTGGTGGTGTTGACGACCGTCAGGTTGAGGGTCTGTGTCTCGAACTCCCCCACGACGACAGAAACACCCTCGGGGTGCGACCAGGATCCGTTGCGCGCAGACAGCGACGTCGCGGGAACCTCACTGAAGCTCCCTGACCCTTCGCTGTCGTCGCGCCACATCATCGACAGCTGCGGGGGGGCCTCGCCCGACGAACACGCGTACATCCGTGCCAGGAACTGCACGCGCCCAGCTTGCAGCTGGACGGGGCCGGTCGACGTGCTGAGCACCTCAGCGGTGGCGTTCGCGGACACGTTGGACCCGCCTGGCAGCGCGGCGACCTCGCGGGCGCCGATCCTGAGGTCTGCAGCGCGGTTGCCCGCGAGACCAAAGCGGTACGTTGCGTTCCGCGGCACGGACAGGAACCCGCTCCAAACGTGCAGATTGGCTCCATACAAGGTCTCCGCTGGTAGGTGGCCGCGCGTCCACTCGCCGGGAGTGACGCGGGCCGCGATGCCGGCCGTCGTTGCCTCCGACATGATGTGGAGGGCGTCGAGGAAGGCGGTGACGTTGCCGTGCGCCGCGCTGTCCGCGCATCCGGAGGCGTTTAGCGCGCCAAGGACGCCCGAGACGTGCGCGAGCGTCCCGTTCCTCACCGACACGGAGAAGCCTGCGAACCGACCGTCGGCCCCCCCGTGCGAGAGGGCTGCGACAGACTCCCCCACCTGCATGTCGCACACGCCTTCGCACTCGATCTGGAAACGCGTTTCCCCCGCCGCGGGGACGTCGATGAGCCCCTCGAATGTGTGGAACGCGGGCGTGTCGTTGTAGGGTGCCGGCGGTGGTGCCAGGAGACCCCCGCTGGTGGGTAGCAGCACGGCGTTCGAGACCCGGGTCGCGTTCAACTGCGCCTGTGCGAGGAGCGACCGCGCGCCCTGGAGGTCGGGCGCGGATGGGCATGCGGCCATCCAAGCCGGCCCCACTGCGGCGGCTGAGACGTTGCTGGCCACCATGTTCAAGCCAGGGGCGGCCGTAGCGTCCGCAGAGCTCGACGTTGACAGCTGGGCCGCGTCGCCGAAGATGACGTCGTCCGGAACGGGCACGAACTGCGTCGCAGAGCCCACGCGCCACGCCACCTCCAGGGTCGCGCCAGAGCAGTTCAGAAGCCGGATCTTGAAGTGCTGCAGCCCCATGGCGAGCTGTACAGGACCGGTGGTTGTGTTGAGAGGATCGGAGCCCACGGGGCTGACGGAGCCCGCCCGCGGGTGGCTTGCAGCGACGACGCCCCCGCCGAGCATGACTTCCACGGACGCGTTGCCGCCGTTGACGGCAAACGAGTACGACCCCGAGTACGCGATCTGGATGAAGCCCTCCAGGATGTAGATCACGTCGTCGTACTGCGCGGTTTCGATCGGCAGGCGCAGGCCCGCCGCGCGATGTGCGCCAACCCTTTGGCCCACAGCCTCGGCGTTGTTGTGCTCGGCCTGCACCGCCGCGAGTTCGAGAGGCGCCCCGGTCCAGCCCATCGGGCAGCCGAAGTCGCTCGCGTTGCGCGGACCGACGGCGGAGGACGCGTCTCGCGCAACCACCAGGACGCCTGGGCGCAAATCGGGCACGTCTGCGCTCGCCATGGGCCCGCCGTACACGTCCTGTGGTATTTTGACCAGGGGGTCCCCGCGCTGACCTCCAGGGCGCCACTTGACCGTGATGGCGGTCGGCGGCGACCCGAGCGAGGTCCCGGGGCAGAAGTAGAAGCGCACTTTGAAGGCGTGCCTGCCCTTGGTCAGGCGCAGGGACGCACGGTAGCCGGGGGCGCTGTCGAGCGCGCCGGGAATCCGGTACGTGCCGGCGGCCAGCATGCCGTCGACGAAGACGTCCGCGGGCCCCTTGGCCTCGACCCCGAAGGTGTAGGTGCCGGCAGCGGCGATCTTGATGGTGCCCTCGATCAAGTGCAGCCTCAAGAAAAAGGCCTCGACGAAATCACCAGGTGTCGGCTCCGGCACGTAATACCACCCCAAATCGGCGTGCCAAATCCTCTCCAGGTTGTCGAGGGCCGCCGTGTGCGCGACACCCCCATCATGCGGACAGTTGGCCGAGTCCGACCACGGCTCGGTCTCGGTGCTGGACGTCGTCGGCGTCCTCGTCATTTTGCGTGCCCGCAGCATGTCCATCCGGCGCCGCGAGCCCGCCGGGCGGTGCCAGAGCGCCTCCATTGGAATCAGCGATCGGTAGTGCTGCGTCGGGTCGTCGGTGCGCCGCCACCACGCGCGCACGTCGTATCTCACGACGTAACACGCGTAGACGCGAAGTTTGATGTCGTGCAGTCCCGGTTCGAGGTACAGTTCGGCGACGGACGACCCGTCCACGAGGTTTGCGTGCTTGGAGGGGGTGTCCCAGCCATAGTACCCCATCTCCCGGCTGCGAATGGCCACGACGACGCCGTTCACCATGAAGTCGCAGAGGTCGAAGCAGCGCACGTAGAAGCGATAGGTCCCCGCCGTCAGGACCCGCAGGAGACCTTCGAACCTGGTCAACTGGAGAGGGTATCCCAGTTGGATTTCCATCTCGCGCTCAAACCCGAGCCACGGCACTACGGAGGTGCGCCACGGCGGGGCGGCCCCCTCGAGTATGTCCAAGCGCGCGCGGAACACTGAGTCCGCGAACGTGTCGGTCCCGGGGACGCTGACGTCCTCGCAGTAATCACGAAACGGCAGTGCATCCTGTCCGAGCCAAGTGTTGAACTCGGTGAACAGCAGCCCGGGCTGCACGTCCCCACCCGAAGAGGGGTGTTGAGCGAGCTGCCCGGCGGGGTCCTCGCGCATGACGGCCGAGTGAGGGATGGCGACGTACGCACTGGTCAAGTCCCCCCACCGCCACCGGACGTCCGCCACGAACGGCAGATCTCCCTCGTTGTACGCCCGCAGCTTGACGGGCACCGGGCCCTTCGCGAGCCCGATGGTCTCCTCGTTCTCCACCCGCCTGCCGTCGACCCAGAAGTCGCAGCCGGCGGGGCAGTTGATCTTGAATTGAACGAGCCCAGACACCGGGACGTCCAGCCACGCCGTGTAGATCTGGAGCGTCATGTCGAATTGGATCGTCTCCGCCATGCCCCTCTCCAGGACGCCCAGCGCCTCGGTCACGAACTTGCCTACGGCAGGGCCCAACTGGTCCCACAGGTCCAGCGCGGTGCTCCGCTCGTCCGGGGTCCCGTACACAATGTAAGTGTAGCACGGGGGCCCAACGTTGCCCGGACACGGGGGGCTCGCGCCTGGTCTCACCATCAAATAGTTGAGCGCCGGGTCCAGCCTCCGGATGAGTTTCACCTCTGCGCCGTAGACGAGGCCCTCGTACTTCGTCGGGAGCCCGAGGCCGACGGGGCCGTCGCTTGACGCCGGCCGCACGTCTCGCGGCTCCCACGTGGCTTCCACGCGCCGCACAGGGTCGATGGTCGGCCCCGCGCCCACGCCGCTGAACTGCAGCGACAGCGGCAGGCTGCGCGGCACAACGGACGTCAGCGTCACGGTGCGACGCGCCATGGCGTTGCCTCGACACGTCACCTCCCAGGTCCCGCTGCCCCGGATGTCCGTCAACGCCTTGGCTGCTGCTACCGAAGGCCCGCCTGACACCCCCTGGGGGAGTGCCCCGGTGTACCCGAGGCGCAGCAGCGCCTCAGACACCTCGCGAAGCTCCTGCCGCTCCGTCTCGGGCGCGTAGCAGGGCCCGAGGTGCAACGCCGCCAGCGACGCGTTCGGTGCGGGCACAACGAGGTCCACGGAGCCCGACAGATCGAGGCCATCGGCCCTGATGACGAACGGCAGCGACGTCGTCAGCACGGGCTCCCGGGGCTGGAACGTGAGCGGGAGGCCCAGCGGGTTATAACCCCCCAGGCCGACGTAATTTGTGCAGGCGGGCTCGCGGTTCGAGAACGCCTTGCGCGCCGAGGCCCGCTCGGTGCCCGCGGCGGGTTCGCCGCACTCCCCGCAACCGAACTCAGGGTCTTGGTCCGTGTCGCGCGTGACCTGCCACGTGCCGTCGAAGCTGGCGCTCGCACCGGAGGCGGTGGACACCACGCGCGCGCCGGCGACGCGGAACGCTCGCATGCGCGTCGCGGGCGCGCCGGCGTACTTGCTGCCTTGTTCCAGCAGAGACACGCACCCGACTTGGGCGTTCGTCACGTACTTGCTGCGCAGCGCCCACGCCTGGAGCGAGCTCACTGGGGGCCGCCCGCTGGCACTCGCAGCGTGCCCAGGCTGGCCCAAGTCGACGTCGTCGTGGTGCTCGAGGGACTCGATGACAAACTGCCGCCCTGCCGCGTCCCCGAAGGCCAGCGCCGCGAGCTCAGGCACGCCAGCGTCGAGAGTCGCGCCCCGCGGGAGTGCCCCGCGCGTCAGGTGCGCGAACAGGCTGTTCGGATCGCCCGACAGCACGGAGCGCAGCGCCGGGGTCACGCCCGGGAAGCCCTGGTCGACCGCGAGCATCGCGGGCACGCGCGTCAGGGCCCCGATGTCCCCCATGGAGACGGTGCCGTTGGCGGCCGTCACGTGCCGCGGGAGCGTGGCGCGCGTGTGGAAGATGCGGCGGTCCGTGAGCCACGTGGCCACCTCGGCCTCGAGGTGCAGCGTCCCGGAGGAGTTCCTGAGGTCGCCGCGCGGGTCCGGCATGTCCGCACCGAAGTCCCACGCCAGATTGCCCCAGTTGCCCACCACGCCCTTGGAGGCCCACCGCCGGTCGCTCAGGCGGAAGCTCCACTCGTCCACGCGCAGCGCGGTCTGTTCGCAGCTGTACCGGTGCTTCTGCGGCGTTCCGTCTCCGCAGAACTTGATGGGCACCCCGTCAAAGGGTGACGGGAGCGTTGAGGACATGGTCGTGCCTGCGGCCACCGACCGTTGCTCGGGGTCTTGAAAGAGCTCCGCACCGACGGGGGTGAACGCTACGGCTTCGACCTGCGCACAGGGAGGGGGTCAAAAGAGCGCGACGAGTCAGGCATCGCATGTGGCAGGTTGCGGGCAGCCGCTGATCGTTTGCGGCGCGCAGCAGGGGCAGATGGCGCACCAGGCGGTTCCAGAAGTCGCTGTGGTTGCCCGTCTTGGGGTAGGACAGCTTGAACTCCACGTCGGAGAGCCGCTGCCCAGCACATGTGATGCGCAGGGCCGTGGCGCACGGCGGCCCGCCCGCTCCGTAGTACTGCGTGTCCGAGCACGACAGCGGACAGTACCGCTTCGGGTTGCGCAGGTCGTCCAGGCGGGGGTCAGCGGTGGGGGTGCCGCAGTCGACGCCCAGCTGGAAGTTGGCAGCCGCGCCGCGGCACCTGGCAGAGATCGGCGCGTCGTACAGCGTGCCGTTGCTCACGCGGCGTTGCATGCCGAAGCCGACGACCTCGCACACGGCTCCGGGGCTGCCGTACGTGTCGACCGACCCGCCGTCCTGCCACCCGGCGCCCTGAGAGCACGGCCACAAGACTCCCCCGGGGGGCGTTCTCCACGCGAAGAACTCGTGGCTCCAAAGATCGAGCCTGCACGCAGCCACTCAACGACGTGTCAGGACCATGCACCGTCGGCCCTGCCCCGGGAGCAGCGCAGCGGTGGCAGAAGGCAGCCGCGCACGCTCTCTGCGCCGCGCCGGCGGTTCCATTTGCGCTCGCAGGGGCGCAACTGCGACGTCGTCGCTGGCCGCGCCACTCGGCCACGCGCTCACCTGATGTCGTGGATGCAGTAGGCCTCGTTGGTGGGGCACCCATGCGCCCCTCCCGGCGCGACACGCAGGGCCGCGACGCCGCCGTCCAGCCCCGCGGCGCCCGGGAACGTAGCCGCCACGTACATCACGCCCTCGGCCTCGGCGCGCACCGTGACGTCCCGCAGAGCCATTACGGCGTACCCAGGAAACACAGTGTCCAGCCCGACCGCCGCCATCGCGGCGTCCAGCTCCGGAAGGCCTGCGGGCAGCACGGAGCGGCGAGTGAGGCGGTGCGGCGCGCGGGGCGTCGGCGCCCGCGCCGCGGGCCGCGCAACTCCCACACGAGCGGGGGGCGGGTTCGTCGTGGAACACGGGCCAGAACGGTGCTGCGGGACGACCGCTGTGGCTCCGGGCGGCGCGGCTCGCGCCCGTCCGGTCGGCGATGCGAGCGCGGCACTGCCCGCTGTCCATGCCAAGCGGCCTGGCGAACGCTGGAGGAGGGGCGCACCCACGAGGCGCACGAGGTCGCTCCAGGCGATCGGGCCCGGCGCCCGCCAGGTCCGCTGCTGGAGTCTGCTGCCGGAGGCAGCTGCGCCGTATTGCAGCCTCCTCTTGCCCCTGCGACGCGGTCAGCACAGCCATTCCCTCGATGCCCATCCGCGGCGTGGGGGCGCAGGTCGGGCAGGACGTCGCCTTGGCGCGGCGGGACTCACTCGAGGGCTCCTTGACTGGGCCTCTGCGAGCGCAGGAGGGCCGGAGTCGCGCCGGGGGCGCCGCCCGCGTCAACCATGTGGGTCAAGAAGCCGCCTGGGACGTTCAGGTCGATTTCTGCGCGAACGGCCGGTGCCGAGCGCGGCACGTGGGGCCCCGCTGCGAGTCCAGATCGTCCCTCGACGACAACCTTCCTCGCGGCGTAATTCCACTGCAGGGTGGCGTCGCTCAGCCTGTGAGGGGCGCCCGGAAAGAGTGCATCCGGCGGGAGCTTCACGCTGACGCCTCGTGCGGTTACGTTGAGGGCGGCGATCCCCCCGGATCCATCGCACTCGTAGCTCACGTCCCCCGCCGCCGACACGCTGGCGATCTGCGACGCGAGAGAGTTCCGGGGCCGCGAGTGAGGAAGGCGGTTGTGCGTACGTGACGACTGCGGGCGGCCCGCAGAGGAGCCGGGGCGAGAGGTGAGCAGCGCAGCACGCCAGAGGCCAGGCGGGAGACGCACGTCGACGGCGACGCCGCAAGTGGCGACGTGCAGGGCGGCCTCAAGCGGCACATAGTGGACGCCCGCCTCGCAGGTGGTGCCGCTGACGACCGCCGAGACGCCTCCTGCGGGGTCGCGCACGACCACCTGGGCCGCACACGGCGCTGCGAGGGCCAAGGCCACGAAAATCGTGGACACGCAGATCCGCAGCGACCGCAAACTGGCCTGTGCAGCGCGGTTCACGCGCCGCCGCGCGTCTCGCCGCTCCCGCATCGTTCGCGGGCTGCCTACACAGAAAGCACGGTTGTCGCCTATCCCGAGCGGCGCAGTCTAGAAATTCTCGACACTTGTTCGCAAGAGCGTCTCTTTTCTCATGTGCGGCCAGAGCGGCGACGCGCTGGCCGGGGAAACAACTGCGCCCGGGGCGTCAACCTATTCATGAGATTGAGGGTTCGCGCCTGAAGTGGAGGACATGTGCTGGAGGGCCACGCGATTCGCGGCGTGTGGGCTCCCCCCCCCTGACAGGTAGAAAACGCCCCCTGACCACCCAGGTGCGTCTGTCCCGCGGCCCAGGTCCCCACGCGGCCTGGGGCTCGGCCGCGCTGGCTTGCAGGGTGCGTGGTCATCATCACGATCTGTCTTCGTTGTCGACACACGCCGCTCGTGCAGTGCTCGCGCGCCGCCGCACCGCGTGGGTGCACATGCAATCAGGCAGGCAGGCAGGCGGCTCGGGCGGCGCGGGCGGACCATTGGTGCGCGGCCTGGACGGAGGGCACGGGGCGACGGACCCCCTGAGGCGTGCCGGGACCGCGAGTGCAGTGTTCGGCAGCACGGCGTGCACACAGCGTGGCAGCTGGGTCGACGGGTGCGGCGGCGCACGGGAGGTGAAGCGTCAGAGCGTGTGCATATGCACGTCGGAGTGCCGGTCGGCGCAGCTGCAGGGCTGTTTCTGCGTGCCGAACGTGCAGGGGATGCTCTGAGAGTAGCAGGCTAGCCGAGTGCTGGCTGACGCGGGCGGCGCGGCAGAGCTGCAGGGACACGCGAGAGAGAAGCGGCGGGTCTGGGGCGGTCGGGGCGCTGGCAGTGCGTTGCGACCGGCGCCCTGGCAGCTCGCTTGCGGCGATCTGTATCGCGCAGTGCCCACACGGGCGTGTGGGCTTGCGCCCGGCCGGCAGCCGCATGCGGGCGACAGCAAGAGAATAGTTCGACCATGGGTCGATCGGAGATCGGGGCATTGTGCACGTGCGGCGTGAGCATGATCGCGATGTCGGCCTCTGTATGGTTTGATGTCCGAGGTCGCCTCCTGGCGCTAGTTGACGAGCGTTACGCGGCGAGCTGGTCCTGCCGCACCATGCACGCGAGCGGTATAGGATGGTGCGATCCGCGAGATCAACGCACTGGACCTTGGGTATAAGCGCATGACGTCAGTCTGCCGGCACCCGCAGAGAGGCTCGGGGCGTCGGCGCCGGTCCCTGCGCTGATGGCGCGGCCAGCAATCGACCCGCGGCATGCTCGAGGTCTCATGGAGCGTCTTGCGAGCGTGCGTTGAGCGCCACACGCAAGGGTTGCGGCCGCAGTGCAACACACAGCAGCCCCCGCAGGCCCTGGGCTGCCAGAGCGACGCGCGAGACGTACGACAGGATATTGCGGAAGCGTTGGCGAGATGCCGTGGTTCTACTGCGACGATTGCGGGGACACCATCAAGAAGCCGAAGATCCAGAGCCACACGTTCCAGTGTGCGGCGTCCAGGTTTACGTGCATCGACTGCAGGTCTCTCCCTGCTCCGACGACCCGCGACAGCACCGCCGCACGATCAGGCAGCATGTTGACGGTAGACGAGCGCTCGTTTCGTGCACGCATTCGCGGAAACGCAGCCGTTGTGGGCCTTGGCCGCCGACCTCCCCCCTACGCAAGCCGAAGCCTCCCGAGGGCTGAGCCGCGCTGCACCGTTGACCTACCTGCAGTCTCACCTTCGACCAAGAGACCGTCAAGGGTCACACGTCGTGCGTAACGGAGCACGAGAAGTACGCGGAGGGCGCCACCAAGCCCGGCGGCTACGCAGCGTCGGGGTTCCGGGACGATGCGGGGGGCAAGAAGGCGAAGGGCCCCGGGGGCGAGAACGGCGAGGTCGTCGGGGCGGAGTACCTGAGCCAGCGTCCGCCGTGGCGGTGTTCCCTGTGCAACGTCACGTGCACGTCGCGCGACACGCTCCAGTCGCACGGGCAGGGCACGAAGCACTGTCGCAAGGCGCGCGCGGCAGCCAAGGCCAAGGGCGGCGAGCAGGCAGCAGGCGACGGCGCGGCCAGGGCTGACGGCGGGCAAGGCGGCGGCGCGAATGGCCGGCAGGGCACAGAGGATGGGGCCGGTGGTGGGTCGGCGCGCGAGGGGGGGGGTGTTGAGGGGGCGCGAGCCGACGTGACGGAGCACAAGAAGGCGAAGAAGGAAAAGCAGGAGAAGAAGGAGAAGAAGGAGAAGAAGGAGAAGAAGGAGAAGAAGGACAAGAAGGACAAGAAAGAGAGGAGAGAGAAGAAGGAGAAACAAGTGGAGGAGGAGGGCAAGGGGGGCGCGGAGAGGGCGAAGAAGAAGCGAGACAGAGGCGCGGACGAGGCCGGCAAGTCGAAAAAGGAAAAGAAGAGGAAGGAGGAGGCGTAGTACCCCCCGAGATGATGTCGAGATCAGTGACACCTGGCGGCCGTGCGTGCTGGCGGTAACCGACACAGAGTAGTAATTGACCACCCGCGCACGAAACGAAATGCGGGTGTGCTATCGTCCTGATCAAGGCGGCAGCGTGCTAGGAGTACTCGCGCGAAATGCCATGTGAGCGTGCCATCATGTGCCAAGGGAAGGCTCTGACCTGCAATCAGTTAGAGTGAGTGGCGGGCGTCGTCAGCAACAACGCGGCGAGCCGCGCGAGTACTGGACGACGCCCGCCAGCCGACGCGCCGAAGTGCTGGTCCACGTCCTAGGCTGCTTGTACCAGGGGGTGTCGGCAGCCGGCTGGGTGACAGCGGTGACTGAGTCTGCGGCATTGTCCGCGTTGTGTGGCGACGCGCCGACGGCTACTCAGCTCTCCTCGTCATCGCCGTCCCCCGCGCGTGGCCTGTCATGCGAAAAGGGATCATACCTCGGTCTAGCGGCCACGGAATACGCGCATGGCCAACATGTCAACATCGGGGGGGTAACAGAGTGCGTCATGTGTGCGGGCATGGCTGGATAGTTCCGAGCCAGCTTCGCAGCGCCGGGATCATGTATGAGGGTGACGAGTTGCAGGGCGCCGGGCACGCCCTGTCAGCAGGTTGGCCAGTATGGTCTGCAAACTGCACGTGGCGACGCACGAGGTCAGCCAGGCCCGCCGGCGTGGCAGGGCCAAAATGCGGGCTCGGGTGCGTCCGGCAGGCGGCGCGGTGGATCGCCAGGACCTGTCGCATGCAGTAACCTCGATGCGTACGCATGTAGCGCATCATGGCCGACATCTTGGCTACGTAGCTGTCGCGGTCAGTCACCTCGCTGGACACGCGGATGTGTTCGGTGCGGACGATGTTGTAAAGGTGTCGTCGCAGCAGCGCACACGAAGCGTGGGGGTACTGTATGAGGTGAATGTTCTCAGGAAACAGACCGCGTTTGTCATAGTGCGAGATCAGGAGGAAGCCCTGATATTCGGGATGCGGACGCACGCGGAGGTCTAGGAAGGAGACACCGTCGAGCGGGTTCGCTGGGGCGTCAAATTCGACCTCAAGACAGGGGGGGTACATGTTATGTATACCAGAGATGAGATCTACGATCGACGACGGGGTTTCGGGGGGCGGGGTGGGGGGGCGGGGGTGGGTGTTGAAGTAGCGGTACAGTGCGTTCGCGAGAGAGAAATTGTCGTCGATGTAGCGCCTGGAATAACGGAAAGACCCCAAGACCTTCAGCCAAGCGACGTCGCCAGTGCTCAACCAGCGGTCGCGAAACTGGCAGAGGAACGCGAGCTCATGCCGGAACATGTAGCAGTTCGCGAGGTGGGGGGAGGCCGAGAGCCCCATGGGCACACCGCAGGTCTGGTGATATACGACGCCCCCGAACACCACGTAGGCGCGTTTGACGAGGATGTGCACGAGACCATGAAGTTGCTCGATGCTCGGTGCCCATTTCCCAACCATGCCGTCCGCGTCCGGCAGCTGCGCCACCCACCACCACGTCTCCCTCGCGTCAAACGCGGGTTGCAAGTCGATCAGGAGGTGTTGCCCTGGATGCAGTGCAAAAACAGCGTCGATGTGTTCGATGACGCAGTCGATGAGGCCGGTCCCGTGGTCCGCGCTCGTCTCGTGCCGGATGTGCGTGTAGAGCCGCTTGATGTCGGCGCCCAGCAGCAGAGGTGGTTGTTGAGCATGTATCGCTGAGCGTGGTGGGTTGTCATGTAGATACGCGGTCACCATGTCACGCATGCCGCGGCTGGAGTCCACCAAGAAGGGCGCGAAGCTGCTGCAGAGGTCCTCCGGGACGCCGTCGAAGATGGAGCTCCAGACCTCCACGAGGGTGGCGTGGCACATGAGCGCGCCGAGGGCCTTCGTCAGCAGCTGCGCTGCGGGGCGCGTGATGTCGCTCGAGCAGTCCGAGATGTACCGCACGTCCACCTTGGCCTTGTGAAGCTTCATCGTCCCGTAGTAGTGCGGTAGACCACCGCACTCGCGTTCGGTGCGTATTCCTGGTAGCTGCAGGTTGTCCAACATAGCCTCCGTCGTGTTAGCGACGTTCACCACGTGCCTGGCATGCGTGATGTTGGCATTTGCCGGCTCGTTGACAGCGAAAGCGTCGTTGCTGTGCAGGTCGTGCAGGAGGACCTCGATGTAGGCGCGCCGACACACGAAAACCAAATTCCCGGCGTTCTTGTCCATGGTCGTGATGGTGAGGCGTGTCGCGTCTCGCCGCAGAGCCACGCGATCGTCGGGCTGAATGTCCGCCAGCGGCGGGGGCCATGGAAGGCGGAACCCGGGTTGAAGAGCGGGTTGGAGTGCCGTTTGCGTAGCAGCAAGTATAGCATCAATGTACGGCATGCACGCTGCCGCGTCCATGTCGGCGGCCTTGCTGACGCGTTTCGTCCACCCGAGCAGCGGCTTCTGGTAGGCTTCAACGATGCTAGCTACGGTCGCGCTCGTGGCTTGGTGCAGCTCCGGGACGTGTCGGTGCTTGGCACCGCCGACGGCGAACAAACGGCGGTACGCGGTGCTCTGGATGCCCGCCGCAGCAGGGTCCAGCGTGCAGAGGTGCCGCACAGGCTCGCCGTCGATCTGCCAGTAGGGGTCCTCGAGCGTGAAGTGGCGTCGTAGGTCCGGTCCTTGGTGTTGCGCACAGTCGCACTGCGTCGCCATGATGTCGTACAGGCGACTGCGTGCAAACTTGGCAACTCCGCTGTGCGTGCACACCGAGCGCGACAGCGGTGGAAACCTGACCGAATAGCGCGGGGCCACCAGAAACAAGCCATCCATACCTTCGCGGATACGCTCAGGTAAGAGGTTGAGAAAGTCATCATTATTGACGAGGGTTTCGAGGGGGGCGAGGCTAGCCAGGGGGGTAGGGAAGTCGTGGATCATGAGGGTACGGCTCCCGAGGTCGATGTCTGCGACGGGAGGGTAGTGGTGGTTGATGGCGGCCTGCAAAACGGTGCGGGCACTGTCCAACATCTGCTGTGTGTAAAAGGGCTCGTCGAGACCCAGGTTAAGCGCATCGGGATGCATGTGCGACACGCAGTGATGGAGGGAGAAGAGGTATTTTCCGATGTTCGCTGCCGTGCAATGGTTCACCGCGCGTCTCCAATGATCGTGCTCTGTGTCGCCGGCGCGGCGGAACAAAACAACGTCAAGAAGGAGGCGAGTCTGGTAGATATACTCGCGTGTACCGAGGCGCGGAGACATGCCTGCGATAGCGGGGGGCAGGGACAACGCTGGTGCCGTAGTTGTGAGGCAGTTGTCAGCGTCGAGGTGGATGGTACGTTGATGCGTGGAGGAGATGGCAAACGTTGGCTGGAAGAGGGTCGCCAGCGCTGGGAGCCCACTCGGGCCGGGCGGGACGGGGAAGTCGTTGTGGGGGATCGCTACGGGGTGGGGGTCAGCGGCGATTTGGAACGCCAGGGGGGATAGAGGCCATGGGGCAGCATCAGAGTGGCCAGCTCCGTAGCCGAAATTCCACATGCCCTTGCAGTAATTGAGGCCGCCGGGGTGTGTGGAGCCCAGACAGCGTATCATGGTCTGCTCCCAGGCCAGGGAGTAGGTGCGGAACTTGTGGAACCAGGCCTTCAAAGCGTCCGGGCTAGTCGCCGGCGGGATGGGCACCTGGCGTGCGAAATTGATGCGAAAGAGGGGCACGATGGTGAAGTCGCGCCACGGGACATGGCCGTTCGGCGACTGCGCCCACACTCGTCGCATAAACTCGTAAAGCGGGGTGTGCACGGCGTTCGGATGGTGCGTGAATGCTGCATCAAAGTGCTCCTGCAGTCGTTCGATCGCTGTGCGGTATGTCTCCCCGACATAGTAAAAGAAGGGGTATTTCCGGCACAAGAGGACATAGACAACCCCGCGCGCCGCAAGCGGGGGGTTTGCCGTGACCGATGGTAGCGCGGCGAGGTCCGAGAGCGCCGGCGGGGGCGGTGGGAAAGGAGCGCTCGGTGGGGGGCACGGGTGCGGGTATGCGGGCGCCCGTTCGTCGCGGGGCACGTAGTCCCAGTAGGGTCGAGGGGCTAGTGCGGAGGCGGGGTGGGAGGGTGTGTGGTGGGGGCTAGGAGGGGGCCAGGCACGGGGAGATGCCTGCGGAGCAATAGCGGCCGCGATGCGGCGTGCGTGCGTGATGCTGGGTCGAAAGTTCGGGTCGTGGTCATTTAGATTTGCGACATGGTGGAACAGGGTGCCATTCGAAAGGTGGCCACGCAGCGTGCGCGCCTCGGCGGTGCCGGCCTGGTCGCTGAGACGCAACGCTGCTTGGAGCCGTTTCCTCCGTCGGCGACCGATTGGAGTGCGCATGGTGAGAGGTTTTGGGGGTGAAAAGAGGGTGGTGTGCGGAACTAGACCGAGGATGCAGTAATCAAGCCACGACGGGAGGGCGACGATGACGGGGAGAGCTCTACCTAAGTTGCGCGTTCCTAGCACGCCGGGCGGTGAGCCACGGACGTGAGACGGCGGAGTCAGTTAGCCGGAGGCAGGCTCGTCTACGCCGACGGTTGAAGGCCGGAGTAGGGAGGTAGCTCTCAGCTGGCACTGCGCCAAAGCCCCATGTTCGAGGCCCGGCGCAGCACAACACGACACACAGAGTAGTAATTGACCACCCGCGCACGAAACGAAATGCGGGTGTGCTATCGTCCTGATCAAGGCGGCAGCGTGCTAGGAGTACTCGCGCGAAATGCCATGTGAGCGTGCCATCATGTGCCAAGGGAAGGCTCTGACCTGCAATCAGTTAGAGTGAGTGGCGGGCGTCGTCAGCAACAACGCGGCGAGCCGCGCGAGTACTGGACGACGCCCGCCAGCCGACGCGCCGAAGTGCTGGTCCACGTCCTAGGCTGCTTGTACCAGGGGGTGTCGGCAGCCGGCTGGGTGACAGCGGTGACTGAGTCTGCGGCATTGTCCGCGTTGTGTGGCGACGCGCCGACGGCTACTCAGCTCTCCTCGTCATCGCCGTCCCCCGCGCGTGGCCTGTCATGCGAAAAGGGATCATACACGCCCGCGTCACGGGGGCGGGGCCCGCAGCTCTCTCCGCGCACGTCTCCGCTTGCCGCGTGGCCGCCTGTCAACGAGTCACGTCACAGTCGCGAACCACGACAAAACAAAAAGCAGCGCTCCTGCGCAAGTGCGTGCATATCTGTTCCCACCCACACCCGCGCGCCCATATCATATTCGCGCGCCGCCCTGGTCCGAGCTGAACGCCGACCTCGCACTCGCCGCGTCCCCCTCGCCCACCGCCCCCTCCTCGTGCTGCTGCCGCCTCCCAGCGCCATCCGAGGCGCCCAGCCCCTCCCGCGCAGGCCCGTCCCCCGGCCCCGAGACCCCCGTGTCCGACCCGTCCCCGCGCGCGGCCCTGCCCGGCGTCGCCTCCGACGCGTGCGATGCCCGCGTTCCCGCCCCCCGCCGCCGGGACGAGCCCAGTTGGGCCCAGCGCCGCGAGGCCGTCTGCGCCTCGCTGCCGGGCTCGCTCGTCTCCGTCGGCGGCGCGTCCGGCTTCGACCCCGTCCGCCGCAGCGCTTTCCTGTGAAAGGGGATGCTGCGCAGGGACGTGGCGGGCAGCTGCGAGTTGACCGCCTTGCGCCCCTCCCCCGTCCGCAAGCTCGCCGGTTCTTCCGACGTCGACACGTCGAGCAGCTGCTTCACGCTGCTGTCCTCCCGCTTGAGCGACCCCCGCGCCTGCTCCGCATCCGCGTCGCCCCCGCCCTGCTCCTCCACGACGTCCTGCAGCCCGAACGTCGACATGCGCTGCCTCGAGGTCTTCTTCAGCTCGAGGAGCCGCATCTCCTTCAGCGTCGAGTGCTTCCGGAGCTGCATGAGCTCCCGCCGCGTCGCTGCCTGGGACTGCTGCAGCTGCACGAGCTCGTCCGCGTAGTCCGGGTGCGCGGCGAGGCGCGCGCACAGGTGCGTCGTCGTATTTCGGATCACGGTCGCCTGCACGCTCGGCGACCCCTCGAACAGCGGCTGCAGCGCCTTGAGCTTCAACTCCCACACTTTGCAGTAGCTGTCCACGGTGCGGAACCCGCGCGGGCGGCGCGCGTACGCCGGGATGATGTGCTGCAGGAACGCGGACTCGCCCAACGTCGCGGGCCCCTCGAGCACCTCCACGATGTTGTCCTGGTGCACCACCACCGCCTTGCCCGCCTGCAGCACGTAGACGCTGTCCGCGTCGTCGCCCTCCGCCGCGACGTCGATGCCCGGCGCGACGCTCACGGGCACGAGCTTCCCGCAGATCGCGCGCATCGACATGGAGTGCAGCCCCTTGAAGATGTCGAGCTCCGCCAGGGTGTCGTAGGTGAGGTGGACCGCCGCCTCCACGCGCACCGCGTGCGGGAGGTTCTCGAGGAACTCGGCCTCCGACGGCGCGCCCACGCGCTTGCCCCACACGTCGAGGTAGTACGCGCGCACGCGGTCCTTGAGCGCGGCGGGCAGCCCCCCGGACTTCATCCACGCGTCCATGGCGGCCATCTTGCTGCGGAACTCGTCGCGCAGCATGGCCTCCTTGCCCATGCGCTGCAGCCGCGCGGTGATGGAGCCGAGCACGGAGGCGAAGAGGACGACCCCGAGCGACTCGATGCACATGGTCACCACGCGCTCGGCGTCCGTCGTGGGGTAGAACTCGCCGAAGCCGATGGTCGACATGGTCGTGAGCGCCCAGTAGACGGAGATGATGTAGTGCGAGACCGTGTGGAGGTCGACGTCCGAGTGCACGGCGACCCACGAGTTCTCGAGGCCCTGCCGCGCCGCCGTGTAGAAGAGCGCCATGCCGGAGATGTTGATGATCACGAAGTAGAGGTACGCGAGCTGGATCATGTAGGTCGTGCTGGGCGTGAGCTGGATGGGCAGGATCGTCTGCAGGACGCTCGGGTGCTGGCTGACGCTGGTGGCCGCGGAGAAGACGGCCACAAAGTGCTTCACGAGGCGGAAGAGCCGGAAGAGCCGGAGGGCGTTGACCCAGGAGACGTTGAGGCGGCTCGTGCCCCAGACGATGAGCGTGAGCTGGAGCAGGAAGGGCAGGATGGCCAGGAAGTCGATGAGGAAGGTGCCGCGCAGGATGTAAAACTGCCCCGAGTCGCGGCCGTTCATGACGAGCTTCCGGCGGAGCTTGTTCGTGACGACCCAGCCGATCGAGAACTGGATGATCAGGTTGGCGATGAAGATCACGCCGGCCACGAAGTCGCACACCGAGGCCCACGACCACGACGCGGGGTTCAGGTCGAAGGCCACGGTGATGGGCACGATGAACGCGCTGTACACCGAGTCCACGACCAGGATCAGCAGCGTCCAGTACCGCACGAAGTCCGTCGACGGCGACACCATCGGCAGCCCCAGCATCGACCGGTGGCCCGCCGCCAGCCTGTTGAGCTTCAGACGGTCCTCGTTCACGTTCTCCAGCTGCGACGACGTCATGCTGACCTCGCTCTTCGACCGCTTATCTGCACGCGCGCGCCGCGGGGACCGGGGCGGGGGTCGGTCGCTGCGTGAGCGGGACGACGCGCCCGTGCTGGGTGTGGCGGGGGGGGACTCACGCTTGCGGCCCTGCGTCGTCTCGGTGCTGCGGCTGGCCGTCGTGCGCTCGCCGTTGGCCTCCTCCTCGGCTGCCGCCTCCAGCGACCCGCGCGCCCCGCGGGCCACCACGGGCGGCGGCGTCGTGGCGCCCAGCACGCTGTCTTCCGCGGGCGCCGCACTCAATCCGGTGTGCGACACGTCCCGCGGCAACCTCGGAGGCTTGCTCCTTGCCATCCCGCACATGTTCATGCATTTGTCGTCCCCTGCGGGCGCAGGGCGCGAAGCTGTACCATGTGTGGGGCGCGCGAACCCGCACTGTAGAGGCGGTGCGAGGCGCGTCGGGGCGGCGCAGCAGAATTTCGTGCGCCCGCAGCGCTGTTTTCGCGACGCGGCGGCCGCGTCGTGGCGTCGCGCGGCCCCACCAGCCCAGCCCAGCCGCTGGCGACGCACCTGGGGTCCCGGCCGCACGCGCCGCCCGCTCGGCCTCGCGTTTCATGATGGACGTGTGCAGCTCGACGAGCTTCTTCCTGCGCCGCTGCTGCCGCGCCACCAGCTTGTCCCAGTCCTCGTCGGAGACGTTAATCATGCGGTCCTCGTCCACCAGCACCGCCAGGGGGTTCACGTCCTCGCCGAAGGTGACGTTGTACTGGTTCCTGCGCAGCACCGCGGCAGGGAGCCCCGCAGCGTCGCCTCGCGGGGTCACGGCATGCGCGCGAGGCCGCGGGCGCGACCTGGGCCAACAGAAGGCAGGGGGGGGCTGCTCGACGGCCGCGCCGGGATTTCCCGAGCACGCGCGGTGGCTCCTGCGCGGGAGCGCAACTGGGGTACCGCGGCACCGGGCGCGGGGGACGCGGAGCGTCCCGCGCGGGCCTGCGCAGCGAACGTGCCCCTCAGCCTGTTGCTGGCACTCGCCCGCGCAGAGCGGCTCGAATCCGGGGCCGCGGCGCACCTGCCCATCATCTCCTCTGCCAGGCGGTCCCCGATGGGGAGGTGGTCGGCGTCTCTGATCTCCTCCAAAGTGAATTGCTGCTCCAGAAACTCCCGGCTACTGGCCACCGAGGGCGCGTCCGAGTCCTCCGTGATGCGCTTCGCGGGATCCTGCCGCGACAAGACGCGCATCATGCCGCCCGTCAGCAGGCTGCCCTTCGGGGCGCTCCCCGGGCTCGGGGGCGACCCGTTGCCTTGCTCCATCCCCCTGCAGTGCTGTCAACAACCGCGCTCTCGCCGCGTGTGCAGGACGCCCTGCGCGCGGCGGCCGGGGGAGGCGGGAGGTGACGTGCGAGGCCCGCGCAGGGCGCTCCGAACGCGCGCTCGGGGGCGACGCGGCGGCCGCGGGAGGCGGAATCAGTGCGCGAGACGAGCTACCTCGGCTGCCGCGACGCGGGCTGGGGGCGCCGGTGCGGCGGGCTGGGCGGTGCGGCGCGCAGTGCCAGCGCGGGGCGTCGCGGGCGGGTGCCGTGGACGAACCTGGCCGCGATGAACCCGTTGCGAGGGGCTACGACATGGTTGCGCAGAGTTCGCGGTGCGGCCCGCTGGCACAGCGCGTGCAGGTGCTGCGGATTTCTCTGGCTCGAAATTTCTCGAAAGTTGTCGGCACCGCCGTCGCGGCACGCGCCGTCCCGTCGCGCGCTGCACGCCACAACCGCAGAGTGCTGCGAGCGCGTCCAGGAGGACGTCGGCGTTCCGGGGTCCTCGCGCCCGCCGCAGGTCGCTTATATCCGCGCGACCTTCGCAGTGAAAAAGACCACCCGCGCTGCCCAACCGGAGCGGCGCGCCACACCGGCAGCTGCCCGAGGAATCCCACCTCCAATGCGCCCGGCTCGAAGGCCTCAGCAACGACTGGAACGTGCGGAATCTGTTACTTCGTGCACGAGACTGCGCGTCCGTGCAGCCGGCCGGCCCGTTGGCGCCGTGCGGGGCCCGAACGCGGGTGCTGCTCGTGGTCCCCCCCTGAGGGGTTGAACCAGGTCGGTCGAGTCGCACGGCAGTCGGGATCCGTCGACTCCGGGCCAACCGCTGCCTGGTGGCCTTCGAGCCCGCGCCCCAGCGCCCTCCCGGCCACTTCCACGCGGCCCGAACGCCACACATCGCCGCCTCGAGCGACGCACCGGGGCCGGGGCACCGGCGCGTGCGTCGCGATGGCGCGCCGCGCGCGCCTCGCGGACGAGCAGGCGGGCGCTGGCGGTGGGCCCGCGATGTGGCACAGGGCGCCCGGGCTGCCGGACAACGCGGTCTCGGACACCTTCCTGGACTCACTCGTGATTGGGAGCTACGAGACGCAGCGGCGGGAGTACTGGAGCGTGGTGTTGGCGGCCACTGCAGTGACACAGCAGGTGGCCGCGGTCGCCGCGGTCGCGGTCGCATCCGTCCTGCTCTACCACGGCCGCGTCGCGACATCGACGGTCGTCACGGCGTCGCTGCTCGTGCTGGCTGCGGGTTGGTCCTTCTGCTGCTTCAGCGCAGGTGAGCTCCTGCACCAGCGCACCACGCCGCTGCGTCGCGAGGGTCGCCGCGGAACGACACGTCACCACGAAGCTTGCGGCCACGCGGTGCAGGCCGCGTCCTCGGCGGGTCCCTCCTCCGCGTGGGGCGACAAACTACGCTGCTGTACGTGGGTGTGCGCGGCATGTCGCCGCTCCTGGCGTCTCTGACCGCTACCATCAGCTCCGACACGGTCCTGGCAGTGTCCGTCACGCTCGCAGTGGCGCACCTGTACCTCCACGACTACAACTTCACCGCAGCAGCCTCGCGCAACCTGTCTGGTGACTGCCCCGCACCGCCCCCCGCCCCGCCCGCGCCAGCCATCGCTCCTCCGGGGGCCGCGCGCCATCGTCGGCGCACGCCGCGACCAACGAGCGCCCCACCGCGACCCCCCCTCCCCCCCACAGGCACCCTGTCTCTGTCCGCTGCAATCGGCGCGTCCGTGCTGGTGTCGAGCCGTCTGCCCACGCCGGAGTGTGTGTTCGCGCACCTGATCTTCTGCCTCGTCGTTTTCCTCCTCACTCCCTACATTCGCCACTTCGTCAGGTCCGACCGCCCCGACCAACACAGTGCGCCCCGCGCCCTCCCTGCCGCTCACCGGCGCGCTCGCGAGCACGCCCGCACACGCGCGACGCCGTCGCGCCGACGCACCGAGCCGCACGTCCGCCCGGCGCGCACGCAGGGCCCGGAGCATCTCCATGCACGTGGCGCTCACGGTAGCACTCGTCGCGGCGCCCCTGCCGCCGCTGGCCGCGCAGAGCTCCGCCGCGGCGGTCGCGCTCGTGGTCGTGCACCTGTTCATCCTGTTCGCGTGCCCGCTGCTGTTCCTGCACGCCCAGCAGTTCAAGCTGGTGGTGCAGGGGCGCTGGGACGAAGCGCCGACGGACGCGCGGGCAGGGTGACCCGCGAGCCGCGCGAGAGGGGCGTGGCAGGCGGCCGTTTGGCGTGGAAACAGCGACGCGTGGCTTTGTGAGGCTGGGCGGCTTGCAAACATCCGCTGTGCGAGTGCGGGAGTGCGCATCGGCGACGGGTGCAGCGGCGAAGGTGGCACATCTCACAGGTGTCGTGCTGGTCAATATGCACGTGCGGCGCGTTGCGCGGGCGACCGCGCCGCGAGGTTGCTGCTCCAAGGTGATGCTGAGGGCCGAGCGGTCGACGGTCGGGCGCGCCGCTTACGGGCGCGGCGGAGGCATTCCACCTGCGGACAAGCGGCGGAGTGCCCGGTGGTCGGAAGGTGCCGGGCGTGGGAAGCTGTGCCAGCGGGGCGTGGCTCGTGGTTGTGACGCTCGGCGCGCCCGGCATGCCGCAAGACGTGCCGTTTTCCGCACGACCGTGCACGATACGCCTAGGACATGCGTGGCGGAACGATCATCTGCGAGGCCGTGCCTCGCACGCGGCGCGGACCGCAGCGGAGAGCAAGCCCACGCGCGCGCGCCCGGTGCGTGGCCTGGGTGCGCGCTCGCGCCGCCTCCGCAGCCCGACGCCGACGACAGACATTCCAGCGACCGCGGACGCGCCCCATCTCCGCGCGGCGCGCAGTGTGTGGCCTCACCTGGCGCTGGCGGGAACCCAGGCGGCGGCCGAGCGCCTGGCGGGCCCATCCCTGGCGCCGGCGGTCCCCCGTAGGGCACGGGCGGCGCCGACATCTGCGGCCGCGGCACCATGGTCGGCCCGTGCGGCCCCCCCATTCCCCGCACCGGCCCCGCCAGCCCTGGAGCAGCCTGCCCCGGAGCCACGACGGGCATCCCGCGCCCCGCCGCCTTGCCCATCCCCGTCCCCGCCCCCGCCACCTGCGCCTTCCGCACCGCGTCCTCCGTCGGCGGCGGCCCCTCCACCGTCAAGCTCACCACCTCGTCCCCGCGCAGCAACACCATGCCCAGCACGCGCCGCTCCTCGCGCTCCTCCCCGCCCTTCCGTGGGGGCAGCTTGCGGAACTCCTCGCAGTCCCCGAGCACCAGGTTCATGTGCTTGTCGTACGCCATCAGCCGGCCGAGATACTGCCGCCCGCTCGCGATGGTGATCCTCATTCGATAGTTGATGTACTGCATCATCTTTGTCGTGCGGGCCGCCATCGTGCACACCCCCGCGCAGCCGCGATCTACGAGCCTGCGACAACAGGAGGGGTCCGGTCTGCCCGGGCGCGGCGCCCGAGCGCCGCAACCGCCCGCCCCGGGCCGCCGGGGCCGCGAAATTCACCTCCCGCCGACTGCTCGGCCAGTCCGACGCCCCGCTCGCGCGCCGGGGACGGCTTCGGCGCGGCGCGGTGCACCCTCGGGTGCAGTCTGCGTCCCCCCCGGACAGATGAACCTGCGCACATTGTAGACACAGTTCGAGGAGGCGAAAAGGAGACGTTGCTGGAGCGCAGCATTCAACAGCGTCCTGGAGTGCGTTCAGCGGCGCGGCGACGGCCCCCGGCCGCGTCAACCCACTGTTAAGTTGAATGTCTAGCTCACCGCGCGCGAGAACGAACGTTGAATGAACCCGGTGGTTATGCAACAGGCCCTCTGTTGAGCTGGCACTTGTGCTGAGCTCCACGGGCCTCCGCCTGCGCCCCTCGCGGCCGCATCGGCCTGCTGGCCTCTGGGCCTCGTTGGGACGTCCGATGGCGGATCTGCGCGATCCGCGTCCCCGCCATTTGCGGCCCGCGCCGCTGGGCAAACCCCAGCAGTGGAACGATGGTGGCCCGGACTCGCCAGAGCGCCTCGCGCCCTCCCCGCGGCCACGCGCGAGGGGCCCCTTCGAAACCCCGGACCCGGCGGCACCCGGAGCGCGGCGTGCTCGCGCGCGCCCCGCGCAGGCAGCGCCCGCGGACGGGGGCGCCAGCGGGCGCAGCTTCACTCAACGCAGCAGGTGAGCACGCGAGGGTCCTCTCCGCTTGGTGCACCGCTCACAGGAACGGACTGATCCCGCTCGACATCAGGGTCGTGTCTCGCGCGCTCCGCGCAGGCCCCCCGGGACGCGCGAAGGCCACAGGGGGGGCGTGGTCGCGCAGCCGCCCGCGTCGGCCGACGGGTTCGACTGGAGCGAAGTGGACCGCCAGCTGGACACGGTGAAGGAGCAGTACAAGTCCCCGGCCTTCGACGCGCTTCCGCAGATCCTCAGCATCGTCAACGACTTCAACCCTGACCGCGCCCTGGACAAGGTGCCACACCCCCCCACACCCCCCCCGACCTCGCGACCACCCCCGCACAGCCCCACACGTCGCAGCTGCGCGCCTCCCAGACGCGCTGTGCCTCTCCGCTGCGCCGCCGACCGGCAACCGCGCCGTCGCATTGTCGCAGGTGCGCGGCCAGCAGGACCGTGTGGAGGCGTTGATCGACGCCGTCGTC